>JACYFF010019584.1:113527114-113629638 GCA_017589665.1 Selenicereus undatus | reverse complement strand
TATTATTATTATTATTATTATTATTATTATTATTATTATTATTATTACACCTGTGAAACCTTATCACATGCATGAATAATAAATAATTAGTGAATTAAATAAAAGTACTGTACCCAATAAATTTTTAAAAAAGCAATGAAAATGCATAATTAGTTTAAGACTAATAGTGTATACGTATATATGTTTATATTGGGCCTTGTTTCTATAAGTCTTGTACCATGTAAACCCTAGTTTGGTGTGTGTGTGTGTATCTCACTCCAACCTAATCGGGGTAGGCACCATAATTCCATACATGATATCATAGTCAAACCCTAAACCTAAACACTCTACTCCCTTAACATTGCTGCTGTGAACTCCATCTCCATGGCTGACATCCCTCCTCCAAGCTGGTTCGGTCTCTCCTCCGGTCCAGTAGAGCTAAGCACCCCTTATTCACACAGTAAGGTCATCTCCTCTGTTGTTCTTGTGTCGAACCAAGCAATCCTACACCATGTTCATACTCCTTCATCACAACCACCGGAACTGACTATTACTATGCTGACAGCCCCGTATTCCACCAACTCCGTACCTCTTCTTTCTTCCTCATTTACGGTAGCACGATATTCTTTTTATTTTAATAATTTTTCGGGAACTTACAATTCTTACCCGTTATTGCCTTTCAACTTTCCCCCCTCTGTCAGACAATATTCCGTCTTTCGTCTTCCTGGGCATCGATTCCCTAACTCCACATTTGACGTTGGTTCGTCCAGTGCAAATCCAACTACATCTGCGATGAATTTTGCCACTTAACTTCAAATCGTGCCACCCACTTCTCTACCTTCTCCTCATGGGCCCTATTTGGCTACTCCTTTTTTTTTTAACAATGGTAAGGAAAAAGAACCCCCGTTAGGCGCATCTTCTCACAAAAGTACGCCCAACAACATCAGCAGCCAGAATTGTCCCAAGAGCCGAAGAGAAACATTTATCAGAAGACACCCAATCCGTGGTAGTATGCCCAAATTTAGAAAGCCAATCAGCGGCCATATTTGCCTCACGAAAAATATGTTTAACTTGAACTTGTGTAGTGCTTTGCATCCATGTGCGAACATCATCCATAATTGTGGAAATTTTCCAGGGGGTACTGATGCTACCTTGGAGAGCCTGGATCACTGTGCGGTTATCTCCTTCAATACAGATTCTAGTGAAGCCGGCCTGCCTGGCCGTCCGAACTCCATCACGTAGTGCTCTGGCTTCGACAACAAGAACAGACGAATGTCCGTAGTTTGCTGCGCCAATTTTGAGGACCTTACCGGTCCAGTCCGGTAAAATGTATCCGCCTGCTGTTGTGGAGTTGATGCGTGAGCCATCAAAGTTGATTTTGATGACTCCTGCGGGTCGCGGGTGCCAGTGAATGAACTGGAATTTGTGATAGGGGGAGGAAGAGGGCCCCCTTTGGGAAGTATCTGCCAACATGCGAGATCGGATTCGCCATTCGGCATATGCCTTTTTGGCGTTGATTAGGCATCTAACCGGGTTGACGATTTGCTTATAAAAAACAACCATATTTCTCTATTTCCAAATGTTCCATGTAAGGAATGCGAATTTTTGGAGCGTCTGAGGGTTTTGTTCCTTCTGTGCCCTATGTAGGGCGTCGTTCATATCATGACATCCAATGGGGGAAGACTGTTTGGGTAACCATTGGTGGGAATCAGCCAAATCCCAAACCTTTTGGGTGCTCTGGCATTGACTGAACAGGTGTTCTATTGTCTCAATGTCATTCAGACAGTTAGGACATCCTGGATCAAGTTGGATACTTCTTTTGAGCAAAAGGCCTCGGACCGGAATCACCCTGTGACACATTTGCCATAAGAACATATTTATTTTTGGCATGGTATCTACCTACCAAATCCATTTGAGGGGCCAATCGGGCAGGTCATTAATATCTAGATCATGAGCTATCCAGGTGGCAGATTTAGTGCTAAACTTTCCCGAGCTATCCAGTCCCTAGTAGAAGGATTCCGGTGTGCTATGAAATGGGATAGGAATGCCTTGGATTTTGGCAATGGCTGGGTGGTTGTTTAAGAGAGTCTTAAGCTTGTCATAGTTCCATGTTTTGTCTGGTTGGATAACCTCGGCTACTTTAGCGAGTGGGTTGGGTATCTTTTGGGGATCGATCATAAGAATTTCGGTAAGGCTTTTGTTTTCTATCCAGTTGTCAGACCACAGAGAGATGTTCTCTCCATTCCCTACTTTCCAAATAATCTCTCTTCTAAGAAGTGCTCTGCAATTTAGAAGATTTTTCCAAATTGGTGAGTCTGAAGATTTCTTTGTATAAGAAAGGAAGTTGGTGTCTCGTAGGTACTTTTGGGTCATTGTTTGGACCCATAAGCTGGGTGTGCCAGACAGGAATTTCCAGGTCAGCTTACATTGGAACGCTTTATTAACAACTTCCGTTTTATGTGGGCCTAAACCGCCTTTACTTTTAGGAAGACAAAGTTTCTTCCAAGCAAGTAAAGGGAAACATGTTTCAGACTTAGACTGTTTCCAAAAGAAATCCCGACTAATTTTATTCAATTGGTGACAGGTTGTCGTAGGAAGTTGGAAGCATTGCATTGTATGTGCTGGCAAGGCTTCCAAGTGTGATTGGATGAGTACGCTTCTGCCTGCTTTGGACAGGCAATGTGTTTGCCAAGACTGTAGTTTTGACGTAGCTTTAGTGATGATCTCTGTGAAGGTTGTTCTGGAAGGCCGACCTTGAAAAATGGGGCATCCCAGGTATTTTCCGAGCGTAGTTCGATGCGGAATATTAAAGGTGCCGATACCAATCAGCTGTTGGTGGGTGGAAGCATGATTCGAAAATGTGATGGCAGATTTATGGTAGTTAATAAGTTGCCCGGAGACATCGCAAAAATCGTTAAGAAGGTTTTTCAATGTCATACAGCTGGCTGTAAATGTTTTGCAAAATTGAAGGCATTCGTCAGCAAAGAATAGACCCGGGATGGTACTGGTGCGAGGGCAGAGTTTGATTCCAATTCCTGTTTTGGCATTGGTTGCCGCCTTATGTAGCCATAGGCTCAATACTTCCATGCAGATAATAAATATATATGGCGAGAGTGGGTCGCCCTGGCGAATGCCTCTGGTTGGTGTGAAAAGCCCAGTAGGTTCGTCGTTGACCAAAACAGAGTATGAAACTGTCGAAATACATTCTTTGATCCACTTATTCTAGGTAGGATGGAAGCCCAGTTAAGGATGAAGTCCCATTCCATCCTGTCATAGGCTTTTTCGATGTCTAGTTTGATAGCCGCTCAAGCGCCTTTTGTTTTTTGGTGCTTGAATTTGTGTATTATTTCGTGAGCAAGGAGAATATTGTCGTGGATGGACCTACTGGGAATAAAGGCACTCTGTAGCGAAGAGATAATTTTGTCGAGCAATGGGCGTAATCTATTAACCATAATTTTAGCGATGATCTTGTAAATCGTTGAGCAGAGACTGATAGGTCGGAAATGATTTGTTTGCGTTGGGTTGTCGAGTTTGGGGATTAGTACTAAAAAGGTGTGATTTAATTCTTTGAGTAGCTTCCCTGTCTTAAAAAACTCACTGATGCAGTTGAACAGTTCAGATTTGATGATGCGCCAGTAATTCTTAAAGAAACCTGCCCCAAACCCATCAGGGCCTGGCGTTTTAGTAGATTCAATGCCGAATAACGCATTCTTGACCTCGTCCAGGTTAGAGAGTTTAACCAGGGCGTTGTTATCTTGATCAGTAATTAACCGGTTAAGGCCTAGATCGGCTAGGTTGCGATGGGTGGCAAAGTTTGATGTAAATCGTTTTTGGAAGTCAACATTAAATTTATTTGCAATGGCCTTCGAATCATCAAGCCAAACTCCACACTCGTCACGGAGTTTGATGGTGAGTTTCTTTTTTCTTTTATAATTTGCTCGGCGCTGGAAAAAGGTAGTGTTACGATCGCCCTTGACCAGCCAATCCTTTCTTCACAGTTTACCTTGCTATTTGGCTACTCCTAATATCACAAACATTGTGACAGCCTGCCTCTCCTCCCCTGAAGATTATCTGGCCTGACAAACTCAGTTCCATGCTGTGTTAGTGTCATATGGATTGCTCGGCCTTGTTAGCGGGTCATGCCCGACCCCTCCTTCCACCCTTAGCTCTTCTAATGGTGAGAGTTACATTAATCCGGCTTTCCAGGACTGGATTCGACTTGACCAAAATGTTCGATCATGGCTCTTTGCTACCTTGTTTCTTGAGGTTCTCATTGACATCCATGACTCGCCCACCTCCTACCATGTTTGGGAATGCCTCATGCATCGGTTCATGCATTCGAGCATGGCTTGGGCTCTTGAACTTAAACGGATGGTCGCTAATATTCCCAAGTCCGATACCCAGTCCATGGATTCTTATCTCCATGAAATCAAAACTATTGCCGATAATTTTGTTTCTGTCAACTCAATGGTATCTCAAACTGATATGGTTCACTATATCCTAGTGGAGCTCAGTCTGGAATATGAAACATTGGTTACCACCTTAACTCACTTGCCTATGCAACTTACCTTTGATGATCTACGCCCGCGCTTGCTGCTACAAGAGCAACGCCTCAAAATCTTAGACGAAGATGATCATACTGTCACTCATCCGGCTCTTGCCACCCAACACTCAGGCTCCTCTTCGCAACCCTCATACAACAGCCACCCTAACAACAACACCCGTAACAATAACAACAACTGTGGGGGTGGTCGGTATGATAATCGTATCCATAAGAACCGTGGAAGAGGAGATGGCAATCGAAATCGAAATCAGTCCTTTAAATCTCAGTCTCAAAATGTGGCTGCAGGTACGCGTATGAGCAATTCAGTGTCTTCATGTTTTGATACTTGTGTTCAATCATGCACTAACTATTGCTATGTAGGTTCCTCACCTCAGTCTGGATTGTTGGGCTCGGCTCCTCCTAATCTCAGCTGTCAAATTTGTTTTCTCTCTAGCCACTCTGCTCTTCAGTGGCCCCGTTTCCCTCTTAATGCAAGTCAAACTCCTAAATCTCTCCCCCTTGCTGCTTTGTCTCTTGGTAATGGCCAAGAAATGATGTGGTATCCCGATTCGGGTGCTTCAGCTCACATGACTCCCTATGATGGTAATTTTCTTTAGAAAATCCTTTATACTGGTTCTATACGAATAGTTGTAGTGAATGGTGCAAAGCTTCCCATCACTAATGTTGGCAATTGTGTTATGTCTACTCCTGGGAAATCATTGAAGTTAAATTCTATTTTTTAAGTGCCTCATTTAAAACATAATTTAATTTCTATACACCGATTACGCAAAGACAACAATTGCCAACTTATATTTGATGAATTTTCTGTTTCTATTTAGGACAAGGTCACGGGAAAGCTTTTTCTTCGGGTCTAAAATAGTGGAGATCTCTATCCCATTCAACCACATGCCCTTTTTACAATCCATCTATCAGCCGACATTTGGCATCGTCAGTTAGGTCATACCAGTTATAGGGTTTTAGACTTTCTTTACTCAAATAAGTCTATTGTTAAGACAACTAGGTTTTCTTCTGACTGTGATTCATGTTTTTAGGCAAATCTACTAGACTACCGTTTACAGAGGTTGAACATTGTTCAAATAGACCATTATTTTTAATACATAGTGATTTATGACAATCTCTTGTTTCTTCCAACAATGGTCATACCTATTATATTTTGTTTGTTGATATTTTTCTCGATATTCTTGGTTATATCCTATACGTACAATATACATTAGTTTTTTCTTTTCTATT
Source organism: Selenicereus undatus (assembly GCA_017589665.1). Classification (NCBI taxonomy): domain Eukaryota; kingdom Viridiplantae; phylum Streptophyta; class Magnoliopsida; order Caryophyllales; family Cactaceae; genus Selenicereus; species Selenicereus undatus. Next base: position 113,623,865 of record JACYFF010019584.1, on the reverse strand, counting down.
CGTAAATAAGTTTGGGAAGGGGTTTTGCACCTAACATTTAAAAAATGATTGCACTTTTTTCATCGAGGCTCAAACAACTTTTTCGTAATTTTCATAAATTATAACTTTTTACATATTAGAATATAATTCATTATATTTTAATAGTATATTGTACCAAAAATTATGCATTATTACTTTTAACTAAAAAAAAAATCATACATTGTAATTTAAAAATTCAAATATTATATTAACTAAATAAGGTAATCACATAAATAAGGCCCTGTTCTTTTCGTAGGTCAATTCTAAAATGTCAATCTCAATCCACTTCAACCCATTTCAAACCACTTTTACTATTTTAACCAAGTTTAATTTATCACACAAAATAAATTTAACTCACTTCAACCTAATTTAATCTATACTAGTATAAACCCGTGCTATGCACGGTGCATGATGAAAAAAATATTTAAAAAATATGTATCATTGAAAAAATTAAAAAATTTATTGATAAGTAGTTAGTGGAAAAAATAAAAAGTTGTGAACTTCATAAATAGCAACTGAGATAAATAAAGTCAACCAAAAAATTAATTGAATCATGTAAGATAATTTAAAGATATAGAGTTAGTGGTTTATATTTAGGGACAAGAGTTCTACCAAAATCCGAAAAATCCGAAACCAACCCTCTTTATTTTAATCTATTTAATTATTTTATCTATTTTAATTTACCTATAGAAAGAACCGATCCTAACAAACAGATAATCAGAATATTTATTAAAGTTAAAAATTCAAAAACTATTGAAGGAGAAAGGGCCTGTTCTATTTCGCGTTTTAGATAGATAGATAGATACAAGGAGATGTAAGGAGCTGTAAGGAGCTGCAAGGAGATGTAAGGAGTTGTAAGGAGCTGTAAGGAGATGTAAGGAGATGTAAGAAGCTGTAAGGAGATGTACGGAGATGTAAGGAGCTGTAAGAAGATGTAAGAAGCTGTAAGGAGCTGTAAGAAAGCTGTAAGGATAGATATAAGGAGTTGTTGAATTGTAAAAGAGTTGTATAATATAATTTGTTTTAGATGAAAAATAATAATATTAAAATAATATACTTAAGAAGCCGTATTTTGTATTTTTATTTTATTATTATTATTATTATTATTATTATTACTATTATTATTATTATTATTATTATTATTATTATTATTATTATTATTATTACTATTATTATTTTCATTTTTTATTTTTATTTTTTACTTTTTTTATTTCTTGTATTTTTTGTAATTTTGTAATTTTTTTTATTTTATTGTTTTATTTTTTATTTCTTTATTTCGTTTTTTTTATTTTTTTTATTTTTTAATTATTATTTATTATTTTTTATTTTTTTAAATTTAAATTTAAATTTAAATTTTTTTTATTTTTTAATTTTATATTTTATAATTTTGTAATTTGTAATTTGTAATTTGTAATTTTTATTTTTTATTTTTTAATTTTTAATTCATAATTTTTTAATTTTTAATTTTTAATTTTTTAATATTAAATTTTAATTTTAATTTTAATTTTACTTTTTTACTTTTTTATTTTTTTAATAAAAAAATGAAAAAAAAATAAAACTAAAAATTTTTAAAATTTTGACAATTTTAAAATAAAAAATAAAAAATTAAAAATAAACATAAAAATAAAAAATAAAAAATTTAAAAATAAAAAATATAAAATTATAAAATATAAAATTAAAAAATAAAAAATAAAAAACTAAAAACAAAAAATAAAAAATAAAAAAAATGAAAAATGAAAATTGACAAATAAAAGAATAAACAAAAAAAAATAAAAAATAAAAAATAAAAAATTTAAAAATTTAAAAATTACAATATAAAAGTTTAAAAATAAAAAAAAAAAAAAAAATTCAAAAATTTAAAAATTTAAAAATTTAAAATAAAAGATGAAAATGGAAAAATAAATAAAAATAAAATAAAATAAAAAATAAAGAACAAAAAAATTTAAAATTTAAAATTAACAATTAAAAATAAAAAATAAAAAAAATAGAAAATGCAAAATCAATACACAATAAATAAAATGAAGATGTAAGGAGATGTAAGGAGATGTAAGAAGATGTAAGGAGATATAAGAAGATGTAAGGAGATGTAAGGAGATGTAAAAAGATGTAAGAAGCTGTAAGAAGATGTAAACTCTTAACTAAATCCTAAAAAACGCGAAATAGAACAAGGCCAAAATCGTACTATTTTTTCAATTATAATCCGTCGTTCCGCGCCTGTACGACGTCAGCAAACCTCGAAAACTCGCTCTTTTTTCATGCGCCTTGAAACACTGTACGCATCCATCTCTTCCCCCCAAAAACATCATCTCTCTGACTGATGTGAGACTGAAACACGACACTAGACCTCCTTCTCTGCTCCTCCTCACTCTCCTTTTCCGTCTGTGGTCATTTCTCTCTCACCTTTATCCCTGATACCCCTGTCCCTGAAACTGAACTTCAACAACGAGAATGGGAAAACAGCAGTCTCCAAAGAAGCTTTCCCATGGTAATTCCTCAGAATCAGAAGCAAAAGAACACATAGAAGGATTGAGGACGAAAAAGTTCTCAATTGGGGCAAAGGAGCCCAATCCTCTTACCCAGGACTTGCACCATGCTGTTACTTGTCTCTCTGCAGAGTTATACACCAAAGATGTTCATTTTCTTATGGAACTTATACAGGTTCTCTTGCTAATTTGACTTGTTTTCTTTTTCTTTTTGTCTGGGGTTTCTCTTTTCTTGTGAATTGAAGTTTCTGTTGTCTGAAAAAATGCATCTTGCGGAAGTAACACTTGATGATCCGCAAAAACTTGTTAAAAACAGGGTATCTTTTTTGCATTTGTTGGAACTTGCTGGGCATATAGTTGCATGTCTAGTTTTTGTGGCTTCTTTATCTTTGTTGTCATCATTTAGTGGGAGGGAAGGGGAGCCTTAGAGCAACGGTAAAGTTGTCTCCGTGTGACCAAAAGGTCATGGGTTCGAGTCATGGAATCAGTCACTGATAAAGTCAGGTTAGACTGCCTACAATTCACCCTTGGGGTGCGGCCCTTCCCTGGACATGCGTGAACGCGGGATGCTTGTGCAGCTGCCCTTTATTTTTAGTGGGAGGATTTGGCTTTGTTTTGTGTTTTCGGGTGAGTTTCTTATTTCTGACATGGCTTTGTTTGGATTCTGAATTTTGTCTATCAAAATGATTCTAACAGTTGGCTTATGTTCATGGAGTGTTTGGGCTGTCAAGGTTAGATTAGAAATTATTATAGTGGGATACTAGGGGGAAAAAATTACGGTGGTCTAGTTGGAGAATAATCACCGGGCTGGATGCACATGCTCTTTGTATTAAGGCATACTACATGCACAGTGAGAGATTTAGGTGATATGTAATCAACCTTCTGGCACAAGCAGTGACTCCTTTGACTCATTGACTGTGTGCGAATGAACTATTGTGCTAAGTTTTTGGTGTGTCATATATGATCATGAATTTAGCATGATTTTGTTGGTGTTCTTTTGTCTTGTACTATTCCAGAATGCAGAGGACAATGAATATGAAGCAAATGTGGAGCCAACCCTTGAATTTGCTTTGACGACCCAAGACATAACGGGATGCGGAGCTCCCATGACTCTTCTCGTATTCAACAATGAGGTTGGGTTCATGAGGCAAAACATGGAGTCCATTTGCAGTGTGGGCCGGTCTACAAAGAAGGGCAAGAAAAGAAAAGGTTTCATCGGAGAAAAAGGTGATAACCAATGAGAATTCCCTTCGTCCTTTTGCAGTTTGTTATCTGCAAGTCGTAGTTGGTATGAGAGATGGTAACTAAGTCCATTGGTTTGCATGGCTTATGTCAGATGCAGATGCTGTATAAATGAATCTCATGTTGAGCTGTCGCAAAGGATGCATCTCATGCACTTTGTGGCCTGGAAAAGTTAAAGCCTTTTTGGGGGGGGGGGGGGGGTTGGGGGTGGGGGATGAATGGCCAAGTTATTTTGTCCCTAGTCTGTTCGATTTGTGACATTTTCCCTCATCTCTACATATTTTTCTTTGGACATGTTAACTTCTTGAGCTTATGCAGCTGATTTACTCAAATTCCCAATTAGACAGCTAAACATGCACGTGTCTATTTGTTTATTTATTTCATTGCAGGAATTGGATTCAAAAGTGTCTTCTTAGTCAGCAAGCATCCTCACATTGTTAGCAATGGATACAAGGTCAAGTTTAGTGAAGAACCAGACAAAAATTGTGGTATTGGATATATAGTACCTGAATGGATATCTGATGAATCCTTCATCACTAAAATACAAGGTGTATATGGTTCTGGGATCTTACCGACAACAACAATTGTGCTCCCATTGAAGGACGACAAGGTAGATCCTGTGAAAGAGGAATTGTCTGGTCTTCACCCGGAGCTGTTGCTATTTCTGTCCAAACTGAGAAGGTTATATGTGCACAAGAACAGTGTTGGCACTGAGAAACGGAACAGTGTTACTGCTATATCCATAGCTAGTGAAACCAATCATGTGGCTGTGAGAGATAAACAGGCGGACTCTCGTGTTGTTCATCTGTCAGTGAAGGAGAATCTTGATGCTCCTGAAGAGAAGTGCCAGTATTACATCTGGAGACAGACATTTCCAGTAAAGCGTGGAGCCACTGTCAGTGGAAGAACGGACGTGGAAGAATGGATCGTGTCGCTGGCTTTCCCATTTGGAAAGAGGCTGAAAAGAGGAACTTCTTCAGTTGGTGTCTTTGCCTTCCTCCCAACTTCTATGGTCACAAACTTTCCATTTGTGATTCAGGCTGATTTCATCCTTGCCTCATCACGAGAGACCATAGTACTGGATAGTCGATGGAATCGAGGAATTCTTGACTGTGTTCCATATGCCTTTATGAATGCTTTTACGTGTTGCGTAAAAGAGGGATCGCCTTTGTTCACGTTTGCGCAGGCCTTTGAATTTTTGCCAGCAAAGCCTTCGCCATTTTCTGAGCTCAATGAAGTCAGAAAAGTAATACAAAGAAATCTGATTGATGCTTTGATCATGCCTTGTGAAACTTTCAGCAGTGAGGTTACCTTTTGCAAACCTACTTCTGCAGTTCGAATTCTTCCAAGATTTCGGGAGCTATTGTTGAAGATGAAGGAAGCTGGAATATCTTTGGCTGCTATGTCCAGAGTGAAAAACTCTCTCGTACACTCTTCCTTGGACCAAGATAAGTATAGGTCAAGTATGGAATTCCTTGGTGTTCATTTTATACCTGGTTGGTACGAAAAATGCATCACTGTTTGCGATCTTGTTTCTCAATCTTCTGATGACCTGTATGTAGATCTTCTGCACTTTGTTTTCTGTAACAGAGCTGAGTTTACAATTAAACACATGCCTCTAATCAAGTTCATTAACGAAGCGGGCAAAGTAAAATTGTCTACTATTGCCGAAACCCATGGAGGACAAAAAGTTGTATTTGCTGAAGATGCAGTACTTCATGCTTGGCTGCAGAAATGTAACATTCTCTTTGGCTGCCCAAATAATATGTTTGTCTTACCTAAGTCTATTCAAGCTGCACTCAGAAGGCACCCAAAGGGTTCAATTGTTTCTAGTTGGCTTCTGTCCTATGGTATAAGACCTTACTCTGCTGCTGAATATGCTTCTCAGGTTTGTGATTATGTATCACATAAAGCTGAGCCAGAGTTGGTACTTAGTTTCACTCACTTCCTCTATCGCTCCAGACAAAAGAAGTTCTTGACAGATTCTGATGTTTTCTCCATCTTGAAGTCCATCCCTATCATTGATGGCTCTGGCTGTGTGAAAGTGCAAAGAACCGAGACACTTGTTCCTGCAGGGGGAAGTAAGTGGGCCAAGTTACTTGGTCCTCTGAATCCATTTTTGGAGGCAAATTATGTTGATATTGGGGAAGTTTATGCTGCGTATGGTCAATTTGCTGGAGAACATACCACTGATCCAGTGCTTCTCAACTTTCTGATGGTCAACACTAGAGCTCGAGACCTACCTGAGATATCACCTCCAAACTTGCCTCTGCAGGTGGCATCATCTCAGATGACAAGTGAACAGGCTTTCTTGCTTTTGGATTGGGTGAGGTTCCATAGAACTAGGGGAACAAAAATTCCAGAAGGGTTTATTGAGAGCATTCGTATTGGCAAATGGATGAAGGCAAAAGCTGGGGTGGATTGTCCAAGTCATTGTACCATTCCTGATGAAATTGGAAAATCAATACTTGAACTGGTGAAGGATGTTAAGTTAAGTTTCTCGATTGTGGATGAGGATTTCTATGGTGACCTGATCCATTCATACAGGGATGAGCTGAAGTTCCTTGGTGTTCGATGTGGGATAAATGATGTGCAGGACATTGTTAAGGACCTGTTCATACGCCTGGCTTCTTTTTTATTGAGCAGAAAAACTGCTGTTTCACTTCTTCTATTCATAGGTTTCTTGAAAGAGAGGAAAATGCTAGATGAGAAGTGGCTAAACACTATAAGCCTCGGAAGATGGATTTTGACTTACAAAGGCTATGCCGCTGCTCCCAGGGATACTGTATTTCCCCAATCTGATTCAGAAGCTGAAGCTCTGTTGAAGGTGACAAGTCTACATGTCATTGATGACAAGTTCTATGGAGGAAAACTTCATTCATTTCTCGATGAACTGAAACTGTTGGGTATCAAATCTGAATCAGAAGTATATGCACTTGCTGTGCGGAATCTGGCTTTCCCTGATAATCCTTCATCTTTAACTCCTAGTTGTGGTTTGTTCCTGCTTAACTGCTTGAGAAATGAGGAGTCACCTGTTACTTCCTTTGTCGAAAAGGTAGAGAGCACCCCTTGGCTGAAAACAAATCTTGGTTTTAAATGCCCCTCTGAAGCAATCCTTCATGGAGCAGAGGGGGGTTGTCTGTTAAAGATCACAAAGGTTCCAGTTATAGATGAGGACTTTTATGGTAATGAAATTCGATCTTATATTGATCAACTTAAAGCTGTTGGAGTTGGTGTGGAAATGGAGAATGTGTTGAAGATAGTTGTCAAGGAATTGAAGTCACGCTTGTCTTCTCGAGCGACTCCTGAGCATTTAATTGCACTGCTGAATTGCATGTCGGAGATGCGCAGAAGGGGTTCTTCCTTATTAGATGATATATGCAAATGCTTGCAGGATGAAGAGATCTTAAAGACCCGTCATGGCTACAGAAAACCTAGAGAAGCGATACTTTTCAATTCAAAGTGGGCATCCATCTCGCTGTTTGTAGATCTTCCTCTAGTTGACGATTCTTACTATGGGATCAAAATATATGGTTTCAGAGAAGAAATGAAGCTACTGGGTGCGCTGAGCAGCTTGGAAGAAGGTGCTATATTTGTTAGTAGAGGGCTGAGTGGGCCGATTGAAAGTGCACTTCTGACTGCTGAAAGTACTCTGTCCTTGCTGGTGTGCTTGAAGATCTTGATGGCTAATGGTGACGACTACCCTTGGCTTGGTGCCTTTATTGAAAACATGTCAAGGAGTGAGCTTCTCATGACAAGCTCTGGTTATAGCTTGCCGCAGAATTCTTTGCTTTTTCAGAGTGCTTGGGAACAGATGCTTGAGCTTACAGATGCGCCTTTCATCAGTGATAAGTTCTATGGGACTGATATGTCTGCTTTTCTCAGTCAACTGAAGGTAATTGGTGTGAAAGTTGATCTTATGGAGGTGTGTAATGTACTGTCAGCATCTCTTCCACTCCTTGCTGAAACTTCTCGAATTAGGCGGATCTATCAGTTTCTCAAGCAAGTCCAATGGAAACCCAATTCATCAGGAACAGTTGATTTGCAGATTTGGATACCTGCGAAGGAAGAATCTGAGGAGGGACAATGGGTCAATTCTAGTCATTGCGTCCTTCATTTGAAGGAGCACTATTTTGCCCCTGTACTACATCCGCTAGATGCGTACTATGAAAAAGAGTTGCTCCCCTTCTTTAGTGCCTCTTATGGGGTGGGAGAGTTTCCTTCAATGCATCACTACCTGCAGATTTGGAGCCTATGGGAGACAATGGAGGCAAAGGAACTTTCAGATGCTGAGTGCTCGTTTTTTTGGGGCTATGTGCTTAAGAATTGGAATTCAGAAACTGAGAATGTTCTTACAAAAACAATAGCAAAGGTACCAGCTACGTCACCAGACAAGGGCATCCTTCTAGCGTCCAGGGAAAATGTGTTCGTTCCAGACAACCTGTGGCTAAAAAAGATGTTCATGAATCTTGGAGACTTCCCTTTATTTGTCTGGTTCCCCAAGAGTAGTGCAATCTCTTGTGTTCCTGCCATGAAATTCTGTGAGGTCTATTATGCTCTTGGGGTTAGAAAACTCTCCGAGTGTGTAAGATGCAGTGTTTCTATCATGCAACCTTCTGGGCAGCAAGACAAGGTTGATTTGAAAGGGAAGCTCATTGTAAAGGGCCTAATAGAAATAGTATTGGGCTTCCTTGCCTGTACGATTCACATGCCTGTTAAAGAGAGACATGCGGCTGCAAAGTCGCTGGTTAGCCTCTCGGTTTTTGACAATGAAGAGAACATTCAGGTCTCTTATCAGTTATATTTGACTGCTGATAGATATCTCAAGGCCGAAGCAGTGAAGTTGGTTCATTGGGACAAGAAATCTCAGCGGCTATTCGTTGATTGGTCATTTTCTGAAAATCCCAGGGCAAGCGCAGAGTTTGTGAATTTCTTTGCTGTTGAGATCACTGAGGGACTACTGCCTCACGAAAGACCAGCAGTTGTCAATGACCTAAGGAATCTAATTCAAACAGGTTTTCTATTAGAATTTCAGGAAGATGCAGTTCAGTTTTTGCTTACTAGAGAGAACATTGAGGTTCCGTTGGAGGATGATGATTTTCTTAATGCTACATTCAATGTAGCTGATGGCAAGCATGGTTCTGGTCCTGCCAAACGGCCTTCTGCTGAGGGGGCATCATTCAGCCCCTTAACACCGGTGGCCTCACAGAGTGCAAAAAGAAGAAGATTGGCTGAAATAGGTATGCGCTATCTCTATTGCTAGCTTTTGTCTCTGCGAGATAATTCTTAAGATGACTAGAACAACTACCTTTTTTTTTTGTGGTTGTGGGGAGGGGGGGGGGGGCGGGCAGGGTGCCTGTGTTTATGGTGCAGGTTAGCATGATTCAACAGTAATTGTGGAGAAATAATGGAATAAGTTACTCAGTTTCCACCATACCTCATATTAGCATCGAGTTCTGATATGCAGTAGGTTTTGGACGAGGCAAGTTTGTAAAAGCCTTCAACATTGTTGTTAAAAATGAACAGCCTGCTCTCCATATCAATGTTCTGCATATCAAGTGCCCAGCACGACTACCTGAAGATAGATGACAGAGTCTGAGGAACAAAGAATTTTTCCCATGAAAATTTAGAAGATGGAGGATCTGTAGAAATCATCCCAATATTTACGTTATAATTTCTTGCTGCTTCATAGTAGTTTTTGCCATTCCTTTCTTCAACTGTTAGATCCTTTAAATCTTACAATTTATTGCTGCTTGGACCTTCATTCCACCCAAATTGACAGTATCGGGCGTAAAAACTTTAAATGGGTGACCACTGGCCAAGCACTGATTCTAGACATTGGATTTGATGAGTCTGGATAAAGTTTTTCTTTGTGAACTCTGTTAGATTGCAAACCCTGCACTGTTGTATGCGAATTTAATTCCATTTGTAGTTAGAAACAATAACAAATCCTCGTCTCTTCTTTCATGAAGAACATGATCTCTAAAGCTCCCTTTCAGGGATTTGGACAGCTGCTTTCCCTTTGCTTACTAAATGGTAAATTATTCCCTTCTATTTTCTTTGTTGGCCTGGCTGGTGATTTCTGACTATACAAACACGGAAAGGAAATAGGGTAGCTGTTGAATCCCTCATTATTTTTACTCTCTTGCATTGTTCATTTGTACTTTCATAACCTAGTCTATTTGTGCAGTGTCAACTGGAAAAGGAGGCAAATTAAAAGCCAATTCCACATATGCTGACAAGTAAGTGATTGGTGCAATATCCCTTGTGTAACTTGGATGTCATATGCTTTGTTTCTCCACATTATTTTCATTTGATATTTCACTTATCTTCATTATTGCCTTCACTTTTCATCTATCTCTCATGTCTTATAAGAATGCTTTTAATCACCTTTAAGTCTTTTTCCAAGAAGTTTCTTTTTTATTATTTTTTTAATCCATAAGCCACCTTTTTGCTTGCTCATGATAAGGTCACCTCTGTCTGAATCTCCCAAGGCTACTTAGATAGGATCTAAAATGTGCGTTGTTTGAATGTTGCTTTCATGTTGTCTATGTTTGTATGTGGGTGGGCGCGCATATTGGAAGGGAAGATTTTTTGGGGGAGAGAATGGTCTGAACTCTTCCTTGTCAGTTGAGATTTGCTTATTAATAACACTTTCTCCCCCTCAACTGCTTTGAAGGATGTCATCTCAGAAGAAAATAGCTGCTAAGGACACAAGCGACCCTATCAAGCCAAAGAGGCCTCTTTCCGCTTTTTTCATCTTCATGTATGTTGCATTGTATTTTTGCTTGCTTATACTTTAAAGTATTTGCTTTAGAACCATCTGTAGAGTGTAGACCTATCAAGTTTTAGCGCTACCCTTCTGAAGGTATTTCAACCCCTGAAATGTAGCGTGATCTGAACCCAATTCAGGCAGCCCAATTTTGAACCCCAACTCAAACTGACGCATAATATGAACAGCACCCCCCCCCCCTCTCTAACTAGTACAAAAGTGCCTTTTTATTGATTCAGATTCTTGTTAGTGGACAAGCTGAATAGCTGATAGCGGACCCAAATATATGTAAACCCTGACCCCATAAAATGCATGTTCAATTATCCAAATAACCCAAATATTCCACCATCCGTTTTTCACTCTGATCCAAAATCAACTGAACCTGAACAACTAATTTGCCAAGCTAACTACCCAAAGAAGGATGTTCAAGGATCTAATGTGATATCTTTTTGTGAACAAAGGGAGGAGTTCAGGGAGCAGTACAGATTGGAGCACCCTCATATGACGGCAGTTGCTGCTGTGAGCATGTCTTATCATCTTTGTACCACTGTTTTGTATGAATTTGGCATCATCATGCCTTTACCTGATATTTACATTATTTTCTCTTTCTGATTTTTAATTAAAAGGTATCAAAATGTGCTTCAGAAGCATGGAAAGCAATGTCCCATGAAGTGAGTTGCAGTAGAAGCAAACTTGTCAAACATTGATACTTCCTATTTGTGAAATCCTTTTCCTGTATTGTTGTTGAATTTAGTGCTGACACTGCGATGATGATGCTAATAATTCAGGAAAAGGCCCGGTTGATTCAATTGGCAGAGATAAGGAAGGCTGAATACAAAAAGGAGATGGAAGCTTACCACAGAAAAATTGTAGGACTAAGTTTAATATCTTAGTTGCTGCGTCACCTGATTCTTCCAAATAAAGATTCTTTGTTGTGTTTTTGTTTGGGTCTCATACTGATATGTGATGGGGGCACAAAATTGGAAGGTTGAAGCTGAAAATATGCTCGTAAAAGAGGAGCTGCAGTCTGATGTTAATGATGAAGAGAATGAAGTTAGCAGCAGTGAAGAGGACTAAGGAGCAGTGAAGAGACTAAGGAGAATTCTTTGAAAAGGTATGTACACCTCATCTTCGTATGCCATTGGACTGAAGTTTATGGTCCTGTCTTACAAACTTGTTTGGAGTTTGGAAAAGAAAGCATTTTTCCAGCTCTACCTCTATGCATTAAAAGCTTGCCTTTTCAACTTAGAATAGAATATTTGAGTATTTGACCATAATCCTGGACCACAACAAAATAAAATCCTAACAAGTTTTATTGGACAAAAGGACTAGTTTTTCCTTGTTTCAGATTTTCTTGTTGGTTTATGCTAGTATGTTTTTACTATGCAGGAGAAGTTCATGCAAGTGAACATTACAATGAGTTTTTGGGAGTTCTTATTTTGGTGTGTAGACAGTAGCTATTTTCTTGTATATAAACAAACAGTAGCTGTTCTCATTTTGCAAGCTGAAAGCGCGTAACCCTGTAAGTTCCTATGTTCTCGTAGTTCGTTTACACCTTCATCTCTGATAACAGTAGCATGTAGTGATGCTCATTTTGTATCTCGTAGCTATTCTCATTTTGTATATAACAGCATCTATTCTCCTCATTTTCATTTCAGTCGAAGCTTTGCCCAGTATGCAATAGCTTGATGCCTAGAAGTGCATGCTTTACATCTACATAATTGGGCTTTGAAATAATTGCTGTCCATGGTCCACATTGAGAGAGCTCTTTTAATTACGATAATGATATTTGTTCGTACACGGCTAAATATTGCATTCCACACTTGAAACATCAGCCTTACAGCTCTTGCAGATCGCTGATGTTACATTAATAACAATGGCTACTGTGTACAGGATCTTGGCTGAAACTACAAAACTTAATTAATTTCAACCATCCAGCCTCGCTTGTCTTCAATAAGGCCACTTTGAATTGCTGTGTACGTCGATAACAGCCTTATGCACACTGAATCAGTGCATACCGAGTATTGTACCCTGCATTTGTTCAGTTTAGTCTCCAATTAGGAATGGTATAACACACTTATTTCGCGTTAAACAGATGGATATAATTACAACACATAGTTGAAAGTTTTGGAAACATAATTACAACATATAGTTGAAAGTGTTGGAGCAGCGAAGATGGTGAATACCTTTCGCCCTGGTAAGTTATGCTACCAACAGAAGCAACCACGACAGCAGTTCCCGTGCAAAAAACTTCATCCGCTTCGAGCAATTCCTCTATGGGGATTGATCTTTCTTCTACCTGCAATGTTTGTCAATGGTTAGGACTCCTTGTAACTCGGAGAGAGTGTTCCGCATGAGGCAAAATGATATAGGAGTTAACTATGCTTGTATGAATACAACTTACCGTATAACCATGATCACGAGCTATTTCAATTATGCTTTTCCTAGTGACTCCTGGGAGAATTGTGCCTTTTGTGGTAGGAGTTGATATGGTATTACCCTGCAATTGTGGAAGAAGCAGATGCATAAATTCAAACAAACCATTGAAGGAACTTTGATCAGCACTCGAGTTTTGAGGGGAGGAAAGTCATACCTTCACCATGAAAATGTTACAGGAAGAAACCTCCTCGATGTCCTTCCCGTTCACAGAATCAAGATACAGAACATCAGAGAATCCTCTGCTCTTTGCATTCATTAGTGGTCGCAATGCCTGAAAATTATTAGACACTTTCTGAAGTTGTCCTGAAGGAATGTTCGAGGGTCAAACTTGGGAAGAAGAAAAGTAGTATTGCTTACCGGCCCATAGTTGCTAATCGCTTTTACACCACCAGCTCCACCACGAGAAGCACGGTCATATTCATTTTCAACATACAAGTTCAATGGGGCACTTCCCTCCTAAAGGCCCAAAAAACACACGAAGCACAAGCATTTAGCAACTAATCTAGTTTTCCTAACTAGGGGTTAGAAGTAGTTGAAAAGACAGGATACGAACTTTGAAGTAGCTGCGAACAGGTGAAGCATAGACTAGGAATGTGTACTCAGGAGCAGGAGCCAGCCCCAGGATCGGTCCGGTTCCTAGGAGCAGAGGTCTCATGTACAAGGATCCCTTCCCTGGAGGAGGAATCTGTACATCAAAAAAAAAAAAAAGAGTTACGTTTGGAAACTAGAACAAACATCCGAAATATGAAATCTGAGCAAATCTAGATAACTCAAAACTATATAAACATGAATAGCATACCCAGCGCTTATTGGCAAGGGCAGTCTGCTTAACAGCATCGATGAACTGATCAACTGTAGGGGAAGGCATGCACATTCTTTCAGCACCCATTTTCATGCGTAAAGCGTTCTGGTCAGGGCGAAACAGAACAAGCCGTCCATCTTCTCTTCTGATTGCTTTCATACCCTCAAAGAGGCCCTTTGAACACATGAAGAACCCACTAACTGTCAAGACTCATTTCATGCAGTAGCTAGCCGAGGGAAGTTCTCAGAAAGTAAACTTGATCACTGAACATGTGTTCATTTGGATCATTCCTATGCTTTGTCTTTGCATAATGTTTCAAACTGAACGCACAAATTTTCTTGATTTGCTCTGTTTCGGTTACTAGTTCCTTATTGTGAACGTACATTGCTATTAGCTATTTGGTCGCGTAACAATTCTATTGAATTATGGAGTTAACATTAGTATTCACCTGGCCATAATTCAAGACCCCAGCAGCAGGGCTGAGTTCAATATCTCCATAGGGATTGAGTTGGCCCTCAAGAAAATCCTCGCCGTGTGTACCCTTCATTACGTACATATAGTCTGTTGGGGTTAGCCCAAATCCCACCTTGTCCCAATCAATCTCGGCATATTCATCGTCACTAACAGCAGGGCTGTCAAACAAAACAGAACTGTTAGCTCAAAAATACTGCATAGTACCAATTACTTTATGAACAGTGAACTCATTAAAAAACCGAATTTGATACACTCCTAAGTGTACAATATACATTACCTATAACAACATTATGTCTATGTCAGTTTAGGAAAACTAAGATACAGGTAATCTTTCGTGTTCATCATCGGTGAACTTTATAGTTATCAAATTGAGACACATATGACTACAGAGTATTGGCTGTTGCGACTTTATAGTGAAAGAGGCTGTCTCATTTGAGCCATGTATCTAAAAGCGTTAACATTTATTGAAGTACAAGATTTTCGCTGAGAGATTTTACTTCTTCTAACTTCGGAGAGAGGCATCTTTTCTCTATTGTCAGTAGGAATGTAGGATTGTTTTTAGTCCATAAGATTTCCTTTTTTTTTTGGTGAAAAATATGGAAGAGAATGCCTATATTTGTAAGGTTGTTTTTGGTGGCAATAAGGTAACAAAGTCGGTAGAACAAATATAGCAGTTGTCTCAATTGATAAAGTTTTTAGCAACTGTTATCACAAATCTGCGTTCAAGTTCTATCTACATCAGTATCTTTATTTCTTAATTTCACTAAAAACCGAGAATAAAAAGAAGAAAAGAGGTATTACTATTACATGCCATTTTGTGATTTGTATTTAGTTTCATTGTCAAGTATGACGTGACTAAATGAGCTAGCAAATAACTTGATCAAATGCATAATAATGGCTTCAATACTTACGTCTTTTTCTCACATCGTGTCAAGGCTCAAATGGGTAAAGTTTTATTACCTGTAAGCAGGGGAAGCTGCCTGGGACGTGTAGAAATGTTGATCCTCTGCCTTCAAGTACTACATCTCGTCATTTGAAAACAATGTTCAGAGACTTGCTAACCACTTGTACTATCAACCAATTCAACCCCCACATTAATCAAATTAAAAATATATGCATTTCCCAAAAAAAAAAGGGTAAATTGTCCACCCATACAACTCTATACATTACAACTTGCCGGACCCTGTGGGGTACGTTGGTCAAGTCTACAAGACCCAAGTCTTAAAATCTGATTGTACTATCATAAATCTCTCACAATCAAGAGTATTTACAAATGAAATATCTCTTGAAATCAATCTCTTTGTTGGTACGTACATTTGTACGAGCAAGGTTACCTCCTTCTGCATATTCTTAGACTCTACAAAACGTATGATTGATACTGCAAGTTGTTTTAGAACAATGGATGGTGAAAAAAACATACGATATTGTGGCAACACATTAAGCTTCAACAACTTAAAAGGCGATTTAAGTTTACCTTGTAGACATTATGTACGACTCACAAAACTCGTTTACTCAAAAACAAGCAAATCCAACCCCTCATTTTGGCACTCCGAAAAAACAGAGAAAAAAAGGAGTAAGTCCTAATCAAGTTGGGTGCTTCGAAAGGGTACGAAGGAGCAATAATTCTAGACAGAGTAGACGAAACTCTTCTAAGAAATCAGTTACAAGGTACATTGATTAGAGCAAGTACAGTACCTCACTTAGGTCTTGTTTTTTTCGTCGGTCAAACTTAAAATACCAACTTCAATCTACTTCAATCCACTTCCACCTATTTCAACTCACTTTCATTATTTTAATCAAGTTTAATTTATCACATAAACAAATTCAATCACCTATTTCAACCCACTTCACCCTGTTACCCGCTCCAATTCACCTAAGAAAAGAACAAACCCTTATTTCCACATGTATACAATTTAAATATACTGAAAATTGAGTGATCACACCATGTTTAGACACTTGGCAATCACTCATTGGATATAAGTATTTTTTTCTTTTTTCTTTTTTAAAATATTAATTAAGGCATTAATTAAGACTTATTAGCAAAAGTAATTGGATCAAATTAATGTAGGCATTCAACTTATAGGTTTAATTTTGTATTTGGAAAGTGCTTAAAATTACAAGTCCAATTTTGTGTTTCGAGTTTTCTTTAAAAAAAAGAAAGAAAGAATTGGTATCTTCTTAGAACATTTACACATTCTATATTCATAATCTTGATATTATAAATATAGAAAATGGTAAAATCGTGGGTTAAGAATATTACGAATATTATTTTAAAAAATCATGATTTCAATTAATTATTTTATCATAGTTTCATTAATGTATATTTGCAAATATTTAGTTTGCCCAAAAAAAATGGTCTAAATTTTAGTCTTAATGTTAGTTTTCGAGAATGGGTAAAATAACTATTACCTCTTTGATTCTTTTTAACGTTTTGAAGATATTGATTGATGACACTTTAATTTTTTTAATCAAACTTTTGTAACTATCAATATTTGTAACTGTGGCTTCTTCTTTTAACCTATTTTGCATGGATTAGTTCCAATATTTTAACTTTTCTCCCTGAATAAAAAGAAAGCCTTATGAAAATATGCTTTAAGAGTAATAGGCCAAGGTGGTGCTAACATCCAAAAATAACTTTTCATAATTTGTGGAGGAAGGTTGTTTTCATAAAATATTTTTATTTTATATTTTATACTTATATTATTTTTTCAAAGGAATTTATTACTCTTATTATGTTTTGAGTGTTGGATAATTTATTGATTTAGTACTATTATCATGGGGATACATAAAAAATGACTAGATGGTTGTTGAGGTACTGGAAAAGTTACTAAGACGACAAGTTTAGTTTTTCTCCCCCCCTTTTTTTTTGTAGGATTGAGATCTTTTTAGAACCTTACACAAATATTACATTCGTAATCTTAATATCATAAAAATAAAAATGATAAAATCATGGGTCAAGAATATATAAATACCATTTTTTAGAAATAGGATTGAAAATAACTATTTTATTATAGTTCATAACCTATATTTACAAACATTTTAGATCGTCAAAGAAAAGGTCTTAGTTTTAGTCATAATCCTAATATTAATTAAGAATGTGCATAATGACTACGAACTTTTTGATTCTCCTTAGCATTTTGATGATATTAATTGATGATTTTGAATTTTTTAAATCAAACGTTTGTACCTAATGGATATTTGTAATTGAGGCTTCTTCTTTTAACTTATTATGCATGCATGGATCCATTTTTGTAAAGAAACTTTGTAACTAAGAGATATTTTTATTTTTTAATGAATGATACTCTGATTAATAGCAATAACAAAGGAGATATCATTTAGTAAATATGTAGTAATTCAAGAACAATTAGAATGAATCCAAGTAGTATTTCAGGACTTATTATAAATAGATTGGATTGGTACATTCACAATTAAATGAAAAATCGATTCATTAAATATTTTAACTAATCAATTACAAATAAGTACAATTAAAATTACCTTTTTCGTAAATTAGATCGAACAACACCATGGGTTTAGCTGTTTATATTTCAGTTATTAGCCCCCCCCCCAAAAAAAATGGACTTCTAGACTATATTTATCAAAATATTAATTTATTTTGGAAGACATGAGCAAGAATTTTACCCAACAATATATTTATTATAAATATGTTGATTTATCATATGAAAATTTGTTCAATAAAAAAATTATAACAATTCATATGAAACATGGGCCTAACACTAATAATGAAATAAAAGTGGGTAGGTATGGCAATTCAAGAAGCAAATTTCTAGAAAATGACTATAAACCAAAAAGTTGGTAAAAATAAAATCGGAAAGGATTAAGTTGCCACGCTGTAAGTAAAATCAGATTAAGAAATTCTAAAAGGACACGTAAAGTCCTCATCAATTTTTTTTTGATTTTTTTTTATCCCCCGTCTAAGTCCTACTGGAAAAGCTCTTCTACATCCTATCGCACGTGTCAGCCACCCTTCTAATTTTCATTCTGGTTCGTCTTTTCCACTCCCATAAACAAACGAGCTTGATTTTTTGTTTTGTACCGTCAATTTCCCCTGAAAAAGAATAAAATGAAAGAGCTACCTTTTTTTGTTTGTGTTTACTTAGTGAGTTCATATCATTTTGTTTTTGATAGCCTACTCCTAGAAAAGCATCATGTGTTTAGTTAGGGAACAGTTACCTAGGTTGGTGTAACCCTCGATCCAGACCCATATTGAATGGGTTATAGGATGGGATGACCCGTCCCATTTTATCTTGGGATACAAGGTGAATTTCGAGTTAAATAAATATCAATAATATTACAATGTAATTATAATAATTAATCCGTTAAATCCGTACCCTGCGCCGCCCCAACGCGCCCCATACAGTTCCACGTAGCGGTTACCCTCAATTTCAAACGAGATAATCGATTGTTGATTTTTTTATTAATGTTTTGGCAAGACTTCTTTATTGAGATTACATGGGCTGCTAACATATGTTTGGGTGGGCTGATGGAAAAGAAAACGATGTGACAATCAATTTGTACAAACTTTATTTTCAATAGCTCACGTTCTTATTAATATTTCCTCTTCACTAGTACCTAGAAATTGACACCCTATACCGAATGTACTATAGAGAGAAAACTGAAAAGATACACTTATAGCACCATGCACGGTTCAGTGTTTCCTGCCACAGCTTTTGCTCTTTTGCTCCTCCTCCAACTTTCGTTAGGTTTCATTGGATTCAGCTATATTGCAGTAATTCTTTAGATGACCCATGTTCAGATTTGTCTTAAGAGTTTTTTTTTTTTTAAAAAAAATTCAACAAACTAGTAAAGAATTATCTCAATTATTGATATCAAATGAGAACAGATGCTGGGTTGAGCTGATATGGTTGTCATATTAGGCCAAAAGTGGTGGGTAATGCAGTGTAATATGCAAATTCATAAAGTAATACCTTTTTAAAAAAATGGTAAGGAAGTTTAACTGGGAATTTGATGTTTAATTGACGAATGAAGGTGTTGAGAAACAGACCTTAGGATAAGGAGAGAATCTCAGAGACAGAGAGGGGACTAAATGACGAAGGCCAAAGCTCCTCCTGATCATCTTAGCCAGCCTTAATTATATCTTCTTCCTTTTCTTTGTGCAACAACTCCGAAGTCCAAACACAGCAGAATCACCAGCAGAGAGAGAGAGAGAGAGAGAGAGAGAGAGGGAGAGAGAGAGAGAGCTGTGTTTATTTGGTGTGGGCAGAGAAGGAGAGCGGTTTGAGTTTGGCGAAGAAAGAGGAGAGCAGCGTGAGTTTGGCGAAGAAAGAGGAGAGCAGCGTGCCCATTTAATAGCTCAACCCCTGGACACGGAACCTCTGCCCTGGTCCATGGTTGGAGTTTTTTATTTTTATTTTTGTTCATGTTTTTATTTTTTAAATTATTTCACCAAATTTGTTTAGTTTGCCCCCATCTTTTCTGAAGTCAATTTTCAGGGATATGAATGAACGATCGGTAGATTGAATTCAAACACTAGTGTTAACGTACGCAGGCGACGTCTCCACGTCACTCAATCGTTTCGGTATCTCACATTGTCACCTCATCCGAGGGATGATCCCATGATTTCTCATGATCCAACGCCCACGTAATGTGAAAGTTCAGCTAGGTAGTCAAATTATCTAGAGCAAAATAGGGTGATTAGTAAAAATTAAAATAATTATAAAATTAATTGAAAATAAAAGTGGGGCAAAATACGATGATATTTTTTAGAGCTGAAAAAAGCTAATTCGACACGATTACCGACTCGGAACCGACATGAAGTTAAGCGGGTTTGGGCATAAATTTTCGACTCGTTTAATTAAATGGATTGACACGTTCTAGCCGTTTAATTAAATGAGTTAGGTTCAAGTCGAGATTCTCGATATGAAAAAGTACCAATTTAACTTGTTTAATTAAATGAGTTAAAAAAGTCAACTCATTTTTCCATTTGTTATTTATCCATTTACTTTTTATTAGATAATTATGAATATAAAAATTTTTAAAATTTGTGAATTGTGACGAATCAGGGAAATTTTAAAGAATAATTATTGTGATATGTAAACTTAATGTTGAACATTGTAATTATATATTAGTTGAAAATATTAAATGCATAAATAAACGACTGAACTTGACCTATTTGTCTTAAATGGGTTAAGCAGGTTAACCCGTTTAAAAATTAAATGGGTACAGTTCAGGATTTTTCAACCTGTTTAATAAACGGGTTAGGTTCAGGTCGAGAAATTCTAAACCCGTTTAAATTCGACACGAACACGAACTCGACCCGACACGACTTATTACCCAACTCTAATATTTTTATAATGTTGGTTTTTCCAAATACGATTAATCATTGCCTAATACTCTACTTTCCTTAGAATTTGAATTGCTATTATCGTTTTAATTACCGCAAGTGCACGGCGCAGCTGTAGCTAGCATTCGGCAAGTACGGGTTGAATCCACAGGGAACTTGGCTTCAACTACCAGAACTAATTAGACTACTCAAGTTATGCCGTCACAATTAAGGTTGTGGAGACTAAACTAAGAGAGACGATAGCAACTAAAAAGCGTAATAAACAGCAGAATAGAAAATACCTAGGTTGGAATTAACAACACGATTATGCTACTGAATCAGTTACTAACCCAATCAAGCATTCCCCAGCATGCATCACAAATGAATAGATTATCAATTAAGCTCACATTCTCCCTCTCTCAAGGGTCGAAGACTAATCCTAGAGCTATAGTCACCTATTCTCATGGGACTAAAGGTCGAAGGATTACAAGATTCGCAATATCAAATCCCAATTAAAGTCTTAACTATTTTCATGTTAAAACCCTAATCGTCTACTAAGGCGCACTAGGTAAAGGTTTCGTCTCTCAACGCTCCCCTAAACCCCAATAAAAAGGATGAATGTTCTTTCGAGCATTTCATCGAGCAGTTGGTGTGCATAGCAGAATTCATAATTGCAAAACAAAGGGGAAGCATGAATTGGGCCAGTACAAGATTCAACCATACATATTCGGCGTCAATCCCAACCTAAGTTGAAGGATTTAGCCACACATCACTTCATAATCAACAACCAAAATCTCAATTCTACCAAACAACATTCAATTCGCAAAAATCTAAAATAACAATAAAGAGAAGAGAGGGAATCGGGAAAACAAACTTGAATTGATTCTGCTAAAAGGTATATCGAACTTCGACACCAACGAAATCAGTACAAATCAATGAAAACCAGAAACCCAAATATTAAACCTAAAAATCGCCTAAAGTGTCTACGAAAAGAGAGAACTGAATAATAACTGAATAATGTTCAAAGCAGCCCCGAAGGAAGATTTAAGTCGTGACGCGGAACGGGGGCGGCATGGTCGTGCCCAAAGGCACGGGGTGACCGTGCCAAAAGTCTGCCCGAACCACCCCAAGACCGGCACAAGTGGCACGACTAGGCTGCTCGGCCGAGTGTGCCGGTTTGGTTGGGGTTGGCCGTGCTACGTGGGTCCGGTTCAGTGGGACTTCAGTGCGACGCTTTTCCGCAGCTTTTCTCGCCTTCTTGGCGTTCCTTTCTGCTAAATGTTGTTCATCTTTCCGCTTCTTCAATAAAGTTCCTGGAAATAGTGAAAGATGCTGTATGAGTAAAAAGTATGCAAAAGGAGGTCGATTTGACCCTTCTCAAACATAATTAATCGTAAAAAGGGGGGAGAAAATGGGTCAAATAGGGGCTAAAAATGGGACAAAATAGAGGTTCATCAGGGGTGCCCGCCGAATTGCTCCCTCTCCACAAAAGTAATCAGTGCAGGGTTGGGTTCAAAATTGTTAGCCTCGATGATGGGGCTAACGATGAAGGAGGTTATGCCCGATGCTTGGGGGAGGGCATAATCGCGCAACACTCGATGATCCTGCTCAGCCATTATGACTGGTGCTTGCTGCCTCTTTTTTGCACCGCTTTGCCTTCGGGCGGTGGCTTCGATTTCTGGGTCAAGAGGAGCAAGTGGTTGGTCCCTTTGACTACGTATGTGCATACAAAACCAACACTACCAGGGTGTAAACAGTTTCAAGCACAAATGGGGGAGGGGGAAACGAGGAAAAAAAAAGAAAAAGAAAAAGCCTAATCTAGAGTTCGCTAACCGATTTTAATATTGAAGGGTGCAAGTTCCCCGGCAACGGCGCTAAAAACTTGTTATCGTTTTAATTACCGCAAGTGCACGACGCAGCTGTAGCTAGCATCTAGCATCCGCCAAGTACGGGTCGAATCCACAGGGAACTTGGCTTCAACTACCAGAACTAATTAGACTACTCAAGTTATGCCGTCACAATTAAGGTCGTGGAGACTAAATTAAGAGAGACGATAGCAACTAAAAAGCGTAATAAACAGCAGAATAGAAAACACCTAGGTTGGAATTAACAACACGATTATGCTACTGAATCAGTTACTAACCCAATCAAGCATTCCCAAGCATGCATCACAAATGAATAGATTGTCAATTAAGCTCACCTCCTCCCTCTCTCAAGGGTCGAAGACTAATCCTAGAGTTATAGTCACCTATTCTCATGGGACTAAAGGTCGAAGGATTACAAGATTCACAATCTCAAATCCCAATTAAAGTCTTAACTATTTTCATGTTAAAACCCTAATCGTCTACTAAGGCGCACTAGGTAAAGGTTTCGTCTCTCAACGCTCCCCTAAACCCCAATAAAAAGGATGAATGTTCTTTCGAGCATTTCATCGAGCAGTTGGCGTGCATAGCAGAATTCATAATTGCAAAACAAAGGGGAAGCATGAATTGGGCCAGTACAAAATTCAACTATACATATTCGGCGTCAATCCCAACCTAAGTTGAAGGATTTAGCCACACATCACTTCATAATCAACAACCAAATCTCAATTCTACCAAACAACATTCAATTCGCAAAAATCTAAAATAACAATAAAGAGAAGAGAAGGAATCGGGAAAACAAACTTGAATTGATTCTGCTAAAAGGTATATCGAACTTCGACACCAACGAAATCAATACAAATCAATGAAAACCAGAAACCCAAATATTAAACCTAAAAATCGCCTAAAGTGTCTACGAAAAGAGAGAACTGAATAATAACTGAATAATGTTCAAAGCAGCCCCGAAGGAAGATTTAAGTCGTGACGCGGAACGGGGGCGGCACGGTCGTGCCCAAAGGCACGGGGTGACCGTGCCAAAAGTCTGCCCGAACCACCCCAGGACCGGCACAAGTGGCTGCCCGACCAAGTGTGCCGGTTTGGTTGGGGTTGGCCGTGCTACGTGGGTCCAGTTCCGTGGGACTTCCGTGCGACGCTTTTCTCGCCTTCTTGGCGCTCCTTTCTGTTAAATGTTGTTCATCTTTCCACTTCTTCAATAAAGTTCCTGGAAATATCGAAAGATGCTGTATGAGTAAAAAGTATGCAAAAGGATGCCGATTTGACCATTCCCTAACATAATTAATCGTAAAAAGGGGGGAGGAAATGGGTCAAATAAGGGCTAAAAATGGGACAAAATAGAGGTTCATCAATTGCTCTGGTTCTTGCTCATTTAAGAAGTTACACACTTGAGTCCTTAAAATGACTTATACTCCCTTGAACACTTTTATGATCAATTATTCGATCATGACAACATCTCTCTCTATCTATTGCTCAACCTTAAGTTAAGTCACTCACCAAATACTGCCAAGTCAAGACTTAGTTACCCAAGTAAGTTCTCTCCGCCTTGTTAATTACAGGGTTCGTTACAAGAAGTTAACCTCGCAAGATGAGTTACAAGTGATGATCAAATCAATGTGCAAGTTCTAACTCAATGTGTTATCTCAATATTCTTCGATCTCCCAAATGCTCTGGGACTTCAACATTTGCTTAGACTTGTATTTATAGGCAAAGTCTTCCAACTAGCCATAATGCCCTAATCTTCTAAATAAGAAAGTTGTAGGTCCTGTTCGATAAAATTAGCGGTTCAAGTAACGGATAGCGATTCATGTAGCGGATAATTGTTTAGGTAACGAATAGTGTTTCTAATTTAGCTGTTAGCGGATAGCTGTTTATATGAACAAGGATATTTTTGGCCAAAAAACATATAACCTACTTTTGAATGTCTTTTAGCTTTTCATAAACACTGCTTAAAACGCTAAACGATACTTGAAATGCTAGTCAAAATACTTTGTTACCAAACACTAAAAATTATCTGATGAATGCATTGACTTAGTCAAAACGCCAAACGCTACCCAAAATGCTATTGCCGAACATGCCCGTAATCCATTAGATGTATGCTAGCTTTTCAAAGCTATCCTTTTTACAAAGCCATAACTTTGTTCTGAAATGGGAAACATTTGACACTCCCAAAATCATGCCTAACGTAACAAAGATATCTTCTATGGATAATACCACATGCAATAATTTCATTAATTATCCTTTAAGAAAAATGAGAAAGATGATTCAAATTCTAATTCTCAAAAACAAGGCAATAATCTTTGAGAATGTTATCATGTGCCTTACATAATATTTTCCTTCATTAGTAGATCAAGCAATGTCATAATATCAATCAAGAAAATCCATATCAGTAAATATTAAAGGAACCTTATGTGAGATTTTATCCTTTTTATTTCAATATCTAATATTAATATGAGATCAAATATTCAGTTATATGTCCCTGCAGACAAAATCTTTAACATGTTTCTTAGTGGATATTTCTCATAATTTGAAGACATTACTCCACAATATAATCAAACAAGTAACTTGTAAATATTTTCATGTTACAATTTAAATAGATTTGGTCCAAATAAAATTATGTCCGATCCAATCAAATCAATTAGCCCAAATCATATCCATAATTATATCTCTAACATATCTCATAAAAAGCGTTTACGTAACCTCATGCAAGAAAAGATAAATTAAAATCATCATGTCATCATATATCACATGACTCAATCAGCTCAATAACTCTTAAATAAATATGAAACTCCATAGTATATATTAAACTCATGAGTAGGTCCAAAATATATATTTCAATATTAATAAAATATAGTACACCAACTATAAATATTATATGTGAGATAGGATAGCTATATCATCAAGTTACTTCACCATTTCATTTTTAACACTAATTATATTATTTGTTATCATCAAAATCAACATGTAAATTTTAGAGACAACATAATGTAATTTCTCTATTACATTTAAAGATCTATTTTCATGGGTCTGTTGGCATCGATTTCTCTGTAAATAGTGATATCTACAAAGATAAAGCCACTTATATTTGAATAACCCCAAACGCAATATGTATATCATATTCTTGGAAGCACATACTCTCAAGGGCCACATCAGCAAATATATATTAAAAAATTAATATATGACAAGTACACACTTGAAAAATAAATACATATGGACAGTGAGAGCATGTAATTATAGGACCACTGAAGAAATTGTCCCCCGAACTTCCCTTAAGTGGAACTCACACTAAGAGGGTTTTTTATAGTTAACATCAATGCTGATTACCTTTTCGTTTTTACTTTTATTTTTTTTTATTATCAACGGATCTCCTTGTTTGAGAAAATCGGTCATTTAACTAAAAAACCCATTTGAATTTAAAAATTTCCCCCCTATATATTGTAACAAAAATCCCGTCAAATTTATTCTATTTATTCTCAATCAATCACCTTGATGAACTTGTGTTTTAATGCATAACTAAATAGCTGTTTGCCATTATAGCTATGAACTATATACTATATAGCCAGTTTTTCAAACTTGAAATACAATTTTTGATAAGCTTGCTTTTAATTAAATACTAGATTAAGTAATGTGCTTTGTATGGTCATGAGCTAATTCATATTTAGATAAATGATTAAACAAACAACTAAGTGAAATTTGTTGTTTAATTGGAATCATCGATCTTGTCGCCTTGCAAAAAAAAATCTAAGATCAAATAAGAAAAAGATGATTGTGATAATTTGATTAAAAAAGAGGAAAATAAAAAGGCAACTCAATTAGCTAAATTAAATATATGAATCATCTCTATTATTTATGGTGTGTTTGGCAGAGTCGAAAATCATGTTCCTAGAAAATAATTTTTCATGTAAAATGATTTTTCATGTAAAATGATTTTCAGCTCATATTTTCAGTTGTCTGGTAAAAGAAAAAATGAACTTTCTGGAGAATGAGTTTGATTAGCAAAAAATGAACAAAAAAAAATAAAAATAATTTTCCTTCATCTTCGAACCATATGTGGAGGAAATAAACATGAAAGAGAGAAAGGGTATGAGACCGTGTGAGAACTAAAAAAATGTAAAATTAATTTACTCTCTATTTAACGTGAAAATATTTTCCTTCATTTTAGGAAAAATGATTTTTCCCTGAAAACAAATTTTCCTCCTTATTTTACCAACATCACAAAATAAGAAAATCATTTTTCATGAAAATAATTTTCACCCCTACCAATTAAACAAACCCTTAATGAAAAATTTTATGAAAAAAACCACATAAATATTTGTTCCATTCTTAAAACATAAGAGAAGTTGAGTAAAAGAGCTGAATAAGAAGTTTCAATTTTTACATTGAAGTTTAATATTGTCAATGACGTTAGAACTCAATATTAACGATCCTTTAATTATAAAATAATAGATTAATTGAATAAAAGAGAACCAATTGAAGGTCGAGACTTATCAACTGCACAAAGTCTAAAGGAGTTTGTTTTGGATTAGATTATTTCAACTTGAAAGTTAATAAAATGCATTCAAGGAACAAATTTTTGTCCAACAATTAATTCTTATATGCTCTTAATTATATATATTTATAATATATTTATTTTTTAATATAAATATACATATATAACTTCTGAGAATTATACTCTCAGGAGCATAATACAGGCCTTGTCCCTAAATAATGTGCATTCAATTGATGAAATGGAGTGTATTATTATTTTTCTCATGAGGAAAAAAGGGCAGGAGTCTTTGCATGAGCAAAGACCAGTGGCAGCAAATTCTGTGTTAAGCCCTTAAGCAAAGTGAGCCTTTGAGGTTAGGATTTGATTATTTAGCTTACTTGAGTATTTAACTTATTTGATGTGTCTTAAGTTGTTGTTCTAGATGTGTCTTATTTGATTATTTAACTTTTTTTTTGACAGAATTAGTGATGGATGATTCTGTATGTGTGATTCAGTACACATAACTATTGTTTATGAAATTGTAAGTGACATTTACTTTGACTGAAGAAGAAAATAAACCTCGTTAGTTCAAACTTAACATTTTAAAGCGCTATTTGACAAAATTAATTGTTCAGATAGTGACCAGTAGTTTAGGTAGTAAATCGCTACTCAAGTAGCGAATAGCAGTTTTAACTTAGCTATTAGGAAATAGCTGTTCAAATGGACGATTGAAGTAAATTTTCTGGTAAATTTAGCTGTTGGATTAGCTGAGTAATATAAATTAACATAAACGATATAGATAGTTTTCAAAAATAAAATCTGTAGAGAGTATTGTTTGGGCAAAAAACATGAAACACTACTTTTGAATGCCAAAAGTTAATATTATTAACTTTTTTTTTGATAGAAAATATTATTAATTTTTTAGAAACGTTGATTGAAATGCTAAACGATACTTAATAGTGTACAGATGACAAATATGTAATTTTGGTATTCCCTTATTAATATATATACACTGCCAGACTCTTCAATTGGGGCAGAGCCTTGAGTTAATTATTCTCACATGATATCAAAGCCACGAACCTAAAACATAATTTTTTTCCCTTCCTCTCCAAGGAAACTTCTATTCGTGTCTCTCTTTCTCTCGGAACCCTACTGCCGCCTCGCTCGCCGACAAAGCCCTATTCGCCGCCACCGAAATGTCAGAACCTTCTTCTTCGATCACTCTTTTGTCGGTTTCAGGTGCCTCGCCAACTACTTCTTCCCCTCCGTTGGCTCCCACCATGGTGGCCTCTTCACCTTCTTTCCCCCCGCCACCAATGTCATCGCTTCATGGGTTTTCATCTGGCGTTACTCAGCCTCCTGCATTTGGTTTTGTTCCTTCACTTGGGATGCCCCCTCCAACCATGTCATGGACTATGCCGCCGCCCTACTCTATCAACAGCGCCCCCTATAGTTGGCCGAGCGTTTTCTTCTCTCCGCCACCACCGTCCAGCCGCCTATTGCTGATCCTATTGTCTCTCCTAGACTGCAACTCAATGGTAATCTTCCTCCTCTCCACCTCGGTCTCTTTTCCTTGAATGTCAAGAATTTTGTTACTATGGTTCTCGGTGCTATGGAAGATTTTCTTTCCTGGCGAGCTCAGTCCATCACCTTTGTTGTCAAGCAACAACTAAGTGGTTTTTTTGATGGTACTATTGAAACTCCCTTAACTTATATTCTTGATGTTCGTGGTATTCAGCATTCCAATCCCACGTATTCTGTTTGGCTTTGTCTTAATCAACTCATACGTTCATGGCTGTTTGCTACTATTTCCCATGAATTGTTGACTGAGGTCCTTGATGTTATTCACTCTAAACAAATTTGGGATAGACTTTCCCAGCGGTTTAATACTGCTAGTCTTGCTCGGGCTATGGATCTTTGTAGAATTCTCACTAATCTTTCAAAAGATCCTAAACAGTCTATGGAGGATTATCTCCAGCAAATTAAGCACATTGCAGATTCCTTGGCTTCTATTGGAACACTTGTCGCTGACATTGATCTAGTTCAGCTTATTACGTTGAATGGCTTAGATGAGGATTATCACACCTTAGTTACTACTCTTTCTTATGGGTCAAATCTGATTACTTTTGATGATCTTCGTTCCAAGTTGATCCATTATGAGTAGCTTCTTGAGTTTCTAAAGTCAAAGGATGCTCTCCTTGTGCAACATCAAGCTTTTGCTGCATCTACTGAATCTAGTGGTAAATTTAGTTGTTCAGGTAGTCGATAGCTATTTAAAGTGTGAATAGCCATTCTAATTTAGTGGTTACTAGACAGCTGTTCAGATGAGCTCTTAAAGAAAATGTGCTCAGTAAATTTAACTATTAGATTAGTTACTTAATATAAATTGAAATAAAAAGATATAGAGAATTTTCAAATATACAGCTTCCAAATGGTATTTCTTGAACCAAAAAATCCACAACACTACTTTTGAATGTCAAAAAATAATACTATTAGATTTTCAGAAACGTTGCTTGAAATGATAAATGCTCTACTCGGCAAAATTCGCGGTTCAGGTAGCTGATAGTGTTTCTAGTTTAGTTGTTAGTAGACAATTATTTAGATGAGCGATTGAAACAAATGTGTTCGGTAAATTTAGCTATTGGGTTGACTGATTAATATAAATTGACATAAAAAGATAAGACAAGTTTCAAATATAAAATTTCCAAAGGATATTTTTTTGGTAAAAAAAAATGAAATGCCACTTCCGAATGTCAAAGGCCGTGTTCGGCAACAAGGTTTTGGATAACATTTAGTGTTTTGACCAAGTCAATACACTAATTAGCTAATTTCAAGTGTTCGGTAAACTAGTGCTTTGACTAGCATTTCATGTAGCTTTTAGCGCTTTAAGCAGCGTTTTCAAAAAGCTAATGTTATTAACGTTTGATATTTAAAAGTAGCGTTTCATATTTTTTAGCAAAAAAAACATCCTTTAAAAATTCTATATTTGAAAATTATCTATATCCTTTTATGTCAATTTACATTAATCAGCTAGCCTAACAACTAAATTTACCGAACACATTAGTTTAAACTGCTCATCTGAACAGGTATCCGCTAACAGCTAAATTAGAAACACTATTCGCTATCTAAACAACTATTCGCTACCTGAATCGTTATCCGTTACCTGAACAGCTGATTTTGCCAATCAGGGCCAAAAGCTAATACTGTTAGTTTTTCAAAAACGCTGCTTAAAATGCTAAATGCTACTTGAAATGTTAGTCAAAATACAAGGTTACCAAACACTAAAAATTGATTGATTAGTGCATCAATTTAGTCAAAACACTAAATACTGTTGCCAAACACAGCAAAAAGTTGCGTGAAATGCTAATCCAAACACTACATTACCAAATACTAAAAGCTTATTGGTTAGTGTCATGACATTGTCAAAACATTTAAATGCTACTCCAAATGCTACTGCCGAGCACTGCCCTAAAATTTGAGTAATTGGTGTATTAACTTTTGTCAAAATGCCAAACGCTACTCAAAATACCATTGCCGAACAAGACCTTAGTTTGAATGCTTCTAATCGAATTTTTATTTTGCTGAGTATGAATTGAATTGATTTCATTTCTTAGTAACTAAAAGAAAACACCCAGAGGCCTTGTTTAGTGAATAAAATTGGAATAAAATCAAATCAGAACTGGACACATAGGCATTGAAGGTGGCACTTGAATCCTGAACTCTAAGAGCGTTCCTAATGGGAGTTCCAAATTTTGGAACCATACTCTGTCACACTAGCAAAAATTCTATTTTTTAAAACTTGCATTCCTTCATTCCTTCAATTCATGGAACTCTAATTTGAATCACCTAATGAAATATTTACTATATACCCACCCAATAACCTACAACCTTTTTAATTTTGTCCAACCACCTACAAATATTTTTGAAAGGAAAAAAATATAAAAAGCAAAATAATCACAAAAAGGCAAGCCGAAGTTGGAATGCAGGCAGGAATGACTAGAGGAGCCTACTTGCGTGGCATAGAGCAAGAAATGTTGGTTGCAAAAGGAAGGCAGGGGAATGAGGGCCCATGAGTGGAAAGTGTGCATATGACTAGGTTTGTCACATCAGCAAATGTTGTAACTTTTTTGAACTTACAATCCATCACTTTTTCAACCAAAGTAACTCTAATATAGACCACTAAATTAAATATTTGCCATAGAGTTCACCATTAAACATATTTAATTACTCTTTCTTTTAATTTTGTATGTTGTATTTTATGTATAGAACTTGTATAAATATTTTTTATTTTCTGCAACAAGAATATTTATTTTTGGTTGATCGGAAAAATTTATAATTTTTTTAAAATACTTGGAGACTTGATTACCCCTTTTTTTTTTGGTAAGAACAAAAAACATATCATTACCACCAGGGAAATTCTGTATCATATACAAGATCCTAAAGGGAGAGAATTAACCTCAAGCCTCTGGGATAGAGACTGTATCAATGTATTCCTAACTTTCTATTTCTTACAACTTCTTTCCAGGAACCTTAGCCTCTGCTTAATTAAAGAAGTACATTGCTCGGTAATTAATTGTGCTGAGTGTTGCATCCTTTGATACACTCTAGGGTTTCTCTCGTTCCAAATAGTGTGAGCTACGATTGTGATGCAAGCATAAAATATTTGCTTTTGGTTTCTAACAGTATAAAGCGGGGGAAAGAACTGTTAAAAATCTTTTCCCGATAATCTCGAGTTCTTCCGCATCAGAAGTGCCTAAAATTGAAGGTAACAAAGGTGAACGAGAATTGAATATTCCCCTTCACTCCCCTACACCTATCGCCCCCTTTATCCAAACAAATTAAAGGGTAAGTTTAATGGAGTGCAAAGAGATTTTGTATCTATTTCCATATAATCATAATATTTGGGAGAACCTGTTGATGCCATAGGTATTAAGTAGTGCCCTTACAACAGACTACGCAGCCGCTTCTGAACGAACATGACTACATGAGTGCGGGCCGTGCCACTTACTGACTCAGTTGAGGACTACGTATACTAGGCTCACACGTGAGCCAGAGGATTAGGGCAACTTAGCCAAAGTTTTAATTGTACTTCCAGAATTATTGATTTTTCCAGGTGACGTGAGCATACAGATATTAATGTGACAAATATAATACAGAAGTAACCTCTAGAAACACATAGTTTCATACTTTCATGTGTATAATAAATTTACACTATTTGACGTACAAACATATTTTATCAAGCAGACGAACCATTTACTGTTATTACGACCAAAATAAATGTTTTGCATCAAGTACAAATTTGTGTTGGCATGGAATGAAAGTCACTTACATTTCAGCCACTTTCATCCGTTACCTTAGTTTTGTGAAATTTATGGAGGTTGCAGATAAGTAAGTTGAGCCAAATTAGACCAGACAACAGAGCCAATGGATGGTGTACAGAGGACATCCGGATGCGCACTAAGAAGGTTGTTGGCTTAGCTGCTTGTCTTTGCTCATGCTTGACAAATAGCCATAATTAAAGGCTTGTTCTTTTCGTTGAGAAATAGAGGTTGAGAAATGAAGGAAGTTAGTTTAAATTGATTGAAATGAGGTTTTTTTTTTTTTTTCTATTGAAGTAGGTCGAAGTAGGTAGAAATGAGTTGAAGTTGTTATATTTTTTATACGATGGATAGAAGTTGGTTGAAATTGGTTGAAGTTGATATTTTTTCATTGAAGTTCATGAAGTAGGTTGAAACTAGTAAATTGAAATTTACCAACGAAAAGAACAGGGCCTAAATAGAGCTAGGAAGTCTGACCCATTGCAATAATCAACATGACATTAACCCAATTCAAATCGAATCAATTTCAACCCGTTGTCGACATGATTTTACTGTACAATGTGAAAATATGTTATTTTTTAATTTTAAGCAAATTTAAGCTATTTTAAAGGCCAACACGAAATTAATCCGTTTTTTAAATTGGTCGACCTTTTTCCCAACTCTATGATTAAACCATCAGTATGTACTAAGTATTTTTTTTGTCTCATAATTTTTGTCCTACCTAAATAATGTAAGTTTTTAAGTGAACATCATTTATTTCTATGTTTCTATTACTTTATAAAAACAAAATTTTTAGTTAAGCTAGGAAAGCCTGACTCGGCATGATATTACAACTCGAACTTGTCCTGAACTTATTCAGAGAAGCAAGCTCAAACCCGATACAAACCGAATTGATTTCGATCTGAAGTCAACACGATTTGATCATTTAGTATGAAAACATGTTATTTTTCAATTGAGTAAATTTAAACTATTTTAAAGGTTGACATAATTCAAAATTGATCCGTTTACTAACTGGATCAACTCGAATCAACCTGTTATCCAACTTTAATTTTTAGTACCAATAAGAGTAAAATAAATTTATATTCCGGAAGACATATTGAAAGAAAGACCCAAAAAAAAAAAAAAAAACACCAATAGGACGAAAAAAGAAGCACGTTTTTGGTAGTAGAGAATCCTATCTTCAAGACGGCTATTAGTACACATACATACAGGCCCACCTATTTTCTGTTTCATGCATTGAATAACCCTTCCACAACAACTAACCAACTTAGAGCCCACGATATGTACGATTGCTTAGGGACCATTGAATTGATCTCTGTAGTAATGTCTGCACTCGTTTTGGATGCAAAGGGAAACTGGCGAAGCTGACAGCAGAACTGCAAAATTGATGCATGGTGAGGGGACTAGTGACAGCATAGTTAGGTACCAAGCATCTGCTACCAAGCACAAGAATACAAAATTAGTTAGTTAGGTAACGTACACATATTAGTCAGTTCATAGGATTAATAAACCAATAAATGTTTTGGTTGACAAAATTAAAGTTACCGACTCAAGTCCATCAATATGAGGGTTAAATCTAGGGGTGTGTAAAAAAAATCGAAATTGAAAACTGAATTAAAAAATCGAGAAAATCGAACAGAAAAATCGGTTAACCGAACAAATTTTTCAAAAAAGTCTGTTCGGTTAACCGAACCGAATTTTTTTTTCAGTTTCCAGTTCAGATTATTTGAAAATTCGGTTAACCAACGGTTAACCGAACCGAAAATAATTTTATTTTAAAAAAAATTATACATAAAAAATTTCGGTAAGAAAGTGCACTTTTTCATTATTTATAAATGGTAACCAAAGTTTAATTTTTATAAAAAGAATTTAAACATAAAAGAATGACAAATTTAGGTAAGAAAGTATAAGTTTTTTATTATTTATAAACGGTTAACCGGTAACCGAACCGAAAATCCGGTTAACCGAAATTTTTGGTTCGGTTATGATTTGGGTTTTGGACGAACCGAAAAACGGTTAACTGAAATTTTTAGTTCGGTTACGGTTCGGAATTTTTTCGAACCAAAAAATCAGTCAACCGATTTTCGATTAATCGAAACTCTGGTTAATCGGTTTTGCACGCCTCTAGTTAAATGTGCTAGTACCATCCGGTACAATTACAAAGATGGAGTATAAAAAACTAAAAAGTACAAGTGGCCGGGCTTAGTTAGCCATCTTGGGCCAATACTTCGGTGATCTTCGGGCAGCCCAATACTTCCGTCATCTTGGGCCAGAACCATTATCTGTCTCGTAATCAAAGAAATGCCCATATGGGTCAAGGTCCAGCCCAAAAGCATGGCAGGATAGTCTGTTCTGCAATTTAGCTCTACCATGCAAATGGCTTTCTTTATTATAGTCATGTTTGACAAACAATTATTAGCTATTTCTATTGACTATTAACTATTAACTATTTCAATCAGTGCTTTGGATCAACTATTTTTAAAAAGTGTTTGATAAAATTGACTGTTTCTAAATAATATATTTGATAAAATTTCATTTGTACCCATATCTCTTATTTGGCACTGAAGATGAACATTTTAATTTATTGGTCACTTATTTGTTTTTCAATAGGAATTAAATTTACGTGATAAGTGCACCTTACTTTAACTAATGTGATCTCATTTTATTAATAGTTATTAAATCTTTTGATTGATTTACACATAATTTATTTTTTACTCTAATTTTCTTTTCAATCTAAATTAAAAGTTATGTGATATTTAAGGCCCATAACAAACCCTTGTTTTGTTACTCTAATTTTTTTTTTGTCATTATGTGAATATGTACCATACAACTTTGCACCCAAAAAAAAAGGAAAAGGGGAGGAGAAATTAAAAAAGAAGAAGAACATCATACAACTTGGGAAGAATAAAAAGATCGTATAGGTTGGACAACACTAAATATGCATACAGATTGCTTAATGGATATTGACTAGAAGAAGTACATAATGAATTGCCCTTTGATTCTCTCAAAAAGACATTAGCTTTTTAACTTAATGGATATTAACTAGCAAGTACATAATAGCTTCAATTACCAGTAAAATATTTGATTGTATTTTAACAGAATTTGTAGCTATTTTAGAGATTCTTAAACAAAGTTGGTAATAACAGGTGTACAGCCGTACATCACAATTCAAATTATTAAGAATCCCCAACGTCATCTAAACATTCAAGTGACGGAAAGTATAACGAAGAAAACCTTTTGTGCCGCTAACCATTTGAACTTCAAACTCTTTTAAGGTTCTTTTCTCTTATAAATCAGTTGTAAAATGTAATACAACAAAATTACATATAAAGAACAACGGAGAATCAAGCTCAATACTAATGACATAAGCTTGTTGCCCCCTCATCGATCGTTGGACTCTAATTAACTCCACAAACAAATAAGATGAAAAGTTCTGTGTCTATATGAAAAATGCTAGGGACAAAAGCATATAGATTGCTTGACATTTGAGAACAATTTTTTTTTAAAAAAATAAAAGTATTGCAGTTAAAGTCAAAGAATGACAAAATGTGACTAGCATTGGTCGGTTAGGGGGCTTAAAAAGCCAAACACATTAGAAGCCTTATCTCCAACTAGATCCCCTACATCCCCCCTCTAATCGTTCTCTTTTTTCTCCCAACTTCTGCGATCCATAATCATCTTCCCCATCTCCAATCTTCCAAGGAATCCAATACCCATTATACAGAATCATTTGTGTGTTCCACACTTCCACTATTATCTGTTCATGAATGGGTCTTAGATAGCCCTGACAAAGATCCAAATTCGGTGAAATTTGAGTCAGATAAATTCAACAATGTCAAAATTTGGACAAAAAAAAATCGAATTCGAACAATAGACATGTAAAAATGTTGTGTCTGGATTTAATATTTAGAAGAAAATTTCCTGCTCATATATGATTTTTTTCGGATTGGGTAAATTCGGGCAGTCGAGCTCTTAGATTACCCAGTTCACAACAATCTATATTGTATATATCCAATTTTATCAGACGTCTTTGAAAATATGATCTATACTGTATATACGACATTGTTCGTGCCACTTGATTATTGATTGACATGTATGTATACAGATTATTGTGTTGGCCATCGATAGTAGAAGAGTCCCAATCATATTAGAAGCATATGAATTCTTCTTTCTTCCATTAATTACATCATTTTCCGCTATCGAAATAAATCGAAGCATTTAAAATGAGCCATCTTTTATGAAATAAGACATAAAAATTCACATAATAATATAATAACGTGAAATTAATAAAGTCAATCTCAATCTTAATTATTTTTTATTGCCACAATTTATTTGTTTCCAATGTTGATAATTGCAGACGAGATTATGTGCGTCACTGATAAAATTAGGCCGATTCGTCCAAATATGCTGCCGCTTTGAATTTGGATTTATTTCATAAATTTCAACATTTTAGATATGAGTATATATACGCAGGCAGATTTGCAATAACACATGTTCCTGCATCATCCATTATAATTTTCATAAAATTGGAAATTTCTTGCAAGAATTTTTAAAGAAAATACGAGATAATGGTTAACAGTATTTAATTTATGAGACAAATTCCATAAGAACAATGA
Organism: Selenicereus undatus; assembly: GCA_017589665.1. NCBI lineage: Eukaryota > Viridiplantae > Streptophyta > Magnoliopsida > Caryophyllales > Cactaceae > Selenicereus > Selenicereus undatus. The sequence goes on along the minus strand of JACYFF010019584.1, from coordinate 113,587,055 downwards.
TTAGGGATATATTCCCACTTATCTTATGCGTTGACCCCCAGCAAGTGATGATTACACATAGAAATCTTTTATCGCAAGGAATTACATAATAATAGGCAATACAAGATCCCGAAAATATTAGTGTAACACCACCAAAAGATATCATTTCTGTTTCATTTTTATTATATATCTTATAGAATTTGACATTTGGTTTTAATAATCTAAGGTAGTGTATGGTTGGAAGAAAAATCGTTTACCATGAAAAATGTTTTTTTTCAAGGAAAATTGATTTTCATGTCACGTTTTTCCGTCGTTTAGTACAAGATAATTCATTTACCATCAAAAAAAGGAAAAACGTTAGCTGAATTATTTAAGTAGCAAAAAATGTCGACTGAATGGTGGTAGTAGACATAAATATTGACTAAATGAAGGGATGTTGAGCTTAAAATTCATATTTGAATTTTTTTAATATTTCACATCGGATGATGATTAAGTTTCGATTTAAACCATTGAAATTATTTTAGTGACGAAAAAATCAACTGAATCGTTTCAGTGATGAAAAATATCGATTGAATTATCGTGGTAGGGAAAAATGTTGATCAAATGAAGGAACGTCATGCTCCAAAAATGGATTTGAGCCTGTTTTAATCTTTCCTAGTTGATGATCCAGTTTTAATCCAAATTATTGAAATTGTTCTAACGGTGCAAAATATTGACTGCATTGTTTAAGTGGTGTAAAATATTGATTGAACTGTTGTGGTGGAAAAAAATGATGACCAAATGAAAGAATATCGAGCTCAAAATCTAAATTTGAGTCTATTTTAATATTTTATATATATGATGATCAAGTTTTCATCCAAACCGTTGAAATTGTATTAGTGATGAGTCAGCTGAATTGTTTTAGTTGCAAAAAATAATGATTAAATTATCGTTGTAAAGAAAAATATTAACCAAATGAAAGAAATTTCTGCTCAAAATCTAGATTTGAATTTACTTTAATCTTTTCTATGGGATAGGCCAGTTTCGATCCAAACTGTTAAAATTGAATTTTGCATCTAAATTTTGGCTGACCACATCGTTCAAAATCTAGTTGAAGAAAGGAAATCAACTTCTTATCTTATCAAAAAGGAAATCATTTTCCTTCATTGAGAGGAAGGGGGACTCGTTTTCCTTGAAAAGTAGTTTTTTTCTTTTATTGTGCCAAACAATGAAAAATTGTAAAATCATTTTCTAGAAAAATCATTTTTCCTCCACCTAAAGTCCAAACACTACCTAAATCTTTATATTTTTTGAAGTCTCGAATTTTAAGAAAGTATAATTGCGCCACAAAAAAAGTATATACACAAATTGGTAATATAATTAATTATTTAAATTGAACCGTATTTTGCATCAACAACAAATAAGATATTGTATATTTATGTTTCATAAATTGTCAAGTTTGCTCATTTGTAATTACAGTTAAAAAATATATTAGAAAATAGAATTAGAACTTAGATTCCCCCGCACTTAAAGAATGGATTCACGTAAGCAAATATCATATACAGCATTTTTGGAGTAAAAGTTACATTGTCGGTGTTTAATTGATGACTGTTATGGAGTAGGTGAAATGGAGATTGAGGTCATGTTCTATTTTGTATTTTTTAGAATTTAGCTAAGAGCTTACATTTCTTTATAACTTTTTATATCTGTTTATAGCTCCTTATATACTTAACATAATTCTAACATTTTCTTACATCTCTTTACATCTTCTTACATTTCATATAGATTTTCTATAACATTCATTTATTTTAATTACAGAAATATTTATATTTTTTTAATTATGCTACCAATATACAAACTTTGTGAATTTCTTATAAACACAACATTTGCATAAACATAAAGACATAATGTAACGACGTAAATTATATTTTAGTTTCAACATGAACAACATATTTTATTGTTGTTTAATTAACGTAGTTATTGGTTCATTTTCAATAACTATATTATTTTAATATTGTTATTTCTTATCCAAAACGTTCATTGTTCAACAAACATATTTAGTTTCAATAATATTAAGAAATATTTGTTTACTGATGGTATCAAATTTTAGTCGTAAATATGATTAATATATCATAATTGTCACAAATTATACTATACAACTCTTCAATAATTTTGCAACTCCTTAAATCTATCATCATCTTCTTACAACTTCTTACATCTTCTTACAGTTTCTTACATCTCCTTACAGCTTCTTACATCTTCTTACAGCTTCCTACATCTCCTTACAACTCCTTACATCTCCTTATATTTCCATACAGTTTACAGCTGTATCAAAACGCAAAATAGAACAAGTCCTAAGCCGTCATTACCTGCATAATCCTACAGAAAATGAAGGAATTAAACACAAATTAAAGGAGAGTTTAACGTGTGGATTTAAGCGTGTTCTTGGAAGGCCTTTTGTATATTACAGAGCATGAGTTTTAATCTAAACGAGATGCGGATCAAATATGGTGGATCTCCTATTTTATGTTTGAAATACGGTAAATCATAGTTAAAAAATAAAAAACGCAACTCAAAAGGTTAGAGTGCAGGAAAACTCACTTAATTTCCTGACGATATAAGCTACTTTGAATAAGTCATTCTATGTATTATTGGATTAATTATACGAATAAGACCATGTTAACACCTTAATCATTCTTCACGACATTATAACTCCATTTGATCCTTAGAAAATTTGGTGGAAAAAAAAGTTGAAAGAAAAAAAAGTTGGGAGAAAATGAGTTTTTTTTTTCTCTTGTTGGGATTAAGGAAAACATACAATAATTTGGATGAGAAATTTGAATGTTGATGAACTACTTGAATTATATTGATGTCATTTAAGCAATGTGATGTTAGATGAGGTTGGGAATTTTCCTCAAACTTTTCTCACAATTTTGTGAGGAAATTTTATCACTTGTTTCTAACAATTTTTTCACTTAATTTTCCTCAATATTTTTTTTCTTTGTGATTTTCTCTAAACTAAATACAAAAAAAAAAGTAACTTTTTTAATTTTTTTTTTCTTTTTATCAAATTATTCAAGGTTCAATAGCTATATAATCAATCATGCAGTGGACGGATGTAAATCATGTTGCTTACCATGTTGCTTACCAGGAAGTTAAAATGATTGACATGAACAGCGAACACATTGATAGGGCTCAGTTGTCCCCACCTGGCCTATGGTGGATAATCATCTTTCAGAAATTACGAACTGAACGGTTAAAACATCACTAATCATGAGCTACAAGCCATCATGTCATGTCTTTGGTGGGTCTTTGCAAATTTTCTTTTTGATTCATCATAATCAAAATTGACTGAATCAAAATAAAATGGACGATCGATTTGCACATCATAGGCGAATTGAATAAATGCAGTTGTTGCATTCCAACAATAAATTTTTGAGAGCTATCCATCTAAAATCAAATCTTTATACTATAAATGCTAAAATGTGTAAGAGGTTGAGTGTTGAGCAAATAAAAAATGTTAACACGAGAGTGAATTTCAGATAAATGTTGCTTCACAATCGTTCATCAAAATCTTAGACAGTTTCAACCCTTGAATTTATCTCGATAATTGCGTCAATAGACAGCACATGCAATAATCTTTCTCTTTACTGGACACTTCAGATCTCAGGTTCGATTCCTCCCTCCTTCATTGTATTGTACTATTTACTGGGCACATTAGGTTTCAAGTTCGATTCATATTTCCCTAATTGTATTGTATTGCCCTTTGTAACTCCTACGGACCAAAACGTTTTTTATTTCCGTCATTATTATTAATATTTTGTATTTTTCAATACAAATATAAATTTGAGCATATATTATTAGAAATAATAGAATAATAAATGCGATTTTCATCATTATTTCAATTATTACTATTGTTGTTGTTGTCATTATCGTTGTCCTCGTTTTTATCTTTCTGTTTGAATTTGATAACATAGTCAATATTAATTATGATCATCTAATTATCAAAGAGATATTACGATATTATAATGAATATAAAATTTTTTATTAGTTCATTATTACAGAATACGTTCATATTTTAGAAGTTTTAACTTAAGGTAACCAAATTATAATTACTGAATAAGCCACAAAACCTTATGTGACACCTTATTATTAACACATAATATAATATACAATATTATAAAGAAATAATAAACATTGTTGATTTGCATGATTATTATTAATATTTTGTATTTTTCGATGCAAATATAAATTTAAACATGTATTATTAGAGATATTAGAAAAATAAATATGATTTTTATGATTATTTTCATTATTACTATTGTTGTTATTGTCTTCATTGTCGTTGTCAATGATGTTATCTTCCTTTTTGAATTCAATAACAAAGTCAATATTAATTATGATCATCTAATTATCAAAGATAAATTAAGATATTATAATGGATATAAATTTTTTTATTATTTCATTATTATAGAATAAATTCATGTTTTAGAAGTTTTAACTTAAGGAAACCAAATTATAATTGCTGAACAAACCGTAAAATCTTATGTGACACCTTATTATATTAACACATAATGTAATATACACATTTATATAAAAATAATAAATATTTTTTATTTTCATGATTATTATTATTATTTTGTCTTTTTCGATACAAATATACATTTGGGCATGCATTAATTATTAGATATAATAGAAATATAAATATGATTTCCATGATTATTCCCATTATATACTATTGTTGTTGTTGTCGCCGTCATTGTCGTTATTGTCATTGTTATCTTTCTCTTTAAATTTGATAATATAGTCAATATTAATTATGATCATATATATATAAGGTTTGTGCTGAAAAATTACATATTGTAAGCATAATATAACATATTGTAAGGGTTGAAGTGAAATATAAAAAAATTAAAAATAAAACACGATCATCATATTGGGCCCGTGAAGATGAATTTCTTTCACATTTAATGTAATATATTTAACAGAAGAAAATAAACGAAATATTTTTCTTTTTATTTCAAAGCATACATATCTTACAATTAAATTTAATTCATGTAAATCTTAAAAGTATAATTAATTTTTTAACGTTTCAAATAAATTGATCAAAATCTAATCTATTTAACGCACAAGAAAAAATGAAATCATTTTTGTTTTCTTTTAAACCATACAAATCCAATAATCAAATTCTCTTCATAAAACACCTAAAATTATAATTATTTTTTTACCGTTTAAAAGAAAATGTCACACATCGCCATAATATTTCAAACTAAAAAATATCTCAACCCACAAATTTGGACTCAACCCATCTCTTACAAGACAACATAAGTGGCATGGGAAGTTTATATCGAAAGCTGTGAAGCTATTGAATTGACATGAAAAGCAAATGTACAAATTATAAACACATAATTATATTAGCACCCCCTAATGGGCTACTTTAAATAGCCAAAAAAGTTATATATTAGCATAAATATAATGTTCACTTTATTTTCACTGAAAGACAAATTTTATTTATATTACATGCGAAACTCAAACTAAACCGACTTCAAAATAGTTTTTACCTCACTTAATTAGACAATTCATGACTTCATAAATTTTTGCTCACCAACAAAAGGAGGAGGTGGATTTTTCATGATTGACATCATAGATTGACTTATCATGTTGTAACAAATTCACTATATACTGTCTCCATCATACTTGTATAGACATTTTCCACAATCATATAGTTTTCAATTATTAATCCCATTGGTTATGCACGAAATTGCTGTATGCTTAACTTTTTCATTGAGTTTTTCCATTATCTCCTCTAAATTATAATACTAATAATGTCTAACATAACTATTCGTTTATTATTTCGATAATATATCTACAAAATATATATTTGAACATGTTCTGTGCAAAGCACGAGCCCAGATTAGTGTAAATACATAATCTAAACATTTTGCTCATGTGGGGTATTAAAACTTAAAAGGATCGTATTTAGCAAGATTGAGCGATGTTATTTTATTAAATCATATGAGATTTGTGGATCATATTTACCAAGATTTTTTTTTTGTAATGTATAAGATTTTGTTATAGAATATACAAAAACTTCCAATTTCGCACTATCACAAATAGGTTTCTTTTATTTAATGCACAATATTTTTGTTTTTTTAATGGAATTAAGACATTTTTTTTTGTGGTCATGATTCACACCCGCTTAAACATCTTACATCATCTTAAATTAACATATTTTATAATTTGAAATTACCAAATTGTCAATGATTACACGTAATTATAAATGGTTAAGCCTAAATATGAGTCGGCTAGACTGATGAAGTATTAAATGATGAGCTAATCAGACCAATTCTATCCGTAAAGGCGTATGATGCATGTTTTTTACAAAGGTAGTGGATTATGGATATAAAAAAATTATTTTACATAATTTATAAGTTATAATATGTTTCCATTATTCGATGATACTATTTTTTTCAATTTAAAAATATTATAATATAATTTTTAGGTCAAAAGAAGACATTCAAAAAGTGTCTTGTAATAAGACATTCATCATTTCGCTAAAATCTATTATTATATCCCCAAAAAAATTCTTAAAATTTACTAATGATAAAAGACAAGGCATTGAAAATGAATACAAAAGGATGGATATCAAAGTGAAGAATAATTCTCGTGAATTATGTGTACTCTTGGTCACCCACTTCATACGTGACGTGATTCCACGTACAATCATTTATTCCATGGCCTTCACCTGTACATGAAAATTAAATATATTTACAAGGAATTGGCATGGTCAACCTATGACGACAAAAAGTGAAAGAGATTACACATAATCCCCACAAAGGACAGACCAGATTCTTTAAATCTACTCATTTTGCTCTTAGTTTTCAACCCTTACCTCTTTATTAATCATCATCAATCATAATGCCTTCCTCCAAAATCCACCTCTTTACTCACACCCATAAAACACCCCTTCATGTTCCCCCCTCCTCTTTATTTATTCCTTACCCCTAAACACTAGTTTTCCCCCTTCTTGTAGCATTTTTATACTTTTCTGATCACTAAATTGAACAAAATTCGAAAATACAACAATAGTACTCAAATACAACAATAGCACTCAATATGGGTTCTAACGATGCTTGCAGCTTGACTGGCCTAGACCTCGGTCTAAGGTTTTCGTCAAGAAAACTTGATCAAAATCAACCAAAGGAGTACAACAAGTTAGAAAAGGAGAAAACTTTACTTTTGAAATATGATCATGTTTTACCCTCTCTTTCATTAGGATCAGCTCTTCTTCAATGTCAATCAAGGCGTCTAGGAGAAGAGCTAACTGGTGGTCAGACTCCGTCTATGAGCCCTGGATCATCCTACTCGAACTCGAGCACAGTCAAGAAAGAGAGAGTTGGGTTCGGAGGTGAAGATAGAGCGAGTGATGAAGATGATCAGGAGGCCAGTTGCCCCAGGAAGAAGCTTAGGCTTACCAAGGAACAGTCTGTGGTGTTGGAAGATAGCTTCAAACAACATAGCACCCTCAATCCTGTATGTTCCGTTCAATCATCGTTTATCTCCCTTGATTAAGCTATTTCCATTTATCCGAATCAAATCAGTCGGTTAGAAATATTTTTCTGATGCAATATTATTTTGTGGAATTCATGAATCATTAATACTAGAAACTATTCATATGTGCCTTTACCAATTGACTTTAAGTTTTAGGTAAGGGAGTTCTTGAACACGTATATATGGAAGCTAATCAGCATGATCATCTAACCTAGGTCCAAACGTCTAACATCTTTATTGATCTATCAGGGAACTTGTTACAAATCATGGGAAAATTATGTTTTAAAAAGAAGGGTTTAGAAAATAATTTTAATTTTGTTAACAAGTGAGGATCGGGCCGGGAAACAGTTTTTTTTTTATAAAAAAAATTAAGTTTACAAGAAAAATATGTAGTAGTAGTTCTCGATGTCTTCCCGCTTTCATATTCATAGAATATTCACCCCCGGTATGTTTGAGGGTAGCTATGTTGATATTTTCTTTTCTAAAGTTCTTTTTTTTTTTCCAAATATGATTTCTAACGTTAAAAAATATTTATTAAGAGAAAAAGTTTCAATCTTATAAAATGTTTTGGAGAGAAATTATTTCTTCAAGAAAAAATAATTTCGTTTTCGCCAAACATTCACGCCATAAATAATAGAGAACTAGTAAAATTCTCTTATCTATCCCTCCCCCCCCCCCCCCAAAAAAAAGTCTTCAAATAGTTCTATAGTCTCTCCCTTGCCAGCAGAACAATTCACACTACGAATAATAGAGGTCTACGCATGCTGGATAATAGTGATGCTCACTTTCCCTATTAGAAGGTTTTTTTTTTTAAATGTAATTAATTTGATGTTAAGCTAATGGACAAAAGTACCTTTAAATTTTCTTTATGTTGCTAAAAACTCTGCTATATCATATAATTTTTTTATTAAAAAAAATCAATTGAGTGCTGAATGTTTATATATAAAACATAATTGCATTTATTAATTTTTCACGCACATGATCTCGTGATGAATTTCCAGAAGTCATACAAATATACATATATTAAAACTTGCCTATATAACAAATAATGAAGCAGAACGAGAAACAAGCGTTGGCGAGGCAGCTGAACCTGCGGCCAAGGCAGGTGGAAGTTTGGTTCCAGAACCGTCGAGCCAGAACAAAGCTAAAGCAGACTGAAATGGACTGCGAGTTACTTAAGAAGTGTTGCGACTCTTTGACTGAGGAGAACAGGCGCCTCCATAGAGAGCTCCAGGAACTCAGGGCCCTCAAACTCAACAGCACCGTCACCGCCACCTCTACCGCAACCTCTGCCGCCACCGTCTTCATGCAGATGCCCGCCGCCACCCTCTCCATCTGCCCCGCCTGCGAGAAGATAAACGCCGCTACTATCGAAGCCAACCCCATAGCGGGGCCGCCTAATACAGGTCGGAGTATTTGCAGCCCTTTTGCCCGATCTTCTGCTGCATATTAGTTATTAATTAATTGGTTAGTATTGGGTGGTTCATGTTAGGGATTAATGGAGTACCAAATATGCAAATTGTAGGTGTTGCGTCTGTATGTAGATGGGTAAGCGTTGTATGAAGTGCATGCCTTATGTGTAGAATGAACTGAACGTTCTATTTTCCCTTTTTTTTTTCTTTTTCCCCCTTTTTAGAGATTTTTATATCATGGTTATATTTCTCTAGTGACTTGCAGTATAAATTTCAGGTTTTTGAACTGATTTTTAAGTTCGGTGTACATAGGAGATCATGGTATATTTAAATTTCTACAGCATGAACATATCTTCTCATGTATTTCTCTAGTTACTTGCAGTATAAATTTCAGTTTTTTGAAGGTTTGCACGAGGAAAGGTTTAAAGTTTGCATTCCGGAGTGTAACAGAATACCATAGTCTTTGGGTCCCTTTTTTTTTTTTTTTTTCCTTAACCAAAGTATCGACCGTCGATCGCAGTGACTAATCCCTTTGCCCCATGAGCTCCATTTAAGAGTAAATGGTTAGTCAAGAATTGCTCTCTATTCCCAAAGGTCAAGGATCGAACCCTTGACCAATTTGGTAAGTGACGAAGTGAGCTATTACTATGCCACAACCCCTTGGTTTTTGGGCCCGTTCTTTAAGTAGATAGGGATTTTTTTAGTTTTCTCAATTCTTTCCACTTTTTCAAGATAGAGTTCACTTCTTTCCAATTTTTATTTGAAAAAAGCTACCTTATTTCAGAAATATCGTAATCGATCGAACTCTTCCTAAACAAATTGGTACTCATTCGGATTTTCCACTCCAATTTAACACTAAAAACGTACAGTTGCCCGGGTCCAATGGATTACGGAACAGGTGTCGAACAAACAACTCAATATATGTTAAAGCTTTATGAAAGATTTCCGACATCAAATGCATTATACAACACACGGTTCAATAATTGGCAACTATGAATGCCGACGATTTATATTCGACTGAGACTATGCATGGATGTCACATGCACTCAATACAATTAGGCATCCAATGTTGCTTTCATTTGGCTTGTTCTTGCTTGCCATTGTTAGCACGAACTGGCTTTCAGATGTTGCGCACAACAAGGTGGGGAACATTAGGAATTTATGATAAGGCCATGGCATTGCCGCATTAGCATAAATATATATATATACAGGAGTGCACAAGCCAAAACTGAAGCAACTTGATGAGACTTCAAATCTTCTCTCAGGTCCTACTGCATGCAAGGAGGAGTTTTAGCGACAAATTTAAGGTTCCGTTTGATCCTTAGAAAATTTAGTGGAAAGAAAAGTTGAAGAAAAAAAAATGTGAAGGAAAAAAAAGTAGGAAAAAAATGATTTTTTTTTTCTATTGTTTGGATTGAGGAAAAAATACAAGAATTTGGATGAGAAATTTGAATTTTGATGAGCTACTTGAATCATGTTGACGTCATTTAAGCATGTGAGGTTTGAGGAAGTTGAGAATTTTCCTCAAACTTTTCTCACAATTTTATGAGGAAACTTTTATCACTTGTTTCTAAAAATTTTTCGACCTAACTTTCTTCCATATTTTTTTCCTTCCTGATTTTCTCTAAACCAAACACAAGAAAAAAAGTAACTTTCTCCAATTTGTTTCTTTCCACCAAATTTTTCAAGGTCCAAATGGAGCCTAAGTGCCTTGCCCTCTTATCTAATTATGCACTAATCAAGTTTTCATGTTTACCAAAGGTTTATTTATCCCAAGACACATTGGGGTTTGCCTCTGTGTTTTCCTCTTGATTAAGAAACGTTTTTGTCACTTTGATATAGATCAACTTCACACGTATGTGTAAAATTCCATTTAGAATCTCAATTATAGTGTGTTATATATGAATGCTGTGATTAGAAAGTAAATCCAATGGTTGCTTCCCACTCGGACTTCGTAACATATCTGAATCGCACCAACAAAATTTTTATCTATAATTTAAGGTTGAAGAAAATACATACTATAGATAAAACTAATTAAGTATGTGAGATGGTTACTAAGAAACACTATAGTTCAACCAAACTCTTCTAGGAGTCTTTAGCATTCAGTTGATACTTGTGAGATGTTAATGATATTTATTTTTTCCCTAATTTTAATCTTTCAAAATATATTTGAAGTTAATTAAATAGTTAATATATACTTTAGTGAATCTGAATTCGACAAATTATCCATGTCTAATTTTATTAGTTTAAATTTATTAGCTATTCCATTTTGGCTAATATATAATCAAAAAAGATTTATTCAAGGTATTTGGCTAGCAACTATGTAATGTATATAATAAAAATTAAAGTATATAGTTAATTATCTTCCTCTAAAACAACTATAAGTTAATCGACTATGTAGATAATAAATTTTGTTGAAATTAACTTGGATTTAAGAAACGCTGATGCAAATGCACACTCAAAAAGAAGTTCCGGGGTAAATACAATCTTCATAATCAATTAGATAACTACAAGACTAGTGACATGGAAAAATGCAAACCATCTTAATTAACTCGCAGTATTATATAACTACAATTGCAATCAAATAGATTACATCCACATTATCGCTTAACTGATTAATTAAGAGAATTTTCATCCTCTTATTATTGAGATCAAATTTGTTTTTTGCATGAAGAATGGACCGACCGTGACCTCAAACCTGCTTTCATGTCATTTATTGTTTATGTTGATTCGGATTTCTCGTCCCTCGATTGGATGCAAATACAAACAGCCAATTATTAAGCACATCCCCTTGGTGACCGCTACAAAGATCGCTAGGCTGCTAAACAGTAAGTCTTTGTTCTCTTCTCTTCGGTTGGGATTCAGGGTGAGTCCTCCTGGGGACTCTTGCTTAACTAGACAATCAAGGATACACACACATATATCCGTGCTTGCGCGCGCGCGCACACACACACACACACACACACATATATATATATATATCGTGTTTGGCAATAGTATTTTGAGTAGTGTTTAGTTGTTCAAGAACCAACTCAACCAAAAGCTTAAACTGATTGTTGAATGCCTAGGAATAGGTTTATCCTCTAACACCCCCCTCACGCAAAAGCTGCAAAGGTTCCCTATACCTTAGGTAATAAATCAATATGGGGGTTGCTGAGATTTGAACTTGAGACCTCTCACTAAGAAAGGCTCTGATACCATGTTCAAGAACCAACTCAACCAAAAGGTCATGTTCGACAACAGCGTTTTGAATAGCATTTAATGTTTTGACCAAGTCAATACACTAATTAGTTAATTTTTAGTATTTGGTAACGAGTGTTTTGACTAGCATTTCAAGTAGCATTTAGTGTTTTAAGAAGTGTTTTGAAAAGCTAAGATTATTAGCTTTTGACATTCAGAAATAACGTTTTATAATTTTTGACCAAAAATATCTTTTGAAAATTCTATATTTGGAAATTATTTATATCTTTTTAGGTCAATTTATATTAATTAACTAACTAAACGATTAAATTTACCAAACATATTTATTTCAACCGTTTATTTAAACAGCTATTTGCTAACAGTTAAATTATAAATACTAGCTAACAGTTAAATTATAAATACTATCTCATCACTCATTAATTTTTTTAGGAAAATAAAAAAATAAGCTAATGATTTTCCTAACAAAAAAGCAGGATTGAAAGTCGCCAAATGACATAAAAGGTGGAGCTGACTTTCTAGGACAATCCATTATCGTTGTCGTGGGGAGGGCCATCTTATCCTACGTAGCTTTCATGACAAATGCTTAGAAATAAAATTTGATCAATCAATCATTTTTATTATTCCGTTTTGACGTTTTTTTATTTGCTATTATCCTTTAAACCCTCTGTCTTTATGTGCCGTCTTTTCCACTGTGCCACGTTCGCCAAACCTTTCTCCTATTTAATTCCTTTACGATTGAAACTAGACAAAAACAGATGATTAATGAATGTCCAATACGTGATTATTAATTTGTGCAACACTACTAAACCTTATTGGGATGCTGTCAAATGTGATTTGATGGGCCTCTTCAATTTTATTGGACGATGGGGCATATCATAAAGCACGTTTAAAACTGTGATGGATATAGACACAGAAAGAAAAGGGGATTTATGATTGATGAAAATGTAATACTCCCTTCATTTTATTTATTTATTTATTTATTTATTATGAGTGTTTCAAAGTATTTATGTAATTGTCGTATCTAGACAATTAAATAGTGTTCCTTTATACCCTTACAATAAAATGAATAACAATTCGAGAATAAAAAAGGATATCAATTAATTACATTATAAATAATAAATCACACTGTCCTATTCCTAATGAATCAAAGGTAGGAACATCCATATAGTCCGAGGACTATGTTTTTGACAAATCATTAATATTTCTCAAATTGGTGAAAATTAGTCAAGCCTTAACTCCTAACAAGCAACCAAGTTCTTAGTATGTGTTTTTGTTAATTCATAGAAATAAACCGGATCATGAGAAGTATCATCAATTGAGAAGTTTGATAGGTTAGTTAATATCGTTTAATATTTCTCCCACTCTAGTTTAATCCAATGAATAACATTGATAAAGACCGTGTTTAGCAATCAGTTGTTAATTTTTAGCTGTTAATTATTTCTATTAGATGTTTGAATTGACTATTTTGCATTAGTTATTGGAATCAGCTATTTCTGTTTGGTAAACTTAGCTGAAAATTTTTGAAATTTTAATGATTGGCTAATTAATAAATAAATAGTACGCCAAAAACTAAGTTAATTTCAGCCTTTTTTCCCCCCCTCCCCCAAAAACTTTCTCCTTTGTATTTTCTATCTCCTAAACCTTTTAAATTCCAAGTATAGCCTTTGGGTAGATGAGTTGTCTACCAATTGAGTCTACTCCTTGTCGTGCAGGTGGGTCAAGCCACCCGTTCAAGGCGGCCAAGCCCAAGCCTTGGCCAGATGGGGAGCCTAATTACCGGATCCCCCGCCTGTGGAGTTGGGCTAGGCCCAGTAGTGTTCAGCGCATTTAAACCAAAATGTTCAATGAACTTGTAGTCTTCGATTAAGTGATGCATTTTCGATGTCGAATATTTAGGTGGAACAATTTTATAACATAAAAATTGTGAATCAAAAACTCTATTACTAACAAAAGGTGTACTAGAAAGACACAAATACATTACAGCTTCTTCATTTTAATTTTCATCATTAAACGTGCCTATTTTTATGGTGATATTTTCCGATTAGTTGGTCACATCATATTAGTAAAAATTCGGTGTATATTTTGTTTAGTATACTTACAATAATTGATTGTGAATAAAAGTCTACAAAGTAAGACAAAATTTGCAGTACGAACAAGACAAAATTTGTAGTACGAACGAAATAAATAATACTGACAAGTTGATGTTGGACATTAAAAATCACAATTAATTATTTTTTTTGCATAATCACAACTGATCAATTAAATGATTATAAGAAATAGTATATTTGAATCACTTATTTTATTTTTCTGTGTATTTTGTACAAATTTCTATCGGTTTAGAGGTTTAAACAATGATCTATAGTTTTCTATTGATTTTATATATTCCTTTTGGGTTCTTCGATTTCTTTTTTTAAATTTTATAGATTCTTAAATGCTCTAACAACTTCTTACTTATATCCACATATTCTTATAATTTTTTTACATCTTAAAATTAAACAAAATGTACAATATCTTATAATCTTATAGACACTATCCTATTATAATGTTAAGAAGCTTTGGACTTAAGTAGATGCTGAAATGACAAAAGAGTTGTCTTGATGAATTCAACACCCCAATGTTTAAGAAATGAAACCTATTGACAGTTAAGAAATAAGGTGTTCCTTCAGCTCGATCATCCCAATCCCAAAAAATATTGCCCTCTCATGGATCAGAGTTATGTTAAATGTTCTTAGAAACCCATCAATTATTCATTTCGAGTGACTATGATAAAAGTCACTACCTAATGAATTATCGGTCATTGATCTTGGGTCAAGATTTCCCTCTACTATACATTATTAATCATCTCAAAACCTTTTAAGAATCACCCTAGAGAATTTCGTGTTAGCACAACTAACATAAGATAATCTCATCTAACAATTTATGAATGCGCAAGTATTCATGACTAATGAATCCTCCCTCAAAAAAAATGATAATAAAATGCAATATCCTTAAAATATTAGTCTAGATTCCAAAAAGACTTTAAAGATAAAACCTTGTCAAATTGTGTGAAACATCTGGCAAATTACTAGTGCAATGTATCGAATCTTATCCCACACTAAATTAATTAATGTGTCAAGTTACGACCAAATTGTCTGCACATGAGCGCTGCCTAGAGAACAAGGATTGATGAAATGTGGACGTTGTTCATGGTCAGGATTTGGGGAAAAGGGAGATTCATAATCATCGAGCCGCTGGTTATACATCAAACTAAAGTAGACAGCAAGTCTTTTTTTCCCCCCCCCCCCCCCGGTCAATAATAGTCAACAATTGCCAGAAGTAAGGCACATTCATGTATTGGTAAGATTAGCATCCCCGGGAAAAAAAAAAAAAAAACGTTGTATTGTTAAGGATGCTGAGAAAAATCTTCCAGTACTTGTCCGACTGCCCTCATGTTTTCGAAGAGTTTCACATGTCTTTGATTTTGGAATATTGGTAATTAAAGGGTCGAAATTAATCCTCATTCTGTTCAGCACTTTGCACGGTCGTTTTTGGAGGGGGGAGGGGGTTGGTTCAAATACGTCTCCTAAAAAATATTCTTCATAGTTATTCTGTCATATAAGTTAGTCAGCTCGAAAAACAGACTTTGTAGGCATATTATTTACTCATTTAATATATTAATTTTTATAGAATTACAAGGGACATTAGATAATGTTATTGGTAATTAACTCAGGGTTTTTTTTTTTCAAAATTTTAAATATAGAACAATATTATTTTTATGAGACTTACGGAACAACAAGAAACAAATGGTAGTGAGAGATTCTTCATGCTTCCACAAACAAACGTATGAAGCTTTATCTCAAGCAAAATCTCTTGCTACCGATAACAAATTGGTACCGTACGCGAAGCGGGCCCAGGAAAAAAAAAAAAAAACACACAAAGAAGACCCTTTTTTTAATGCCCGACTTCCTATTACAAAGAGGTTTTTTAAAAAAAAAAATAAGAAAAGGAAACAATTCATTAATGAAGAACTAAACAATATATGCAATGAATATTGTAGGTATTAAAAATTTATTCGTGCCATATCAAAATTAAATTAAATTAGTTAATTGGGTCAACTCTTTTAATTAATTTAATCAAACCCAAAACAGACTCACAAGTCAAGCCCAAAATGAAGCCCAGATGACTACCAAGTCCGGATTTAGTTAAAATTCGTGTCAATGCCCAAATTGAGGCTCAAGACGACTACCAAGTCAAGCCACAATCTAAAACCCGAACGACATTCAAGTGATGGCGCGATTAAAGTCAAAGTCAAAGTCAAAATCAAAGGTCAAAGTCAACATTGACTCACAAGTCAAACATCAAAAACGACTCTCAAGTCAACGTCCGGTTAAAACTCGAGGCGACTTCCAAGTCAATGCTCTGCTCAAGCCCGGGAGACTCCCAATTCAAAGTCAAAGTCAAAGTCTAAATCAAACAAACGAAAGTCAAAATAGTCTAGGATAAAGCCTGATTAAAAGACCCAAAACCTAGGTCAAAATCCAAAACCCAAGTCAAGGTCTATCTTGACTTTCAAAGGGGAGGCTTTCCTATAAATAGGTCCCCACCCCTCTTTATTCAAGGTTGAAAAATTCATCCTGGAGAGAGAAAGAATCAGAGGATTTTGTATCCATAGAGATATTATCCCATTCAAATCAATTAAATCTATAAAAATTCAATCTTTGTAATTTGTTATTACAAATTTGGCACGCTCGGTGGGACAACTCTACCTCTCATCTCTTTCTCTCAAAAAACAAGACTTTCAAGTCACAAGAACATCATCTTCAACGAAGACATGGCCACAAAGGATGTCGTCGCGTAAGCTTCGAAGAAGAAGAACACGGTATCTTTCCCTCTTAAATCCTGTGAAGCGAGCATCACTTCTAGCCAGTGCGCTCATACCATGAAGACCAGGAGCATGCCAAAAGCCGCTCCGTCGACCGCTGCTAGGACGACTGCGTTGTCCCCATCCAAATTCCAAGACTCAAAGACGCAACACAAGGTGTCGTCTGGGATAGATGAAATTCAAAAACTTAGCCTTCAAGCTCCAATCTGCGAGGTTGAAGACTACTATAGTAGTGACTCCTCTGCGTCCTCGCCAAAGGAGGCGCGCATGTCAGAGATTGAAGCTGAATCTTCTAACACTGTCATCATGCCAGTCATGATGACAGGAGCTGCTAATCTCGAAGAGCAGCTGGCAAGTATGAAGGC
This sequence comes from Selenicereus undatus, assembly GCA_017589665.1. Classification (NCBI taxonomy): domain Eukaryota; kingdom Viridiplantae; phylum Streptophyta; class Magnoliopsida; order Caryophyllales; family Cactaceae; genus Selenicereus; species Selenicereus undatus. The sequence continues at coordinate 113,569,707 of JACYFF010019584.1, read as the reverse complement.
TATCTTGGATAGGCTCTCAAAAGGGAGTGCTGATAAGAACGCCCAAATCAAGCGCCAGAACGACCAGATCGTTGAACTAACAAAGAAGCTGGAAAAGAAGTTCTCTGAAGCTTCTAACAAGGGTTCGAGCGCTGAAGACTCTAACAAAGAGTCACATCACAGCGAGGAATCTGACAATGACTGCAAAGCTAAGAAGGATTGCTCCTTAAGCTCAATGTCAGTTGAGGAGATTCAGAGCTTGATAGCGAACGCAGTCAAGGCTCAGCTAGGAGGATGGTCTCACAAGACCCACTTGTACACAAAGCCCTACACCAAGAGGATTGACGCGCTGCGCATGCCCCATGGCTGTCAGCCTCCCAAGTTCAGCCAGTTTGATGGTAAGGGCAACCCCAAACAGCATGTCGCACACTTTATTGAGACGTGCAGCAATACTGGCACAGAGGGTGACCGACTAGTGAAGCAGTTCGTCCGTACTCTAAAAGGGATTGCGTTCGACTGGTACACATAATTAGAGCCAGAGTCCATTGACAGCTGGCAACAAATGGAGCAAGAGTTCCTCAACAGGTTCTACAACACTCAGCGCATTGTTAGCATGACAGAGCTAACGAACACCAAACAATGGAAGAACGAGTCAGTGCTTGATTATATCAATTGCTGGAGATCCCTTAGTCTCGAGTGCAAAGACTGTCTAACAGAAGCTTCAACTGTTTAAATGTGTGCGTAGGGCATGGATTGGGATTTACTATATGTCTTGCAAATGAGTAAGCCAAGGACTTTCCAGGAATTGGCAACGAAGGCTCATGATATGGAGATGACAATTGCAAGTCGTCGTGGTAAGTCTTTTTCCTTACCTGACTCTATAAAGGATAAGGGTAGATTCAAGAAAAATCCTAAGTCCTCAAACAAGGAATCCATGGCAACTTCAACTGGGTAACCAGTTCGAATATGCGGAAAGCCCAAGTATGAAAACAAGAAAAGTGAATTTCCCAAGAATGCTGGGAAGAAGCGTCCTATATTGAAGGAATTGCAGGAGAAGAAATACCCCTTCCCTGATTCAGACTTATCAGGAATGCTCGATGATCTCCTTCAAAATGGGGTTATCGAGCTTCCAGATCCAAAACGCCCTGAAGAAGCTGGAAGAGTTACCGACCCAAAATATTGTCGGTATCATAGGGTGGTTAGTCACCCTCTTGATAAGTGCATAACGCTCAACGAGCGTATTATGCAACTTACCAGGGATGGGAAGATAATATTGGATTTGGACGACACTGCCGAGATAAATCATATCTCCACTCAGCTGGAATGTTCTTCATCGCCCAGGAAGCCAAAGCATACTCAACCTCGTGGTAGAGTGAACACTGGATTGATTTCCTCCCTTAGAGAGAAATTAGTTACAATCCAATTTGGAAGTTTGGAGCCTATGGTGGTTCCAATTGCAACTAAAGGATCCTTGATAGAGGTTGATCCTTTTGTGGATGTATCTGATAAGGCTGATGTGGATGAAAAGGGATGGACTCTTATCACTCGTCGAAGGCCAAGGAAGCAAAGCCAAGCGCAGTCGCCACCTCTCCGCCGCAAGAGGAGATAAGGAAGAAAGAAGAGCCCTCGTTACTCAAAAGGAAAGGAAAAGTCCAAGAATGTCAAAGGGCACGGAACTTTGCCTATTGACCTCCTTGAGCAGGAGCCGCTTATCCCTGTCACACTCCAAGAGTTTTTCCCAAAAGGCTTCTTTGATAAAGTTACGGTCAACATGACCTCATGTTCTGAACTCGAAGAAGAGGAAGACGAAGGAAGCGACGAACAAGAGGAGTCTCCTCAAGTAGCTGATAAAACCTTAACTATCTTGAAAGCTTTGCCATCTCACATGGACTGGTTGCAAATCTTTTGTTTGCCTCACGAGATACGCCAACATGTTGTTACTGCCTTGCAACACCCAGAACTTTACGCTGATAAAATCAAGGATGTGGGAGCATCAACAAAAGACCCTGTTCAATGTGCCTCTTGCAATACTGCAGTCACGTTCACTGACGATGATTTGCTGTTGGGATCTAAGCCCCATAATTGTCCTTTGTTTGTGATTGGTTATATCAGGGAACAAAAAGTCAGGCGCATTCTCATGGATGGAGGGTCAACTTTCAACATCATGCCCAAGTCAACAATGAACAACTTAGGCATCACAGTGGAAGAACTGTCTAAGAGCCGAACGATGATTCAAGGCTTTAACCTTCAAGGTCAACGTGCAATTGACATGATTCGTGTTGAACTAATGATCGGAGATTCGACGACATCCTCCATCTTCCATGTAATTGATGCCAAAACATCCTACAGGTTATTACTTGGGCGACCATGGCTTTATGAGCATGGGATAGTCGCTTCCACTTTACACCAATACCTCAAGTATTACCGTGATGGGGAGAAGAAAATAAATGGGGATGTCAATCCATTCACCAAGGCTGAATCTCATTTTGCAGACGCAAGGTTCTTTGAAGAAGGTACTACACCTAAAGAAACCATGTCGTCAACCATTTCTTCCACAGGCAAGGGTGTCGCAAAGAAAACCCCTTAAGCAACAACGGATGATGCTCGTAAGCAGCAGCTCAAGAAAAAAGCAACCAAGCAAGGTGGCACCACTTCTTGTGTTGACCCAGTCGCTAAACAAGATGCCGCTTCAATGGGATCAATACCGCCAATTTTAAGGTACATACCTAGGTCTCGGTGTAAGGAGGGCGAATCACCCTTCGGTGAGTGCATGAGCCGTAGCAATGAGACCAAAGTTATTAAGGGGGATGCAGCTAGCATAACTTCTCTAAAATGGAGTGTAACAGTTCCAACCCTTAAGATGTGGCAGGCAAAGGCGAGTCGGCCTCCTATTCCAGGGTTTGTTCTCTCTTCTAAGGAAAACGATGACTTACCAAGCATGCAGACTAAAGAAGGATTTGGTCCCAACGCTTATAAGCTGATGGAAAAGGCTGGTTACGACTTTCAAAACCCAGCTACCTTAGGGAAGGTAGTCGAGGTCAAGCCTCGTGGACTTAATGAAACTCAGAAAAGGATCCAAGAGTAGGGAGGTTCAGTAGGCGTCTCAAAAGTTGGATTGGGTTTCACGCCACCTCAGCTAGTCAGAATCTCGGGGCGATGAAAGGATAAGAAAATGGCAACCCAACACCTCTCAACTGAAGAGGTGGATGAGAGTGAAGAGGAAAGTGTTTCACCGAACCCAAAGCCCTCTGTGTTTGATAGGCTGCAATCGCCCGCTCCGAGAAAAGGTCCATCAGTGTTTACCCAAATGGGGAAAGGGAAAGGCCACAAAATCTCTGTTTTTAACAGAGTCAAAGATGTTCCCCAGTCAAGGCGTTCATTGTTTGTCAGGATAAAAATTGGTAAAGAGTTTTCAAGCTCCCGGCTTCAGCAGGAGAACAATTATGTGTTTAGCCGCTTGGGAGTGATAAATGAAGTTCATAGCTCTATCCCTTCTCGTACGAAGCGTTTCTCCAACTTGGATGTGAAAACAGACGGGTCATTAAGAGTAAAGAAGCGTACTGTGATCTTCACAGGTCAACAAAACAACTCTAACTCTATCAATGAGGCGGAGGAAGAAGGAGGTGTTCCTTCTAATCATATCATAGCACGTGAATGTGATGACTTAGACTCAGAAATAGAGCTGGCTGAAACTCCTGAAACCTTCGAAGATGGGGGGCAAGCTACAGTTGATGAGTTAAAAGAGTTAAGTCTTGGGACCAATGAAGAGCCTCGTCCTATCTATGTAAGCTCATCACTTACACCAGAGGAGGAAACACAGTACTTGGAGTTTCTGTCCAAGTACAAGGATGTATTTGCCTGGAGCTATGAAGAAATGCCTGGGTTGGATCCAAAGGTAGCAGTCCATCGTCTGTCTATCAAAAGGGGTATTTCACCTAAGAAGCAACCTTAGCGACGCTTTCGCCCGAAGTTGGTACCGAAAATTGAAAAAGAGGTTAACAAACTCATAGAGGCAGGATTCATTCGCGAGGTCAAATACCCAACGTGGATCGCAAACATCGTGCCCGTCAGGAAGAAAAACGGGCAACTTCGTATTTGTGTGGACTTTCGGGATCTCAATGACGCTTATCCTAAAGATGATTTCCCGTTGCCTGTCACGGAACTCATGGTTGATTCAATCAGATTTTGATGGCGCCATAGGATCAAGAGGCCACAACTTTTCGCACACCTAAAAGCATTTTTTGCTATAAGGTAATGCCCTTTGGACTTAAGAATGCAAGAGTAACTTACCAAAGGGCAATGCAAACAATTTTCAACGATATGCTTCACAAAAAAGTTGAGTGCTGCGTCGATGATTTGGTGGTCAAGTCTACGAAGAGGGTAGGCCATTTGCAAGATCTTCGTCTAATCTTTGAGCAATTACGAAGATGCCAATTAAAGATGAACCAACTCAAGTGCGCGTTCGGTGTCACCTCTGGGAAATTCCTGGGGTTCATCGTTCACCATTGGGGAATTGAGATCGACAAATCGAAGATTAAGGCAATTCAAGAGATGCTCGAGTCGAAGAATCTCAGAGAGCTTCGCGGACTTCAAGGTCGCCTGGCACACATCTGAAGATTCATATCAAATCTTGCAGGACGTTGCCATCCCTTCAGCCACCTTATGAAAAAAGGAGCAACGTTCGAATGGGACGACTCATGTCGAACGGCTCTCAAGAAAATAAAGGAATATTTGTCCCATCCTCCAGTGTTGGGAGCACCCATCCCTGGCAAACCTCTTTGACTGTACATTGCAGCTCAGTAACAATCCTTAGGAGCATTATGTGTACAGGAAAATAAGGAAGGAAAAGAAGTTGCCTTGTACTACTTAAGTCGTACGTTGGTTGGTGCTGAATCGAAGTACTCCCCCATTGAAAAGATGTGCTTATCGCTCATCTTTGCCGTCCAGAAACTCAAGCATTACATGCAGGTTTATACAGTACAAGTGATCTCCAAAGCTGATACCATAAAGTACATCTTATCTAGGCCAATTTTAAATGGGCGACTGGCAAAATGGGCAGTCATCTTAAAATAGTACGATCTTGTCTATGTACCCCAAAAAGCGGTTAAGGGACAAGCGTTGGCAGATTTTTTAGCAGATCATCCCATTCCCGATGATTGGGAGCTAAATGATGATTTGCCGGGAGAAGACGTGTTCTACATCGATATCCTCCCTCCATGGGAAATGTATTTCGATGGTGCGGCTAGGCGTGATGGCGCTGATGCAGGAGTGGTCTTCGTTTCCCCTGAAAAGCACATTCTCCCGTATTCATTTGTGCTCACTTAGTTATGCTCTAACAATGTGGCGGAATATCAAGCGATTGGCTTGGGTCTTAACATGGCCATTGAGATGGGGATCACCGACCTCAACATATATGGTGACTCGCAGTTGGTCATCAATCAACTACTTGATGAATACGAGGTTAAGAAAGAAGACCTTGTTCCGTATCACAGGCAGGCATTACGCCTACTAAATAAGTTGGAGATGGTCAAGTTAGAGCATATGCCAAGGAGTGCCAACGAGATAGCTGATGCACTGGCAAGTCTCACAGCCACTTTGGCACTGGGGGCAGAAGAAGGAATCACAATTCAAGTATGCAGCTATTGGGTCGCTCCGCCTGATAATGAAGACTCAGATGAAGACGTCAACATGATCTGTGTTCTTGAAATAGACACAGAAGATTGGCGCCAACCTATAATTGAGTACTTAGAGCACGGGAAGCTTCCTAGTGACCTAAGGCATAAGACGGAAATACAGCGTAGAGCTTCGAGCTTCCTTTGCTACAATGGAATGCTCTATCGACACTCTTTTCTTGGCCTTTGGTTACGATGTTTGGACCTGGAAGAGGCAAAGCAAGCAATGGCAGAAGCTCATTCAGGCGTGTGCGGAGCGTGCCAATCAGGGCCTAGGCTACATGATCATATTTAAAGGATGGGTTACTACTGGCCCACTATGGTGCAAGATTGCATGGATCATGCCAAGAGATGAGATGCTTGCCAGTTCCATGCTAACTTCATACATCAACCCCCAGAACCTTTTCACCCAATTGTTGCATCTTGGCTATTTGAAGCATGGGGCCTTGATGTTGTCGAACCAATCACGCCTAAATCGTCGGCTAGTCATTCCTACATCTTGGCAGCCACTGATTACTTCTCTAAATGAGCGGAAGCAATTCCACTAAGGGAAGTTAAAAAGAAAATGTGGTCGACTTCATAAGGACGCACATTATTTATCGATATGGTGTGCCGAGGTACATTATCACTGATAAATGGTAAGCCCTTCGTCAACAGCTTGTTGACCAACCTATGTGAAAAGTTTAAGTTCGCCCAGCATAAGTCTTTCATGTACCATGCCTCTGCAAACAGCCTGACAGAAGCCTTTAATAAAACACTTTGCAACTTACTCAAAAACGTTGTCACAAAGTCTAAAAGAGATTGGCACGACAAACTAGGGGAGACTCTTTGGGCATACCGAACTACATACAAGACGCCGACACAGTCGATCCCTTTTGCTCTGGTGTATGGAGTTGAAGCCGTACTACCATTAGAGCTCCAAATTCTATCGCTGCGCATCGCCATACAAGAAGGTTTGACGAAAGATGAAAATCACAAGCTTCGCATAGCTGAGCTGGATGCCCTTGATGAGAAAAGACTTCAGACACAACAAAAGCTAGAATTCTACCAAGCTCGTCTATCAAAAGCGTTCAACAAAAATGTTCGGTCGTGATCTTTCCAAGTCGAAGACCAAGTGTTGGTAGTAAGAAGACCGATTATTGTCTCCAACAAATCTGGTAGCAAATTCACCTCCAAGTGGGATGGTCCATATGTGGTCAGAGAAGTTTACACAAATACAGCCTACAAGATAGTTGGTGCTGATGGAGTGCGTGTAGGACCCATAAACGGCAAGTTCTTGAAGTGCTATTATCCTTAAAATAAAATGTTGTAAAGCTCATAAGTAAGAGCCTAAACTGCTCGTTCTTTCAAGTTAAATTCATTTGTAATACTCCTGGCCCGCAAGAGTATAAACTGTGTACGGCAAAGCAAACAAATACAAAATTTATTTTGTTGAACTACGTGATAACTTGATCTTATTGGGAATTGCAATGTTTCCATAAGTACGTAGGCAGCTTGGTAAATCAAATATCAAGTTCAGTCAAACATAATAAAAGAGAGACAGTAGGGTGGCGATCAAATTTCATATAAAGGAGGACACAAAGTCTATTACAAATATTTGTTACAAAAAAAGAAGAAGTGGATAAGGACGTTTCACAAAGGCAAAGCAATGGCAACACGATGATCACAAAACTAGACCAACAAGTTTAGCGCAATTTAATGTACACAAAGAAAGAAGGGCAACAGAGCCTTGCCCAGAAAATCGAAAAAAAAAAGAGGAGGAAGGAGAGTGTAGAAGCCTAGTACCTTCGACAGCTACAAGAACCGAAAAATGATGTTCCAAGGTTCAAGCTTTGAAGGGGGAGTACCCACTGTGAACCTGTAACAGCAACAATACCAGATGGAGTCCTTCTTTTTTGGGTCTCTATTGCGACTGGCATAAGGGAAAGGAGAAGAAAAAAATTGGAGGAAGTTGATACCTTTAGTGACCACAATGACAAAAAAATGGTGCAAAGATCAACTTTTTGATGGACTTCCACCCTAAACCAGTAGACAACAGCGTAAGAACTCCAGGTTCTCTGTGTGTGGGCAGCAGCAATGAAGGATTTTGGTTTCTGGAAATCAAAATGAAGGAGGAAGAGGCACGGGAACGTCTGGGCAAATGGAAAATGGTTGTGCAAATGGGGCTTTGGTTCTGGGGTGCAAGACAGCCAAGAGGAAGAAGACTAGTGGTTGCATCAACGAAGAGGGCTGGGCAGAAGGGTTTTGGTGGCTGGTCGTAGTAGCGAAGAGCAAAGGAAATGGAAGAAAAAGGGAAGACCGGTCCAAGCTTGCTCAAAAGGGTTAAAAAGCGGGCCAGGCCCACGCGGCAGACAAGAAACTAAAAGAAATAAAGGCAGGCCAAGTCTACCCAAAAAAAGGGGAACGAATCACGTACGTCGTCAGTGAAATGGGGCATTTGAAATGGCACGTTTCAAAAAAATTCGAGACATCAATCACCCTAAAACGACAAGTCTCGTACGTGACTTTATCTTGAGGGGGCAATTTGTAGGCACTAAAAATTTATTCGTGCCATATCAAAATTAAATTAAATTAGTTAATTGGGCCAACCCTTTTAATTAATTTAATTAGGCCAAAAACAGACTCACAAGTCAAATCCAAAATGAAGCCCAGATGACTACCAAGTCCGAGTTCAATTAAAATTCGAGTCAAAGCCCAAACCGAGGCTCAAGACGATGACCAAGTCAAGCCACAATCCAAAGCCCGAACGATGTTCAAGTGATGGCACGGTCAAAAAATCAAAGTCAACATCGACTCACAAGTCAAACATCAAAAACGACTCTCAAGTCAACGTCCGGTTAAAGCTCGAGGCGACTTCCAAGTCAATGCTCTGCTCAAGCCCGGGAAACTCCAAAGTCAAAGTTAAAGTCAAAGTCGAACAAACGAAAGTCAAAATAGTCTATGGTAAAGCCTGATTAAAAGGCCCAAAACCTAGGTCAAAGTTCAGAACCCAAGTCAAGGTTCAAAGGGGAGGCTTTCCTATAAATAGGTCTCTACCCCTCTTTATTCAAGGTTGAAAAATCCATCATGGAAAAAGAAATAATCAGATGATTTTGTATCCATAGAGATTGTTTCCCATTCAAATCAATTGAGTCTATAAAAATTCAATCTTTGTAATTTGTTATTATAAATATCTCCTAAAAATAGTAAATCTAAGACATTAAAATGAATCTTTCTCTCCAAAAAGCTAATGATAGATATGCTAATGATGGAGGTCTATTTTTTGACAGGATTTTTGACGGAAAAAAATGATCTTTTCACGAAAAACAGACTTTTTGATGGAAATTTTGACAGGAAATTTTTCCAGGCTTTTTGGCTGAACAACTCAAAAGATTCTGACGAAAGCTGCAATTTCTGTCACAATTTTTTACGATGGCCGTAAAAAAAATCCATCAAAATTAAGTTCGCATAATTTTTTCAATCTAGCATTTCCAATTTGAGCAATGTTAAAGCATGTCAACAAACAAATTAAGTAAAATTAATTACGTAATAGAATCTTGAAATTAATGCACAATCGCATTATAATTTTTTAAAAAGTAGATACATAGTCTCAACACACATAACAAAAAAACATAACAGAAATTGTTCAATTACTTAAACACATCGTAATACATACATAATGGACGAAGAACAAATATGATATGAACGTAACTAGTCATGGGAGGAATCACCCAAGTCGATTGTGTTGGGCTCATCTTCTTCATCATCATCTTCTGAAGGAGTCATATCTGGCGGTGCTGTTGAGGACCCAGCTTGCTGACTCTTGAAGAACCTCTAAAGGTTGCTCCTCTTGCTTTTAACCTTCTTTTTGTCTCGCTACCTCACAGATTTTTCTTGAGCCAGGTCATTTTGAATTTTAGCTTCCTTCTCAGCCCATTGACTGTTCAATTCCACAACGACCTTCGCCCTCACTTCCTCCTCAACCTGTTTACGAAACTCTTGCAACTCTTGTTGGCGAGTCTCCTCCGCTGCTTTGCCAACACTCTCATTGAACCTCATTGCCATTTCGCTTGCATCATAATTGTTAATAGAGGAGGAACGACTCGAAGCTGATAGGCGAGATTGTCGTTTGATCACAACTCCCTCACCACCAAAGCTATACACGCGATTCTTGCTCGTGAGATTTCCTTGAACCCAAATTTCGTGCTCAGAAAGTAGAAGGCTTTGGGAACTGTCATCAGTGGAGGGATAGGAGGATCTATACTCTTGCCATCTCTTTCTGTGTTCCTCATGCATATGCACACATAAACATTAGAAGTTCGAAATAGAAGATTTGTTAATTCGAACCCATCTTTTAATTAAAAACTCATCTTAACATAATTTAAATTCGATCTTACCAATCTCAACTCCGATTTTTTGCACACCCAATTTGCCTACTTGTCCTTTTTCCTAGCATATGGGTGTCCTTGTACAACTTATCGACTGTTGGTTCCCTCTGAAGTGTGACCGCCTGCACAGATTGCAAGCACAATGTGTTACAATTAATAATACATGAACAAGGAGGTGTACTTAAATATTGAAATTATTACCATTCGTCTGCGCCGCTTAGTTATTGGGATTGACCTGCATGTGTACCAGGACGGACCCACACCCTCAAGATCACTGCTGCGGTTTTTCTTGTTCTGGGAGCTCAACTTCTAGAAATTAGGGCCTTCCCAGTACTTTTAGAGCTATGGCCAATTGTCAAGGGACACAAAATCAGCACTTTGCCTGACTTGCTTGCATAGGCAAATAAGTTCTTCAATTGTTTCGCCTCTCTAACTTCAAAATTCCTATGCACTTGTCGGCCATGGTAAGCAGCTAATAGCAGTATTTCTGCAAAAACAACCACACATTAGTAATGAGATCAAATTAGTATTGTTTGATACCTTCTCAGTCGACAACGTAAATAATTATAGCAACATTTAGCGAAAGTGTTTAAAAAGATTCTAACATTAACACATGAAACAAGTATTATGTTTGATGCACATGATTAAATTCTGACAAAAATAAATGAATCATAAGTTATGAAAATCAGTTAAAGAAGCACACACCTTGAATTCAACAAACCAAAAGTCTCGTTGCTGAATGGGGACTTTTCCCCAAGTTGGCCAAGCTCCTGGGCACTTCTCCTTGATGATCTCACAAATACGTTTGGGGACTCCTTGGTGGGGCATGAACCTACAACAAAATAACATGTACACATATTATACCTAACAACAAAGTACAAGTAACATTGAATTGCAACTTTGAGCATTTGATACTTAGTGAAAGAGAGTAGAGCATGTATGTGTAGCCTTCCGGCTCTATTAGAACCTTCCCTCTAACAGCCATCTCATGCTTTTTTTATGGCACTATATGCCCTCCAGATTGCTATGGAGTAGGCTATGAAGTAGGTTGTACATGAGGTTGTGGAGTAGGGTTTCGAGTTTAGTGTTTCTAGGGTTTAGGGTTTAGGGTATGCAGTTTAGGGTTTAGGGTTTACGGTTTAAGGTTTAGGGTTTCTAGGGTTCCTATCTTTTAGGGTTTAGGGTTTATGGTTTAGGGTTAGGGTTTAAGGTTCAGCGTTTCTAGGGTTTAGGGCTTTTAGGGCTTAGGGTATATGGTTCCTATTTTTTAGGATTTAGGGTTTAGGGTAAAGGGTTTCTAGGGTTTAGGGTTTAGGGTTTAAGGTTCCTAGTGTTTAGGGTTTTCGGTTAGAGTTTAGCGTTTACGTTTTAGGGTTTAGGAAATAGGGTTATGGTTTAGGGTTTAGGGTTGGGTTTAAACTTTTGGGTTTGTAGGGTTTAAGGTTTGGGGTTGGTTTTTTTTTTACGGTTAAGGATTTAGGTTTTGTAGGGTTTATAGTGTAGGGTTTATGATGTCTAGTGTTTACAGTATGGGTTTTGTAGTGTTTAAGGTTTACTTTATGTAGTTTAACTTATGTAGTATGTGTAAAGAAGTAAATATAGTAATTGCACATTCAGTTCGAGTGTAAATTAATTCTATAAAGTATAAGCCTAATGTAAAATTGGTAACACATGTCCTTTCAGTAAACATTGCATTTCATTATCAAATCCAGTACCAACGGCTCATAACAAAACTGTTTGACACTTAGATTAATTTGCTCAAAAAACAGGTCAACTTGTTTCCCTCAAAAATAACACCAAGTGTGAGCAAAAAAACTCAAACCACATATTATAGTACAATTCGCAAAATTGTTACAGATTTAGTTCATGAACTTACATTCTGCCAAGGCCACTCCCTCCTTATATCTAAATTTGGTAGATGGTTTCCTCACCACCTTCAAGTAAAATGTCCATAGAATACAAGCAATTATTACCAACATTTACCAAAATTCATGCAAACCACACAAGTGGTCATTTACAAATTCATCCTCATCACACACTTAATCATTCATAAACTAATCCTCATCACACATTTATAAATTCGAATTGCCAAATTCAAAGTTCCAGTACGTACCGTGCACCGGCCAGCCCCTTGGACGTTCACTGGGCAACCATCCGTCGTCCACTCACGGGCCAACCACCATAACCTCTGTGCGCCCCCACTACGCCAACTGCGACCCTCGCACACAGTGTCCCCCACGGTGCCTCAGATGAAAACAATGGGACGTGCACTAGCCAACCACAACAATGGAAGGTGCACTGGACGACGTGAACCTTGCTCCTCACCGGTGGTAGCATTGTGCCCAGCCCTCCAACCAGACCAAGCCCAAAGTACTGCTGAAAGTTAATGTGAATTCACCATGGACAATGCGATTTTTTGGCCCTAAAGAAGGCACCCAGATTTGAAGTCCAATAAGGTTAGTAATTGCAGAGAAATGAGGAAGAGGAAGGTGAGCAATTGCAGAGATTTATGGAGGTCGAAGGAGATAGTAATGAGGAAAAAGTTATGGCAAAGGGGAGATCGAGGACTCCGTTGGGAGCAATGAGGTAGGTGAGCTTGAAGACTGTACAATTGGCCTTAATTTATACCCAATTCTAACGGGTTTTTTGACATGACACGTCAAAAACAAGTCAGCTTTTGCAGAGTTTTTGACGGGTCTGTCAGAACAAGTTGCACATCGTCAAAATTTGTAACGTCTTTTTGATGTCAAAATGATATAAATTTCGTCAAAACTTTTTCGAGAACTATGTTCATAATATTACCGTCAAAAAAAATTCCATCCATCAAAATTTCCGTCGCATATTTTGACAGATCAAATATCCGTAAAAAATTTCAGTCAAAATTAGAATTTTATGTTGTTGACTCATTCCTTAATTGGAAATGTAGATATAATACGTTAACATGAAATGATACTTCACAAGAAACTCACCTTGTAAATCTTCAAATCTACGATAAATCACACAGAGAAAAAAAAGGCGATAAAAAATGCAGAAGATCTTGGAAAAGGGACATTAATTATTGCCAGTTGGTAATTAAACAATACAAGAAACAAGATCGAAGTACTAATTAACTTACAATTCCCAATTACCGCTTCCTTATACACTTTTGAATACATACACATACCAAGGCACTTGGTTACGTAGATTCAATGTAACCTTAACGGATGCCGTTACAATTACCCAAAAATAGGGGGAGGGGGGTCCTAATTAACATAAATCAAAACCCAACTCAAACAAAAAATCATGCAGCCATGCATTGATAGCGTAATCACATTGCACTAATAGAGCCTTATGATACCCACGCAAATTAATTTAACTTTCTTAAATTAAAAATTAAACATAAATAAGTGTCGTTGCCAGGGATCGATATGATGAAGTGTGACATGGATGCAATCAAATTTGATACACAGGCGTTGGATTGATGTTGGATTAATTTGTCACGTTCCAAATCGGTACGGACCGTCTCCCATGTAATGACCGTCCATGTAGAGGGCAGTGTTCTGGGGATGAATGCCATCCATCACCATAAATTGCATGTCTTCAGATGGCTTCCAATGGCGTTTTCTTTGGTTTATAAACCAGTTGTTTATCTGTTTTTGGTCTAATCCAGTTGCTTCGGCCAATGCCACCTTTTCTGATTCCTGATCAGTGCTCATTCCATGGATCAATATTGTTAGTTACTAATGTGGAGCATAAATGAAGCGATTTTTTTTGGGGGGGGGGGGCGGAGAGGAAGAATTAAAAAAAGGACATATAATCGTACTGTTGTTGACCGTAATCAGTTAATGACTATAAAAGTGCACATAAATATTTATTATTACACCTCATTGATTGAAGTTTGCAATTTTCAATATGACAGAGTTCTTAAGAATCTCAGGTTTAAATCTTACCAGTCTAATATTAAATTGTTGTATTTAGGTATTAAATAGGGATACACGTAACATAACTTCCACAACATATATTAACACTTGGATTAATGGTTCATCAATTATTTGAGTGATAAGAGGAATTCTTAGAATACAAAATAACATAGTCACCCAATCTGAACCCCAATTAGATAAGGTTTGGTAAGATCCAACCGCATGCACCTACTCCCTTTAAGGCGGTCACATACACCCATGTTATGATGCACAATAATTAAAAGGAAAGTGTTCCTGAATCTTTAACTATTAACTCAAACCAGTTCTCATATATAGCTGGGTTTGCAACAATGACACATGCAAAAACACAGTACATTCACCTGGAAGTCAAGATCCCAAAATTATGATATTGATGTCACATATGCAGAGAACAAAGTTCAATAGATTCATGATACGTGAAGATGAAATGTATATGTGGAAGTGCATTATACGTACCGAAGGATAAGGCCATTTGTAGTGCAACTCCCACCAACTGAGGAGTTTCTGGCGGGCTTCTTTGGGGAGCTTCCCTTTCTTCTTTTTCTTGGAGAGCTCCTGCTTAAGACTGCTCAAGTAGCCGCTGTACTTCTTCAGTAGATGGTTCTTCAGTTCTCGGTCTTCCGCTCGAGGGTCTATCTCAGGCAATTCTGTCTCTCCTCCACTGTTTTCTTGATCCTCTTCCGATGAACCCACTCCCTCTGATTTGTCATCTATACAGAAATATGTTCATGACACTCTAAATTGTCAGTTGCATAGATCATTTTTGCTCGAACCTTAAGCTACCATATAACTACCCCGAGTTATCAAAAGAGTTAAAAAGAGAATTTCAGCTACTATCGAGTCAAAGCCCACTAATAATACAGATGATATGAAGGAACTGTCAATCGAGTAAAGAACACAAAAGATGGCTTTATGGTATGCTTGCTGCAAGTGCATCGTAATAGTAGACGCTTTATTATGCTTAATTTGTTAGTGAAGTGAATCAAGGGGTGCATATTATTTGTGGGTAATATGTTGAGCAGAGTAAGTAATTCAGCAATTCTACAAAACTTAATCTCCTCCTTATTCTTCTTTCAAACAGGACCCTTAAATGTGTGTGACAACAATAATAACAATTTTTAGTGTGAGTGCTGCTTTCTTAAAGTTTGAAAGATTCGGATATAGGTAACTTTATTCATATAAGAACTTGTGCAAGTAGAGAGCTAGACAAACTACTCTTGAATCCTCCCATCAGAAGGAATGATAGGGCTAGAATTAATGGGTCACAGAGAATAAGAAAAAACTAAGCAGACCCGAGAAAAACAATCGGACATGACCCAAGTAAGTTAAATCTCTTAAAAAGAGACAAGCCATATGATTGGACTTGGTGGAGCTTGAGATTCTCATATCAAACCCAAGATAGCATTGTCTCTTCAATGCTTTGTCTTTATCCTGTCTAGTACCCCTTTGAAGCCCTTGGGGGCAAGGTAACACACTTAAAAGTTCTATTACAATATATTTATTGAATGTAATGTAATGTAATCAATAATATCATATAGCCTTGATTGCATAGTTCGTCATAATTCTAATTGCTAGACACTTATTATTTATAATATTCTCATACAACTAGATAAGATAATGAAAATACAATTACAAACTTATTTGCACTATAAGATTATTTACATCTAACCAAATATTACCTATATATGATGTAAAGAAATACATAATCGGAGATAGTTTAAGCAGGAAAACACCTCTTATTAACTAACACTTTAACTAATAATCTAAACTGTATGATAAAAGGTAAATTTTTATAGTACCTTGTTAACTCTGTTACTTTTCTCCACACAAATATTTACTCCTATGGTTACTCTCATCCTTATTCACCCATCCACAAATGTTGGTGAATGCAACAGCAAGTGAGGCAATTGACACAATTTCGAGAACAGGTTGAAAGTGAAGATCAGAAAACACCGTTACATAAAGAGGGTGGTTTATAGGCAAAGAAATCGTACCCAACCATGAAAGTAAGAAAATAGCAGATCCAACAAAAGGAAAAAAAAGGAGGGTCGACTCTGAGTTAAGAGGGTCATGTGTCAGAAAGATAATGTGTAATGCCCTCAACTACAGACAAAGACACGACACCACTCAGTAATTTGGCCACATTCCGTCCTGCTCTAAAAGTTTTTTTCCAACAGGGAATTTAAAAAAAAAAAAGCAAAAGGCAAAGGAAAATTTGCTATGGGTTTTCCTTCAAAAGAATGTAACTGTCCAATTTGATGGAAGGATTTATAATTGCTTCCCACCCGCCCCCCCCCAAAAAAAAAACATAAAAAGAAAAAGAAATGATGGTTATGTGAACACTATTCTTCCTCATTGTACTAGCCTAAATTAGAAATGTTTCATTTTAATTAACAATTATAATGTTAAGTTATACTTTTGATTTACCAGCTAAATCACCTATTCACAAAGTTTATTAATTTGTTTTTTTGGAAGAATATTTGTATATACAACTTTTGATCATTTGATTAAGATTGATCAAGATCCACAAATTAAGTCTAAAAAATAGGGTTTTCCTACTAGGGTAATACATAATCATGCCATACTCTTTCCGATCATCAAAATATATGAAAATCCTAATCGTAATTAGCACCTTGAATTCAACACCCCTCACAATAGTTGTACATCATCGTAATCGATGACTGTGAAGTTAGCGTAAATAACAAAATAAACTATCACAATACTACTAATTCACTTGCTGTTATCCGAAGAGGACATATATATATGTTTTAGATCGTCCGTATCATGTATTACATACTTTTTTTTCCCCAGTTAATGTGCTTTAAATAGTGCACCAAACATATACAAAAGAACGGAAGCATGCCAAACACAGGTTTTCAAGAAGACAAAAGTAATAATACAATATGGAGCAATAATGAGTATAGAGAAAAGCAAGAGCTTGAATCCAAGAAGGTACATTTCACTAAGGGCTTTTGTCAAATGTCTTTTCATGCATATTTTCTAAAATAGAATCCATCGAAATAAGCTACAGGTGCAGCTACAACTAGCTAGCTAGCATGCAATAACCTCTGCATGATTCAATTTCCTAGAATGTCATAGGCAGGCAGGCATCCACTTACATCAAACTCATGACTTGTTACCAATTCATACATCTATTGTTTGCACTTCCCTAGCCATTCCAAGAAATATGATTTCTCCATTCAAATTGCATGGATAGCTTTGAACTTTCGATGATATTGTTTCCCATCCCCACCATTCAAATTGCATTCGAGCCCACCATTCAAATTGGCTATGCATTTTGACTGAACTAATCTACAGAGGGCCTATCCAATCAAAAGATGCTAAAAAAAATCGAACCAAATTGAAACGAAATAGAAATTTTTATTAGTTTAGAAGAAATTTGAAGAAAATGAAGGTATTGGAAAATATTGGAATCGATGACAGGTACTAAAAGAAATTGAAATGAACTAAAAGTAGTGAAACAAATTTAAGAAGTTGAGCTAGTGACTATACTATTAAATTAAGAAGAAACACGGTTTAGGCAGATCAATCTCTTTTGCACTTGCCTTGAATGCATCAGTCTGCCTTGTATTTGCGCCATGAACATTTATTTTACCGCTTGAACATACACCATTGGCCATGCACATTTACTATATATTTTTATAGTGGGTGATACATTTTTGTTTGTAATGAAAGTAATCGTTAGTACAATCCAAGTAGACATCTCCTCAAGGGATCCCCTAAATTAAAGGTTATACGTAGTACTTCATGTAGTATGTAAATTTTGTAGTCATAATGTTCATAACTTTCTGTTTTTCTTTGTGGCCAACCCAAGTCGTATTCTAGATCTATGAGGGTAAGAACTTCCTAGGTTTGCAAGGTATAAAATCAATGCAAAAGGTAAAAGGGTTATCTTTGTACATATAAGAAGGTCAATCTTACATTAACAGAGATTTAAACCCCAGCTTCTTTGTTAGCAGATCAGTATCTTATGAGATATGAGATACACAGATCGCACAAAAACCTTTAATTTTGAGTTTGTTAATTATGCTAGTTACAAAGTTCCATTATTATAAATTCTAAACTAAGTTGACAATTCATATAATTTTTAACATTTGATAATAAATTTTGTTTAACAATGTAAATAATTATATTAGAGTAAATTCTCTCATGATTTTTTTCAAAATAATGTCTAAAAAGTGCATTAGGAAGAAAATGAGGGCAAATCATTTAATTTGTTGATATTAAATTCAGTGATATAATAATTAATTGAACTTTGTAGAATATAGAAGTAAGATGCTTAAAATACAAAAAAAAAAATACTTTATTAATGTTGTTAATAGCATAGTTAAAGATAGTTAGCATTAGCTTTATTTAAAACATAAAAAAGAGGAAAAGGTGGGTTTGGCCCGTTTGGGTGTGGGTTGGGATTTTCCATCTCTCTGTAAATTGTCATGCAAGACTGGAGGTCGATTTAATTCTTGTATTGAAGAGTAAAAAGGCAAAGACAAGAAATAGGATTACTTTGCGTGTGTGTGTGTTCTTTTTTGTTGGGGGGGGGGGGGGCTACAGGCAAGGCAATAATATAACCATAGAATAAAGGCAATATATTTTTATAAGGCTACTTTTCTGTTGCTCTCCTTACTTGCAGCCAGCTTTCGAATTACTGTGTTCTTTGCTCATACCTATCAAATTAAAGTATACTTTTTCTTTGGTTTTAAGTTCTCTCACTATTACCTTTAATTTTGCCTTAATCCATTTTTCTTCAAAATAGAATATAACAACATCAACAACTATCAATGTGGGTCCTTACTTGCAGCCAACTTTTGGATTACTGTGTTACCCTCCTTACTTGTAGCCAACTGATCGCTAGAACACTGGCTATTTTCATTAGGCCCTAACTATCTAATAAATTTAGGTTCTTTTCTATTTCGCATTTTTTAGGATTTAACTAAGAGCTTACATCTCATTATATCTTCTTACATCTCCTTACAACTCCTTACATCCCATTACATCTTCTTACATCTCCTTACGTCTTCATACATCTCATAGATTTTCTGTAACATTCATTTCTTTTAGTTACAGAAATATGTATATTTTTTTAATGATACTACCAATATACAAAATTTATAAATATCCTATGAACACAACGTTTACATAAACATAAAAACATAATATAACGACGTAAACTATATTTGAGTTTCGACGTGAAATATATATTATTATAGATGATCATACATTTATTTATATTTAAAATTATTTACTTAAATCAAGAATTTATTTGAAGAGTTGTATTCAATTTTGTCAAATTTTTTTTTTGTTATACTTTGCTTATACGATCAAACTAATGTTAATATAAAAAATCACCTCAAGTGGACGAAATTTTATTCACCAAATTTATGGGGATTAATATATTTTATTGTTGTATAATTAACTTAATTAATTGTTTATTTTCAATAAGTATATTATTTTAATGTTATTATTTTTCATCCAAAACGTTCATTGTAAAATAAATTATGCAATACAACTCTTCAACAACTCCTTACATCCATCCTTACAGCTACTTACATTTTCTTACAGTTCCTTACATCTCCTTACAGCTCCTTACATCCTTTTACAGCTTCTTACAACTCATTACAACTCCTTACATCTATCTATCTATCCAAAACGTGAAATAGAACATATCCTTACTCCATTTTGACTTGTATATTTTGTTATTTACAACAACAACTTCAACAACTCTCAGTGTGGGTCTCACTTTTACAGTATTTAGGGGACTCTAATATAAACAGTTATATCCCTACGAGCATTTGTGTAAGTAGAGAAATCAATTCCAAGTGATCCAAAAAAATTTGAGAAAATATTTTGTTGAGTTTAAATCCAGTGTAACACAACCAAAACTAGAATTCAAATGATAAACAAGCTTATTGAATTAATATATTACTTAGCAAAAACAAATTACGGATTATTTCAATTCCTTTTGTAACAGAACTTTGTCAAATAGAGAAATTGAAATATATGATCACAATTATTATAATTATTACAATGTATGAATATTATAATTATTACAATGTGAAACTTATTCGAACATGGTTAATCCTATTTATAATCTTATATATGTTACTCTTCTTTGCATAATTTCTCACTTACAGATCGAACCCCTAACTCTTTCACCCCATAAAGCATCGCATTGGCTAAATTTCATCAGTGCTAAACCCAAATTTTCGTGAACTGAACTTTATTTTTTTTATTATCGGATTTTATTAATGATAAAATTAATTATACAGCTAATTATGAGCTTATTAACATCTCATTCTTTAAGCATTTGCATTGTTTAAATTTTATTTGTGTTAGTGAAATAGAATGCCTATTGTTATAAATTTTAAGCCATTTTAAAAATCTTTTTTCATATGTTTCATTTTTCAAAATTCTGTCTCAAGGATATGTACATGAGTAAATTGATCTAAATTAGCATCGTCAATCACACTATCATCAATTAGGTGGGCACAAGCTATCAAACAAGTTAACAAATCAATTCTCTATCAAATGCATTTTTGCATGGTTAAGGTCCTGTTCTTTTCATTGGTAAATTCTAATTTATCAATATTAACCAACTTCAACTCACTTCACCAACTTTAATACAAAAATACCCGCTTTAACCTGCTTCAATCAATTTCAACCCATTTCAAATGACTTTAACCCACTTCCTACTATTTCAACTAACTTTTACCCATCATTAAAAAAAAAAAATCCAATTCAACCAACTTTAACCAATTTCAACATATTTCAACAAAAAAAAAAACATATTTCAATCTATTTTAAATCATTTTTACCAATATCAGTCAACTTTATCAATTTAACAATTCATATTTTTCAACAAACAAGAAGAGGCGCTAATTCTACCACAAGTGCTTAAATCTTACCATATTTGATTCTGTAATGAATAATATCTAAATTGAGTACAGACAAAAGTGTTTTAGTAGACACCTATATGCTTGAACTTATACTTCCTTAAACGAGACACACAGACCTAATAAAAACAGAAATGAAAATGAGAGTTATGACTTATAATATAATGGCAAATTTGCTTGTGGAATTTGAGAGGCTAATCTTCTTCTGACAATAAGTGCAGAGGACCAACGCAGTGAAGTGACAGTGGCACTAGACACCTAGAAGTCTCCCAGTGCAATAACTATGAAAAGAAATTCTGACAAAGGGCACAG
This sequence comes from Selenicereus undatus, assembly GCA_017589665.1. Lineage (NCBI taxonomy): Eukaryota > Viridiplantae > Streptophyta > Magnoliopsida > Caryophyllales > Cactaceae > Selenicereus > Selenicereus undatus. The sequence continues at coordinate 113,548,528 of JACYFF010019584.1, read as the reverse complement.
CGCAGCCTCTGATTGATTGATTCAACCAACAATACTATCAAGCATCCTAAGTTGATTTATTTTTTTAATCATTTTCACCCCCCTTAACCACAAACTAATCGAAGCTTTTCCACCACATTACCCAATGCTGCTTGGCAATTACCGACAAATCTTATGCCTGATTAGGAACAATAAACGAGACATCCATAATACGCCAACAATCATTGATATTGTCATTATCTTATAGCATAGGAGGAAATTCTCAGACAAGTAGTGTTGTCACAGAATGTGTTGGGGATCCAAAACAAGGAAGTTGATTAACATAATTCCTTCAGGATTTTTATTAGATTTTGTTTTGGTTTGGTTTGCTTTACCTACATAACATTTTATATAAAGTTTAATCTACCCAAACAAATTTATGAGTAATGACTTAAGGGTTAAGAGTCATTTTAGATGCTATTTTCTATATTATGTCCACCTATTGATCCCTCTCTCGTTCGATATGGACGACTTCACTGGATATGTAATTATGGAACATAATGCACATATTCCGGATCACCCAGCTCTACATATAAAGCTCATTGGGTCAAAATTCTCAAGTAGACACCATACATATTTGACTGCAAAAAAATTGAATATCTGAATATACATGAAATAGACTTCTCTCTACCTCTCTCTGTCTTTTTTTTTTTGGGTTTGAAAAAAAGGTCCTGCTTAATTAAAATTCAAAAAGCTCCCAAACTTACTCCTATTAGACTCGTGAATCATACTGATTAGGGTTTTTTAAAACACAAAGTGCATCACTAGCATGAGCACAATTGAACCAGTAACTGCACACGTGACGATCCAAAGAGGAGAGAGAAACAAATTAACTAGAAATTAATTCGAGGATTAAAGGCTACGCCACGCCTGGACAGTAAAATTCGAAATCAGGAGTCCCTCTGATCTGTACGTCAGATATACATTCTGTATGACTCTCTTAATAAATTTTCTTAGCAATTAAATCCAATCAAAAAAGTACAGTAGACAAGTGTGTATGCTAAATTGCTAATCATATATGCTCTATTTATAGCCTAGTCTGCAGATTTTGCTGATATAATACTTGCCATTTTGTCTCTCCATATATAATTACCAAAAAAGAAAAAAAAAACTAGAGAGAGAAAGTACCATTAGAGAAGACTCGAACACGGCCATTGCTGAGGACGTTGAGCTGAGCTTCGATCCTTCGCATGAAATCCATGGCTTCTTGAACTGGCCTTGTTAATTCCTCTCTATATTTCACCAACATGTCATAGTACGCTTCCTGCTCATGAAAAAATAATGAAAAAAAAGGAGGAGACATTTTACTTATTAAATCTGAAAAAAAATTAATGAAATGAAATGATATTGAAGGAAGTAAATTTAATTAAGTGGGTCACCATGAATTGGTCTAGTTCTGGGTCCTTGGAGCCATCCATACATGTCGTGAATGAAGCCCTTTGCCTCGCCTCGAATTCCTGCTGTGCCGCCACCAGCCTCGCCGCCACCTCCGGTGGAGCCCCCACCTTCACACCCACATAATTACAAGCAATACGTACATGATGTCAATCTTAATTCCGATGAGGTCTTAACCTAGAGGTTTAGTTTCCAAATTACCCAATTCGAACCCACCTGGACGCTAAATTTGCACATCATATGTTCATTATGTTCTAATTATCAAGAGAAAAAGAATTTATATCTACATATATGGTAAAAGACTGTATATATATCTCGATCTTTTCAAACGAAAATTTGATGTCGTCCAAATCAAATACGCTACTAAAATAAAAATTCTCATTTCTCATTTTGCCCCTTTGTCGTAGGGAATTTATGAAAAAAACGATCATATCGCTATGAGTATTGAGACAAGATTTTATATTTGAATCTCTCTAAACTCTAGCTACTTTATACATAATTTTGGTATGACTGATGTTACAGTTGTTCTTCTTATTATAAGTATAATGACTTGGGGTTATTTTCATGGATCAAAGACAAACAGAAACATAGAAATTAAGAGGGAGTATACCTTTTGACAATCAAGATAAGCTTCCAAGAGATTAGAGTACTGAGGGTGAGCAATGATCTTAGCCTTAATGGCTTCTACTTCATGGCTTCCACTACTACTACTATTCCCATGATTCTCACCACCACCGCCAACGTCTTGTTGTTGATGAAAGGCCGTCGGTGTGGGGGGCTGATGATGGCCTCGAGCGGCGGCGGCGGCGGTGGTGAGCAGAGGGTAGTGGAACCTCGGAAAATACTGATGCGGGGTTCCACCACCCTCGCTCTTAACCACAGGGCTCCCACCACCTCCTTCCTGCTGAAAACAAGCCTGAAACGGGGTCCTCCCCCCTACATAAGAAGACGATGAAGGCGAAGGAGAAGACGAGTTATTCGGTGCCAAAATTGATGATGTTACATAGGTGAAACCTCCCCTTTGATGTGCTCCACTGTTCTCGCTCATTTCATGGCTGTACTCCTCCATTTTTCTGGCCAAGATCCAATTAAGCTCAAAACCCCTTTTCCACAAAGTGGTGAAAACCCTAGAATTTTGAGGGTTATCCTGAGAGATCAAGCCATGGACAAGGACTAGAGCATATATGAGCCCTTGATTTTGAAGATGTGATTAAATCAATGAATATAGAGATTATGACAGTTTAATCAATTATTGAAGATTTAGGAGGGGAGACATAGAGGGGAGGTTGCACTACGAGGAGTGATGAGGTGGAGAGGGGAAGAAAAGAGGGAGGAGGGAGGAGATTCCCTAGTATACGTAATAGAAGGATCAAAAGATTTAGGAGGTTAGAGATGAGATGAGCCCAAAATGGCAATGGCTTCTTGTTTGGAGAGAAGGTGGTTGATAAAGAATTGTGTAAAGAACGGGTGGATTCTTTTGATATTTTTCTAAGTGGAAAAGAAGCAATTAAGATTGTTTTAAACATTAGTCAAGACAAGGGGCCGATGTCTACTGGAAAATCGGATTGTCTTGAATTAAATATTACTATTTACTTGTACTATGTCCCTCTTTTGTGTCTCGTGGTAAATGGAGCATGGCTAATAGTAATTTTAATTGTTATTTTGAATATGGAAATTGAGATTTTTAAAAACCATTTTATTGGCCTACTATTAAGAGTCATGATTAAGGTTGTATTCGGTAAAACAAATTAAAGTAGAGGTTAATGGTTTGTAATGGTTAAAAATTTAAAATGTTATGGACCACCATTTAAAAATATTCGGTAAAAGAGCCGATAAGGTAGTGGTTAGAGATTTATGTAGCGTTTTTTAAAAGTTAATTAAAATAGTTTTTAAGAACCTCTACCTAATTGTTACATTGCAAATTACAAAAAAAATTTATTTAATTTACTAAACACCTTTATTTATCGTGCCCTTTTTAATCATTAATATTTTACATAAATCTATTACTTCAACAGCTATATTTACCGAACGCATTTATTTAAATAGCTAGTTGAACAGTAAACTATTAACCACTACTGAGTCATAGTTAATTGCTAGCAAAACTGCTAACAAATAATAAAACAGCTAACCATTACTAAAACGACTAACCATATTCTTTTTAACTTATCATTAGTATTCAATGTCGTTCAGCATCATTTAATAATTTTAAATAACTTTAAATAACTTTCCGCATCATTTGAAAATTTTAAATAAGTTTTTAACAACTTTTAGCCTGATTCAAGAGCTTCAAGTAACTTTTAACAACTTCTAGTAACTGTAATTTCAGCGCGATTAAGCATTTTTTGTGATTCCAAACTTTACTTATACTAATGTTATATTCTTGCGATGAAATGACGTCAGTTAATTTTTGTCTTATTGGTATAAATAATTAATAAAAATAAATCATTTTAAAAGCAGGTTAACAATTCTATAATAATATACTTATTGTTTCCTTTCTATTTTTATTTAAAATCACTCTAGATTACCTTTGTTTTTTATGATAATGATTTGCCATTTATCATTTTTTTTTCATGATACTCGAACACTTCACACATCTAATGAATTTGTGTCGGATATTTTTTAGTAGTTAAATGGACTACATTTTAATTTAACTTAATTTCATAAAAATATATTACAATCATACAGATATTGCTTTACATAAGATATAAAAAAAAGTTATTTTTCAACCCTAGATCAATATTCATGTAGCCAACTGATCTAACACAACCTTTATACATGTTGTCCTATATATCATTCATAAATTGTCCTATATGATTAAATTGATATATGACACTATGGTCTTGCTCATTTACAGTTACCTCAAAATCTGACCTTTAAAAAAAATAATAATAAGTAGTAACAATTAAAATTAATGTAAATTTGATTCTCTTATCTAATTCTATTCTTTTAATATTAAAAAATATGAATCAAGATACAAAAAAAAAAAAATCAATTGTTGAACACCAAGTTAACCGTATGAGGACTAACTTAAAAAATAAAATAACTGAGGATTGTAAAACCATGCAATAAATAATTAAGTTAATGATATATATATATATATATATATATATAATAATAATAATAATAATAATAATAATTATTATTATTATTATTATTATTATTATTATTATTATTATTATTATTATTTTGAGTTGGCTCGAAAGCCGGAGCGCGCCAGCACGCAAGCTTTTTCTGGTTTCTAAATCAATTTAAGAATAAGCTTTTTCTCGCTTGGGGACTAGGGAATTTTTCAAGTGTCTTCATCGATCCAGGTCCTTGGCAAGCTATTGCATTTCCTTGGTCCCTTGTTTCGTCTCCCGGAATACTAAATAATAAAAGACAATGGCCAAATTAAATATGCAGTAGAGGGCCAATACATATCGATGTTTAACCCCCACTTCAAAATTAGGATGGTTCTCAAATTTTCTATGGGACTTACATGCTCTAGTAGTGTCTCTACCCATAACTATGTTTTGTGGCAATATATATGCACAACATATAGCTACAAACTATCCTCCCATGAGGGACAAACATCTTAACATTGACTGTCATTAATTACACCAGGAACAAGGTGTTGAAAGGTTTCTTGTAAGCAACCTATGTTTCTGCTGAGGACATTAATATTGTAGATATTTTGCCTTGATTCTAGGATGGGATCGTTAGCTTTTCCACCAATCTCATCTTGAGGGGATGCAAAACTATAATGTTATATATGCTTCTCTTCCATGTCATCAAGAGGTTGTTATCCTAGCTAGCACACCCAACTAACTTAGATTAGGCCTCAATTTTTAAAGTTCGAATGTATAACGACACTCTCATATGAATACAAAAATATTGGTGATGGTACCTGTTCAATTTTAATATCAATTGGGCCTTTAATAGAGATTTGTGCATATAAGCTCAAATCATGTTGCAGCCTCGAACCAATTGCCAATTGGTGAAATAACTCAAAAGCTCATATACATACTCAAACTTTTTAATTTTACCAATATGAGACAACATCTACTTTCATATTATTTCATTTTATCAATGTGACACAACATCCACTTTCATACTCCAACATGGTCGTTCATGTATGGGCTGCTAACATGACTCAATATATGCATGCAATTTTAATCAAATGGGGACAATGGCAAGTCAAGATCGAGCAACCTACTCTAATACCATGTTAAATTTTATATATCAATTGGGTTTTAAACAAATGAGTCATGCATCTAAGCTCAAATGAGGTTGTAACCCAAAATCAATTGTTAATAGGTGGAATAACTCAAAAGATTATATACACACTCAAACCCTTTAATTTTATCAATGTGAGGACACACCCAATTTCATATTCTTTCATTTTATTAACGTCGGACAACACTCACTTTCATACTCCAACACACCAACAGTACCAAACCTATGTAGCCATAGACAAATTGTGATCGTCTTATGATTGATAGTTAATGAATTGGTAGCACCATTAGTACAAGCATATATAAATTATGCGTTTGCTTTGACTCTATCTTTAGATAGGCATATGATTAGATGAAAAGTCTCCATTGTAAAGAGATGAAAGAAAAAAATTAGAAATTTTGGATTATTAGGTAAAAACGCAGTATATTATTATTGTAACAGTCTGACTGTACATAATAATTCCTAATCAAAGTTATTCTCTTTATGTACAAAATTTAACTATGTAAACACGTATATTTGTTTTTTAAGAAGCTTATGGAAGATCACCGGACTCGCTCGCTTGTCGAACTCACAGACCCAAATTCATGAGACTTAAGCTCTGCTTGAATAACCAAGTAAGGTCAGTTACGACTCATCACGAAATAAACTTGGCAAACCAAAAGACGAGCCCTATTATTATGTAAGGTTGTCATGGTAACATAGAAATATCTAGAGAGAACCCCTCAGGCATATAATAGAATCCCATGTATTATGTTGCTTGAGTTTGATGAATATACAATAATTGAGTCTTTGTTTCTCTATCTCTAAATGCCTTTTTTTTTTCCTCCTTCGTCTGCTGCTATTTCTTCACATGGAGACAATTGACATAGTACTATACGTGCAATGTAATAGGATAACGAAATGAAAATATTCTAGTACGTAATAGATGACTTTCAATGTTACGTTACCTTCCTGCTTTGATCGACATGGTCATTATTGTATCCAATCATTTAGATATTTTGGAAATTATGTTGCTAACTTTCACTGTTTCCTTTGAAACTATATTGGTGATGCTCCGATGTCCCCTCTAATTATGCATAATTAGTCAAGATATTTTTAAGGATCGTCAAGGAATTAGCAATCCATCACAAGGTTTTTCACTGTATTTTGTCTTTACTTATATGATATTGGAAAAATTATCTGAAAGATTACCTATTTTGTGGGTGCTCCATATCTAATACGCTTAATTGTGAAGTTGTTAATGTAAAATTTTAAGGGTCCATTGAATTTTTGCACAATAATTTTGGGCTATAAAAAATTTAAATAACATAAAGTTTCATCTACATTTGAAAATATATATTTATAGATTCAAAAATGACCAAAATGTTCTTTACCTTTTTATTTTCTAAGAATGCTGGCGACGGTGAAGGTGATAATAATAATAGGAGGAACAATTCTAGCCAAAAGATTTTACCAATTGAAACCCCTTCCCCTATGTTTATGTTAATAAGAAAGTAACGCAATTACATTTTTTTTTTTTTTGAAAAACATAATTTTTTAGAATGTGGTTATCATGACTCTAAGCGTTGCTTCATACAAAAAAATTAACCATATTACTTTTAGATAACATGTTTTCTTAATTGATTAAATAGTCGTTTATTGGTTTATTACTATTGGAGTATGAAAGTTGGTGTTGTCCCACATTGATAAAATGAAAGGGTTTGAGCATGCTTATAAGCTTGTGAGTTACTTCACCAATTGCGATTGGTTTTGGGATGGAACCTCATTTGAGCGTATATGCATGAAAAAAAAATTAAGATAGTATCAGAGCAGGGAACCAAGATCCTGAATCAGGAACCCTAGCCTTCCTTGTGTCCGATGAACTGATTTGATTCATCAAGTTGATCTAGCTCTACAATTCTGATTCGTTTTTTTTTTCTTTTTTTCTCTCTTCTTCTTCATTTTTCCAGATTCGTAGATACCTTCTTCATTCTTGATCGAATGACTTCTTCGTTCTTGATTTGGTTCATTCTTGATCGATTGATTCGTTCGATCTAGCCTCATCTCCAGATTCAGATAAACTATCTTTCCTGTTTCAAGCAAAATTTTGATGCAAACATATGCGATGGCAGCGACTAGAGGTAATAGAGTATAGATCGATGCGTCTGATCCACTATTTCTTCATGCTTCTGATCAACCTGGTCAAAGTCTGGTAGCTGACATTTTTTGTGGAGATAATTTTGAAAATTGGCGAAGATCTGTGAGGATTGCCTTATCAGCCAAGCAGAAATTGCATTCATTAACGGATCATACAGTAAGCTAGATGCCAACTCTCCTTTGTTTTCTTATTGGCAGCGTTGTAATGACATGGTACTCTCATGGCTGTTAAATTCACTGAGCAAGAATATTAGAGACAGTGTGCTATTCTGTGAGACAGCTAGTGAGCTTTGGAAAGATCTCAATGAAGGGTATGGTCAATCCAATAAGACAAGACTGTTCCAAGCTCAAAAAGAGGTCTCATGCATCTCACAGGGAGATCTGGATATAGCAAGCTACTTTAATAAAGCCAAAAAGGTATGGGATGAGTTTAATACAGTTGGAGCTACACCTAGATGCACTTACAAAAAGTGTGAGTGTGAGTGTGAGGTCAATGCCAGATTGCATGATCATGATCAAGAGCAGAAGCTGATCCAGTTCCTTATGGGGCTAAATGAAAGCTACACTCCAGTTTGAGCCAATATACTCATGATGGCACCTCTACCTACTCTAGGTCAAACATACTCACTCCTAATGCAGGAGGAGAGGACAAGACAAGTAAAACAAGGAAGTGAGTATCACATTGAGGCAGCTTCTTTTTCTGTTGGTGTAAATCAAAATATGAGCAACACCACTACAAGAAATCTTTCATCCAAGAGGCAAGAGAATAGAAGGTCACAGCTGTTTTGTGACCACTGCAGAAGGAATGGACATACAGTTGACAAATGTTACAACATTCTTGGATACCCCAACAAAAAAGGAGAGAAAGCCAGGATTTACAGAGGTGCTAATAATGCTTGGGGAGAGCAAGAGACTCAGCCAGAGAACAGTCCAACAACTGCACTGCCAGGTCTCAGCTCAGAACAGTCAAAACAACTTCTCTAATTTTTGACAGCTCTTATTGCAGGAGCTAATCAAAGGCAGAGTACATCAGAAGCCACAACTTTAGCAGTAACTATGGTAGGTATAGTTCATTCCTTGATTACAATCCATTCTCTGTGTGCTTTAAGTCGAGAAACATGGATTCTGGAAAGCGGAGCCACCGAACATATGTGCTCAGATCATGCCCATTTGCATGAGTTAAAGCTGTTGAGTTGTCTAATAATGGTGAATTTGCCTAATGGCACATAAGTGAAAGAAACACATAAAGGGAAGTTGAGGATAGCAAGGGACTTAGTCCTGAATGATGTCTTGTTGGTGCCACACTTCAGATTTAATCTATTATCCATCAAAAGGTTATGTGAGCAACTGCATAGTATAGTACAGTTTACCGAATCCTTGTGCTTGATGCAGGCCCCTTCACAGAAGAGGCCACTTGCAATTGATAAAGATCACAAGGGCTTATACATTTTAGATAGAAAGGCTGTTGAGAGAGTTGAGTTTGAAAAGCAAACTGGAGCATCTGATCATTTGGCTGTTGATTCATGTAGCAAGCAATTTAGTGCATATAATCATGTAACCAGCGAGAACCAATTTCATGTCTAGCATCAAAGGTTGGGACATATGTCATGTAATAAGATGAGAACTATATTGGATGTTGATTTGACATACAAAGGAATAAAAAATTTCATTTGTGAAGTTTGTCCAAAGGCTAAGCAACACAGGTTACTCTTTCCTGTTAATAATACTACTGTAGCTTCAGTTTTTGAACTCATTCATGTGGATACCTGGGGCCCTTAGCACACAAAGACACATTTTGAGCAAAGGTATTTTTTGACCATAGTTGATAACCACTCAAGGGCCATTTGGACATATCTTATGGTGACTAAAGATGAGGCTGTATCTTTGATTAAAGCCTTTGTCACAATGGCTAGAACCCAGTTTGGGGGCACAGTCAAGATCATTAGGTCAGGCAATGCCTTGGAATTGAGCAAAAGCCATGAAGTTCTGAATTTTTTTGCCAATTCTAGAATTGTCCATCAAACTAGTTATGTGCAAACACCACAGTAAAATGGTGTAGTGGAAAGGAAGCATAAGCATCTGTTGGAAGTATCTAGAGCCTTGATGTTTCAAGCATGTTTGCCCATGAAGTATTGGGGTGAGTGTGTCCTCACTACAACCCATTTAATCAATAGGATGCCTACTAAGCTATTGCAAGGAAGAACACCTTTTGAATTGTTGCATGGCACATTGCCAAACTATGATTATTTGAGGGTGTTTGGCTGCGTGTGTTTCATGTCTACCCTTAAACAGGGTAGAGACGAGTTTCAACCTCGAGCCAAGGCTTGTGTCTTCCTAGGGTACCCTTTTGGGCAGAAGGGGTACAAGGTACTAGACTTGGAAACTCATAAATTTCACATTTTCAGAGATGTGGTTTTTCATGAAAAGATATTTCCCTTTGCTGAGAAGACCATGGACAGACCTTTATTCAACACTACTCTTCCAAGTTGGTGTGAAGACACAGAACCTGCAAACAGTCAATTGGAGACTATTGATACTCAGCCTATTCCAGTGGACAGATCACCAACTCAGCCATCAGCATTAACCCTTAGAAGATAAACTAGGTGCCACAGAGCACCAAGTTACTTGCAGGATTATGCTTGTATTAGTTCAAGCTTGACAAAAGAAGCTATGTGTTTCTCCACCCTCACAAATCTCTGCATTCAATCATACATCACCTCAGCTGTAAAGACTATGGTGACTGCAGACATGGTAAAGGAGCCAAAAAGTTTTACTTGCATGATATATAAAATTTAACATGGTATCAGAGCAGGTTCTCGATCTTGATTTGCTACCGTCCCCGTTTGATTAAAATTGTGTGCACGTGTTAGACCTTGTTAGTAGCCCACACGTGAGAGGGCGTGTTAGAGTATGAAAGTGGGTGTTATCCCACATTGATAAAATGAAAGGGTTTGAGCATGCTTACAAGCTTGTAAGTTACTCCATCCATTGTCAATTGGTTTTGGGATGAAATCTCATTTGAGCTTATATGCATGATTCTTTGTTAATGACCCAATTGATATAAAAAAATAATTAACAATTACTCTATGAACCAATTCTTAGTTATAGACACAAATTTAGATTTCAAGAGATTAATAGGTTGATTTTCAACTCGACTTAATTAGATTGCTTATGTCAATTTGTCCCACATTATATATTGTCCCTTTTTTTTGTGTACAGTCTCACTTATTCTTGGTTTCAATTTTCGAGAATTGCTAACCTAATTGCCTGGTTTGTCATCATTTGGGCAATATTTAAGAATTTTTGACACCTTCTAGGCATCCACATAACCTCTCCCTTTAACCAAGTTAGGGAAGATCACTTGACTTGATGATTGCTTCTCAATTTTCTGCTCTTCATGTTCTTTGGTTCGTTTCCCTTATTTTTCAAAAGAACTTTTGGTTAGAAAACTTAAATTCACATCTTAAGATCAAGATGGTTAAGATGTATAATACACTCAACTTAGTCAGACTCGTCTTAATTCGCAATCATCGAGTCGAAACCTTGCATTGCCTTGAATGGTCTCAACTCTCATGGGGTCCACACAAGCTAGAAATTAAAAAGCAAAAGGAAAAAAAAGAAAAAGCTTTTCATTTGATTGAAATAGCCCCAAGGGTAAGCTAAGCAACCCTAAGAGGGAAACAGCTGAGGAGATGAGTATAAATGAAAGATACATAGACACACAGAAGAAAAGGCACATGGAATTTGGGCCAACCTTGCAGGAGATGACTTCATCATGTATTTACACATAAAGAGGGGGGCCTCTGCATAGCTTTGCCCAACCCTGCTGCTGTCTCAGCCGTGTATTTTGTAGCCTCCTGTTTTGTGTTGTGTTTGTGTGTTTGCTTATCTTTTCATTTATGACAGTGGGAGTCCTGACCCTCACTGCCACTCAGCTAGCGCACAATAAATAATATTTTTTATTAAAAAAAAAACCCTTCAACGGTAAACAGTGGACAAGCCAAGTCTGATCAATGTCTCTCTAGCTAATCATACCAGTGAATACTTTTTCATGTTCTCATCATCCATCATTTTGACCATTTTTTCACTATGTATGTACCCGTACAGCTGCAACCACGTGCATGCACTACCCAAAATTTTCAAAAGAAACAAACATAAATAGGTATAAATAATGGATTCATTTTTTAAAATCTTCCATTCTCCACAGATTAATTAAAGTCGAACTACGATTGGGCGCATGAAATATTACTCTCGTTACAATTGAATTATTGTCCTATTTCCTATAATTTAATTTTTTCAGAATAAGCTCAATTTAGTTCAATTTAATTCTCTGTTGATCAAAGTTGAGCTATTGTTATCAGTATAAGATGTTACCCTCGTACTAAATCAAAGACACCGATCTATTTATTACACTGAAGTCGAAGACTTGATATGAGAGGAATGAATGCTTGCACAACTCACTAATGATTACTGAAATGTGCACAATATCGAATATAATATAAGATTATAATTAATTAATTATCCATACGAGAGAAATTACATGCATTGATGGTGCGGCGGTTGGTCCATGGGTGAGGGTTTTGAGCTTTAGCCTTTAAGTGGCAGTCCTTTTAATATGAGAACAGAGAGTTTGACAGGCGGCGACAAATACGAAAGGGTGCAAAAGAGGCTTGACCCCCCGGAAGACTCGCGGGGCCTTTTTTTCATGGTGGGAGCAGTAATACTGTCATGCCATGCACATATATAGTCATTTCATCTCCTCGTGGGCTCCCTTCATTCTCTCTCTTTGAGTTGTTAGTTTTTCTTTTTTTCTTCCCCTTTTGGAGAGGATAAATTTTGCTCACAAAAAATTGGGGGAAGAAAAGAAAATAAAATAACAAAATTTAATAGATCCATAATATATAGATTCAAAACTATAAATGCAACCTTTTTCTTAACTTTTTATTTGTTAAATTTTATCTAAAATTTTCCTATCTCTTTCTAATCTGCCATGTAATGTAGTCTTCTGATGAGTGATAACCATAAAACTACTGCAAAATTCTTGAAAATATTTTTTTTGGGTGGGAGGGAAGGAATTATAGACTTATTATATGTGATTTTATTATAATGGTTATGCCTGCTTTTTCTATAAAATTATAATGATTCAAAATGTCGGTAAATATAAAACTTGTGCCAAATTTGAAATATGAAAATGTATACCGTACGCTTAGGTTACATAAGAAAAGTCAATAATTAAATGTGAAAGTATATAATTGATGTCTAATCTACTATTATGATAAGATTCAACTCAATCAACTATGCAAATAGATATTTTCCACACCTTGCTTAATCATCTTAAATAATTTTGATTTGTTACGATTTGGCAATTGGCATCATATTTTCGATAACTTGCTACCCTGTGTAGGAGTTGATCAACATTACATTGTGTGGCTGATTATCTTACATAAAGCGCGAGGGTTCTATTATAACTAATTAGCATTAATTATTAGCATTATTAGTGTGGCTCACATATTGTCTTTGTATAATTATTCATTTCTTCTATGATGGCAGGAGATGGACGTAATCTTGCCATGTCATTTTCTGAAGTTAGTGTTCATTATTAATTAGAGCGGAGTCAACAAAGAAATGATCATTTGATGACATGATTAGGCACAGATATGACTTAATTTACACATTTGAAATTTACTCTCAATCTTGGAATCAACCTTTTTACAAGTAGAGATGTTTGTAGAGATAATACTGTCTACATCTAGACCTCTTCAAATTCCGTGAAAACGAAACTTATACTAGGAGGTGTTGTTGTTGTTGTTATTGCAAATTTGCTCTCAAATAGTTTTAGCACAGACTCTCGCCAACGTCTTTGGCAAATATCTGCAATGTCGTCACAAAGATTATGGCTAAATTGAGTGTATCATATAATAATGGTTTATAGAATTCACTTAGTGGTTTTATACTCTTGATTTCTCCAGAATTAAGATTACAATTGGTTTAATAAAGAGTTAAACTTTCTCATCATGTATTAATTTTTTAAATTTACAATATTTAAACTCGAGACATTTTATTGTACAAAACGAATGAGTGTCAAAACTTTTAAATTAATCAGTGTCAATGTTCGAAGATTATATGTAAGCAGAAAAACATACTTTCGTCAATTAGTTGTCAGAAAATGGTGATAGTGTATGGTGTCTGGTAAAGGAGAGAGAAAGGGGGAAAATAACAATGCGAGGTGAATTGATCAGAATGAAATGAAAGAGATGAAAGATTGGACGTTTCCAAGAAAGACAAGGGCAACAGATGGTCAGGACTCAGGAGGTCCTTCATTCACTTGTCATTCAATCTCTTCTCTTCTCCAGCGGGCAATTGGCCCCCTTGCTCCTTCCCCATGTAAATCCTTCCATCTCTTCTTTTGTCATTTCTGCTTAGCTTCTCCTAATCTCCTCCTTCCAGTTTTTTTACCGTTCAAATATGTTTAGTTAATTTTCATGCTCATAATCAAATTAACCTCAGAATGTATCTTTGGGGTTCATCCATGCATAAGTGCGTACAGGTACAAGCAATGGTTCGTGAAGAAATGAGATTTAAATTAACGTAATATTATCCTTGAAGTGAACCCCTAATATGCTTTTCTTACATTAGACTCAAAGTTTGAAAAGTTTTGATTGCTTACTAATCCAAAAGAAAAGAAATCAATGGCAATTTAATGAGGTGCTTTTCGTTTGAATTCAATGCAATTCAAGTTAAAAAGTTAATTGTCCAATTGTCACGGATTTTCAACAATCTTAAAAGGGCATACTTGCCATGATGATGATATTTACTAAAATATTAATATAATGTTTGGTTAGATGTAATCAACTCTGTAATGCTAATAAGTTTGTAATTATGTTTTCATTACCTTGTTTGGTTGTATGAAAGTATTGTAACAAAAGAACGATCTTGCAATTATAATTACCATAAACTAAGTAACCATAATTACATGACAAAGTTGATTGCATTATATTGTCATTACATCATCTCCAACCAAACATCACATTCGTGTACTGAACAAAATAAGATTCTAACTATGTTTGTTTAGTAAACTAATTAAATTAACTTTTCAATAGTGTTTAGTATTTTAAGTAGTATTTTTAAGATAATAAAATTAGTTTACAATATTTTATGATTAGTGCTTAGCGTTTCATGACTAGTGGTTCATTTTAAAAAAAAAAATTCAAACTTTTATCTAATAATTTTATGTTTATCAAGTTATTCAATGTTAACACATACAATTAACTTGTCCTTTGGTTGCTAGCCTCCTAAACGTGACCTTTTTGATATTGTTTTCATGAAATTGGCACCCTCCTTGTGGGTCATTAACTTTGTTTGCTATGTTTGATAACCATCTAAAATAATTTATTTATTTTTTTAGCGAATGAGGTGCAAAGCTCAATTTAGGTTGTGTCTTTGGTAACAACTGTCAGATACTTTACCAATTGAGCTAATAGTCACCTGTACCATCTAAACCAAACTTGAATTTTAAAAAGATCTATGTTTTTTTTTCCCCTAATTAGTTATTTGAATATATCTCTTAGAAAAATTAATTTTGTTGTTTGTTTCAAAAGGAGCTTAAAGGTGGACATGGAGGATTGTATTCAAACTAAGGTCTCTAACAATAACTCTTAAAATCTTTACTGATTACGCTAACTGATACCGACAAACTATAGTGAAACTAACCGAATAAAATATCTCTTTTGAACCCACTTTTTAATTTTTTGACCAGCATTTGGCTCGCATTCTTTTCTCACAACCCTAGCTAGCTTCGGTCTACCTAAACCTTTGGCATTGTCCACGATGTATAGGAGTAGCACAATGATGAGAATGAGCTTCAAATCAATCAGTGGAATCCATCGTTTGAGGGAATTAATTTGATAGCCAATTGACTTGCAGAATCGGGCACTTGAGGGCCAACTTAGTTTGCTGCTTCCTTGTGACTTCTGAGTGTTTCCAATTATGGTGCCTTTCTCAGTCTTCTTTGTTGCTATATATATTAGTAGCCTACGGTCGAGGCCACTACCCCCCCCCCCCAAACAAAAAAAGTGTAAGGAGGGAAGTGTGTAGAGTACTTTGTCCTTGTCCAACCCTAGTTAATAAACATATTAAAGGTTCGTCCGGATCAGGTCTTCAATTGAAGGAGAAAGATTTTAGATGTACATAACTATATACGGTAATCTATGTTATATTCTTAGGTATAAATACTTTAAAAGTCATATTTCATCAACATTTATTTTTTAAAAAATTGTAAGTTTTAATATGTGCATATTTACGTGGCAAGTTTTAATATGTACATATTTATGTGACTTACCGAAGTAAACACTCTTCAAAAGTAAAATTGTTTCTGGGTTCAGTTATCTTCCCTAAAAGTTCATTAAATACAATTTTCAATTGTCTTTCATTTTCACCATTGAACTTAATACCTGTTGGTTAATATTTTATTTTCATAAAGTGTATTTCTTTTAATTTAGAGAGAAAATGATTAGACAAAGGAAAAGCTGTTGTAGAATGAAAGTGGGTATTGTCCCACATTGATGAAATTAAAGGGCTTGAGCATGTATATAAACTTATGAGTTACTCCTCACATTGCCAATTGATTTTCGGTTGGAACCTCATTTGAGCTTGTATACATGATTCTTTGTTAGTTGTCCAATTGATATGAAAATTTAACAAAAGCTGTTACGAGAATTTTTTTCCTGTTGTGTAATTAATCCCTTTATATGTTATACAAGTGTATGAATGGTATAGATGAGATTTTTACTTCTATCCCCAGTTACGTTGACGTTAGTTTTTGCAATTGCATTAATTGTTACTCCCTTCAATTATTTGCACGATAACATTTAACACCTAATATTGCAATATGCCCTCATCTTTGTGATTTTAAAATTATAAATATTTGGAGATAAAAATTTTAAAAAAATCTTATTAAAGTCATCCCAATTAATTGTGTAAGAAAGGAAAAGAAGGCAAAAATTATATGAATATAACTATATAAGTGCTAAATAAAGAATTTTAACATAACTTATGGGCCATGAGTAGTGGTCAGAAATTATAATTTACTAAACATGGCACAAAGTTATTTATTATATTTGTTTGATCATATTTATTGTAATTGCTAATATTATTAATATCAAGAAAAAATAAATTTTTAAAAGAAATCAACTCTGACGCAGTTGTATTATCATAATTAGGATCGGATAATAGTCTGCTCAACTGAATTTTTGGTACAACTAGCCAATTATTCATGAATTTGGAGATTCAGAACATAAAAACATAAATAAAATTTAATTAGTACTGAAACTAAACGAGGATATATCAAGCCTAACGAGGAGCGAAAGGGGGTGAGACTTGAGAGGTCTACATACACCAGTAAATTCCAGAGCCTGTTGGTATCAACAAATTCCAATAAGTTGAAATTGTTGCCTCCAAAAATCAAAAATTAATGGGAAAGTTAGGCTTTCACTTCCGTGAAAAACAAACTTAAACTTTCACCCCTCATATCTTTTTTTCAAGAGCAATTTGATGAGTTATTTTCGTGGACAAAATTAAAAGTCGTCTGTCAATTTACAGTGGAACAAATAACAACAACAGCAGTAGTAAGACATCTCTTAGAACTACTAACACCAATCATGAAATAACTTCTAGCAAAAGATCCCTCTTGCAAACGAAAGAACTGTCACGCAACGATGACACTCACCAACACAACCCTGCTCAGATGAAGCAAATTAAAGGGGATGTTGGGTTGCATGAGTTGTTTGGGGGAAAAAAAAGAAAAGAAAAATATTTGGTAGCTTTTAGCGTTTTTAACATGTTGAAACAGCTAAATCGATATTTGGCAAAGAGCTATTTCAAATAGTTATTTTGGTTCGAACAACTCTTTTTCAAATAATTCTTTCCATTAGCCTTTTGCAAACAATTTGTAATAAAAATTACTAAATTTTCTAATTGTTTTAAAAAATTACACCCTTGCCATGAATGAACCCTTTGGCTGCTACTTGATGCTCAATCTCAAATCTTGTCCTATCCACCGTCCCCTTGTTTTATCATCAGTTGAGGGCTTTAATTTTTATTTATTTATTGTCTTTCTAATTATCATCTTCATTATCTATCCTATCCTATTCATTAGAATTTGAATGGTTGATTTGTCTTGTTAAAATTACAATCACATGACCAAGATCATGATTAACAAAACTCTATCGTTTTAATTTTTTGTTTCATTGGGTTATTTGTCTATTTTTAGGAGACATTTGGTGAACAAGAATGGCTTAATCGTTATTTTTTGTTATGAAATATTGCATTTGGACAAAGGAATATTTAAAGAAGAATCAAGGGACTAATGATTGAAAAATTATGTTCAATTAAATATATTGTAATTTAGAGATAATTGCATAAATAAAATTTTGCTAAATATTTGCTCAGAAACAACTAATTTTATCAAATATTTTTTTCTGAAAACAGTTAATTCAAACAGTTAATGCAAATAAATAATCTAATTAAATAGTTAATAGCTAATAGATATTTGCCGACACCGATCATAAGTCTAATACATATCATCGAAATAAGCATGTATAACTGTGATACAATCCGACTGTTAGACCTTATCTATCTTTGCAAGGGTATTATCATGCTCAATTACTAATTAAGCAAAACTCTATTTGCAATAGTAATTAGGATTGGATGAGTATTGTGTAAGATTCACTCATTCATAAGCAAGACGCGTGGAATCATGAAAGTCACACAATTAGGCTTTTCAATCTCGAGTTAAAGAGCCTGATCCTTTTCTATCCCGGATGCTTAGCATATTAATCATGTTTCGACAGTAAAAACAACTGTCAAATGCTTTGTTAGGTGAGTTGCATGTAGCTTTCTTCTGTTTCTGTTAATGACAAAGAAAACCAATAAGGATCATAATTAAGCAACTTGGGTCAATCAAGGTTGGCCCATGTTTTAAAAAAATTTAAAAAGAAGGGATCAATTAGTCACCAAAATTGGGAGCACCTTGCTGTTCAGAGATTATAACTGCCCCATCTCCCTTTCAAGCTTTAAGAGATTGATTTTGATGGGCATATGAAAGGAGAATCAGGTTTTCTCATTTGATTTTTTAGGGCAAAATTGTCATATTTAAGTAACTGTTAAATTTTATAGACATTGGACCCTACACAAATGAGTCATGCATACAAACTCAAATGAGATTTCAATGCAGAATCAATAGATAATGGGTTGAGTAACTTACAACTTTATAGACATGCTCAAGCCTTTCAATTCTATCAATGTAAGGTAAACTCCGCTTCTTATTTTTCACACGTAACCTGACATGTGGGCTACTGATAAGGTCCAAAAAATGTGGTATGATCCCTATGGGAATGGTGGCATACGGGCTCTGATACCTTGTTAAGAAATTAGACTTTAAACAAACAAGTCATGCATGTAAATTCAAATGAATTTTCAACCCAAAAACAATTTCTAATGGGTGGAGTAACTCACGACCTCATATACATATATGCTTAAAAGTTAAACCTTTTAATTTTATCAGTGTGAGACAAACTCTACTTTTATATTTTTCACAGTAACAATTGATGGAATTGCTTGTAGTCTAGCTTACAATCTAAGCAAGCATAAAAATGGTAACTACAACCAGCAAGCTATTAGGTACTCTTGGGACGAATGTGCTCCTGTATCTCATTTGTATTTTTCACCTCTTCATGTATATAATAATTCGTATTTGTCATATATTTTATTTTTAATAAGTAGTTACTTATTATCATCAAGCGATACACACACACATACATATATATGGCCTTATTCGGTAAAATTAGCTGTTTAGGTAACGGATAGCGGTTCAGATAGTGGATAATGTTTTTAATTTAACAGTTAGTGGATAGCTGTTTATATTAGCGGTTGAAACTAATGTGTTTGGTAAATTTAGCTGTTATGTTAGCTGATTGATGTAAATTGACATAAACGGATATGAATAATTTTCAAAGAAACATTTTTTAAAGGATATTTTTTGGCTAAAAAATATAAAACGCTACTTTTAAATGTCAAACGTTAATACTATTAGCTTTTAAAAAATGCTGCTTAAAACACTAAACGTTACTTGAAATGCTAGTCAAAACACTAGTTTACTGAACACAAAAAATTACCTAATTAATGTATTGACCTGGTTAAGACGCTCAACACTACCCAAAACGTTGTTGCTAAAGGAGCGTAGTGTAAACCCTATTGTTTGCTAACCAAAGAGAAATTATTTTGTTAGCAATCCGATTTGTTGTTGAATTTGTCCTTTTAAATTTCAATCTTACCGACCATCTTATTTGTTGTAAATATTATATAGCTTCATATTACTGAAATCCTTCTTCCTTTTTTTAAAAGGAGGGGGAGGTGAAAATCAGAAAATAGTAAAATTTCTTAAAATTAAAAGGAGCTTTTCCTGTTAAAAGAGAATAATTATGTTATATTTTCTATTTAGATCTGACTTTTGTTTATGCGCGCAAATTTTTAAGAAAACAAGAAAAATGTCAATTTTTGAGATTATGATAGAAGTATCTAAGAAACAATGGTTTCGACAGTGATTTGCCAGCTGTATTTGAACGGATTAAGACTGTTTATCTTTATTGTACAATTAATCCTTATATTTGGTGAAATGACTAATCGAAATAAAAACAACTTTCCTTTCACAAATTTAAATGTCGAAAATGATAAAAAGTTTTCCAAAATCACATACTTTTCCTTTAGTCACTTATCAACCGGGAGGAAAAATAACAAGAAAAATCTTCATTTGTACATGTCTTCTCCTTCAGATCTCTTTCACATATTCTTCGTTCATTCCCCAACCCCATTTGCAGTTCTTGTCCATCTCTGTCACCAGTTGCACTCCCCTTTTCTTTTTGGGTATCTGATAAAACTGGTATTCGTTTAAATGCATGCTTCTTCCTCCATTGTAGAAAGATTGGCAATATTTTCTATTTTTTTAATTTTAAAAACTTAAAAAAAATAATCAATGTCAACTATAAAATTTAGTTTATTTAAAATGAGGTAGTTTTGAGCATAAATATGTATAATTTAATCATAAAAATTGTCTCCTAGAAAGACAGAAGAAGCTAATCCAATAAGATAGTCTAATCAACTATATAACAACAACAAATGAGTAAAACTTCAGAGCTGACTACATAAGTACCCTTCCAACGTTCTTGTTAACTAGCGTTTGACCTATTTATCATGTAATTTCATAACATGTTGTGAGAAGGTGACTAATTAGTATTATTAAACTTGTACACCTTACCAACCCCACAACAAATGTTCCATCCTGAGGTCTAATCCCTACTTCTATTCAAATAGAAAGAATAAACTGATAAAAGGACTTGAAAAAAGTCGTAAGGAGTTAAAACAAATAATTAAGATTTGGAATGAACCAAAAGAAACCTGAAATTGGAACAAGTTAGATGACACACTTTCCAAGTTTACAACTTAACAAATGGGTGTACTTACTAATTAGTTGAGCCTGTTAAGGTTTGAGAAATCAGGAAACATGAGAGAGAGAGATACTATTTTATTGCACTCAAAAAAAAAAAATTTGCTGTACATACGGACTTCTCCTTTTATACTCAAACACATCTTCTAACA
>JACYFF010019584.1:113466934-113522114 GCA_017589665.1 Selenicereus undatus | reverse complement strand
GGGTCATGAGCTAGTCTAATTCGTATAGCCACCTACTTTCGTGGGGTCAGTCGAATTAGACCACAAAACTAGCAACCCCGGACCTAGCTCGATTCGGATACTACTTTCGTGTCCCGAACTCGGCTATTCCCTCTCCCACACTAGGTAATTGACCTCACCTCTCAGCATAAGTCAATCGCCCAAAAATATGGATGAAAGCTCTCTCAAGCATTTCATCGAACACTTGGCGGGCGTGAGGAAAAACTCTAGGTTCTAGGCATAAATTGGGTATGGTTAGGCCACATACAAGACTAATTAGCCATCAAGAGGCTAATCACAATCCAAACCCACAAAATCTAACAACTAATTATCACAAACACATCAAAACCTAAACTAGCAACTAAGAACATAAACTTGAAGAGCAAAACAAAGAGAATGAAACAAAACGAATCTAAACAACTAAATAACGTAAATTAACAATGAAAACTAAACATATAAACTTAAACAAATCAAATGCAAGAATTAAACTAACAAAACATAAACAAGAACGAAACATGAAATAGAGAGAAAAAGGGGAAGAAAACTTAGTCTTGAATTGATAGAAGGAAATTGAAATCCAAAGGTTGAATCCCGAATTACATTCTTCAATCCTAAACTAATCTCCTCAATGGAGTTTTTATTGACTAAAACCTAGACTAAACTACTCTAGAAATCGCCAGAGAGAAGCCTAAGCGAACCCCTAAGCAAAAACGCCCGAAGGGGCATAAATAGAAGAAATCGCGAAACCGGACGAAACCCCGGGAGGCACGACCGTGCCATGTGGCACGGTCCCACCGTGCCATGGTGGCACGACCGTGCCATGTGGCACGGCATCACCGTGCCACTTCACTGGTGGCACGGTGGTGGTCCCCCGGTTTTGCCGGTTTTCGTCGGTTTTCGCTGCTTTTCTTCGTTTCGTCCCGTATTCGTCCCTTTTCGCGACGTTTGCTTGATTTGGAGTTATTTCCTGCAAAACATAAATAAAACAAGTAAAAATCCTAAAGATTAAGTTATTATACGAGCAAAAAGTGGGTGAAAGAGGCATGTAAAATGGGTGAATTTATCGTTCATCACAAGGATTTAAAGGTTATTTCCTTTTTGGGCATGGGACACTTGAGATTTGAGAATAAGTTCTATCTAACAACTATGGATATTTACATCCCCACAAAAAAGAACTACGGATTTGATGAACAAAAAAAAAAAGAGGAAAAGAAAAGAAAAAAAACTAAGATGGCCAACAACTTTAATGTTACCAACATGATTCTCATACTCTCATAGGCAGTAAGAACATCAACAATTAGACTATTTAGGTGTACTTCTTTTCAATGTAGTGTTTCACATACATTTATATTCTTTAAATAAACTCAACAAAGTTCATAATAAACTTAAAATAAGTTCAAAAGTTCTGGGAGTTCAAGTATTAATTAATAATTTTTTGTAGCTTTCAATAATTTTTTTATTTGTATTGAATAGTTTTAATTTTCGATCAATAAAAAATATGAAATGTTTTCAGCCAACAATAGTTTTGCTTCATTACTTTTGCATCTTCTTATCAATTTGAGGGGAAAAAAATTTAAACTAAATTTCAAGGTAGCCTTGTGTTTGCCATTGTATTTGGCAAGCATCGATTGTAAAAGAAAGTTAAAGAATTTTCTCTTTTTAAAAAAATTATAAGATTATTTTTAGAAAGTCATTCATATTTGTGGTCAAACAAGTGCGCAACTTACAGACAAAGGTAAATTAAAATAAAAGATAATTAAGTTTGTAATACTATTGGGTGTGAGAGTCGATGAAACAATCCAATCTATAGTATAGGGAGTCCAATAATTTGTTTTTGGAAAAAGAAAATAAAGGGTAGAACTTTGAAGTTTGAAGTTTGAAGTTTGAACATTGAACCTTGAAGCCAGAAAACAAGGGATTATGAAATCTTAGGAGGTAAATCATATTGGGGTGACAACAACAAAACTTTGATAGGTAAAAGGATGGTTGTCAACATCAGAAAGAGTTAACATCAAAATGTTAGGAGGGGTAGTGGGACCAAAGATTCTTCAACTTTATATTTATTTGAAAAATAATGTAATAATAATAATAATAATAATAATAATAGTAAAGAAAAAGAAAAAGGAGGAATGAGTGAAGTGAAATGAAATTGAAAAGAAAAGTGGGGATGTGACACATCTGACAAATGATAGTGGGGGCCAATTGATGGTAGGGTAGGGTAGGGTAGGGTAGTGAGACACATACATGCATGGACAATAATTAACAATAATAATGAATAATAAAAAATGAATATATAATTTATGAAGATGGAAGATGAGTGCATTGGGAAACAGCTCCCGCGCTGTTTTCGCGCGCTGTTTTGCAAATGGACATATGGATACTCTCAGTCTCAGTCTCAGTCTGTGGGTCGTCTACTGCTGCTGCTGTTGCTCACTGCCACTTAAAAGGAGCCATAAATAACCCATTCCATGACAAACTTGTGCCCTCTCCATTGTTGTCAAGGGTCCGACCAAACAGTTAAATAGTTAATCGTTAGCAGTACCCCCTCCCTCTCTCTCTCTCTCCAAACCTAACTTGTGTCGCCTGATATCCCCATCCCTCTAAATTATATTTAAATTATGTCCGGTTTTATTAGACAGTTATATCTAAAGTTGAAGGTAATTACAATAATATAGTAAGTTAAACTTTTGTATAAAGAGCGAATGCGTTATATTTTTCTAATCCTCTATTTGGATTGAAGGTATAGTGAGCGGAAGATTGATTATTTGACCCACTTTATCTTCATTTGGAAAAATTAAAGGAAGAGGAGCGGAAGGAATCCTTTCACCTTCATTACCTAATCCCGCCCTCCAACCCCAAAAAACTGGGGTAAATTGAGGTGGCCCGGATAATTTGAACAAGTTCATCCTCCGTTTTTGACTTCTGATCCCTCCATTTCTTTGTGAATAGAATTAAAATAAGATGAAAGTTAATGATCTCATTCCCTTCCTTTCATTTCGATAAATTCCGGAGAAATCAGGGTGGACTAGTGTTTTCAATTTTTATCTAATTTTAATCATAATTGTCTAATAATATTGTTCAAAAACAACAATCAATGACTGTAATATGTTCCTTTCTTTCCATAAGATGCTAATTAATCTCCATGCTTCTTATAACGATCCCCCTCCCCTTCTCTCTCTCTCCTGTCTCTTTTAGAAGGCAACCTTCGTTCTTCCTGTTATATGAAGGCTCAAGAAGACACAAAATGCTGTGCTGTTTCCCAGGCCATCTCCCCTGGCAATCAAGGATGAGATCGAGCACATCGGTTTCGCCATTAACTCGTCTGGCTGCCCAGCGTGGGATGTGGCCCGGAGAGCTACCACTAGTTAATCACGGACTAAGACACCCACCCCTTCAACAATTACAGTTGTTAATATCATGGTTTATTATCATTGTCGTCACTATTATTGTTGCTTCCTATCTAAGTTGAATAAAGAAGATAAATTCAAACTAATATACTTTTGTATTTTGAAGAAGTGGCTTGTAACGCCCCGACCCCTCTTGGTCGCAGGTCTTATCAATAATGGCTTCAAGAATTGTCGACTGGCATCACAAATCACCACAATCCTTTCCGGCGTGCTTCGTCCTCCCTCACATGCAGCCTAAAAAACTTCCCAGAAGGTCACCCATCCCAAGATTGCCCCCCAACAAGCATGCTTAATTGTGGAGTTCTTAAGAGTGGGCTTCCCGAAAAGAAAGGTGCACATTTGGTGATATAAGTAGTCACTTTGATCCTTTTAAGCTACACTCCAGGTATTACATGGCTATAAATTAAGAGTCATGCAGAATGAGTTATATTATATCTTTCGCAACGGTCTACTTTTAAATCTACGGATGAAATGACAGATGTGTCATTATAAAATTGTATTAGTATTTAGAGGCAGTGGTGATGTATAGTGAAGATAATCTAGAACCTTTCCTTTCAATGTAGTTCATAATGCTATTCTAGTAAATTATAAATGTATTCTCAAGCTGTTAATTAGCTATTCTTTCAAACTTTAATTCTGATTGCTTCCTTAGCATTAGAAATTTTGATGATATAAATGCTAGTAGCTAGCTTAAATCTAAGGAACCTCAACATCTTAAATTATTACCTAAACCTATGTCTGATGACTATGTGATCGATAGAATATAATAGATTAAATAAAGAATGCAAGGGAAACAGAATAAATGTGTAGACCACAGCAAATCTACCCATTGGTTGGATCTAACTTGATTTTACTTTGTTCGTAGGAATCTCATATATGTAAGGTTGTTACTAAAGAGTGGAGAGGCAAGAATGATGCATACTCAATATTAATCAAAATCAAATCAAATCATTTCAAATCAAAATATTTTGGTATCTTTTTTTTAAAGAAAATAATTCGCATTGGACCCATAGCCATTCAATTTGATTGGGTGGTCTGAAAGGGAGGTGTGTATACTCTCTGTACCAGATTAGCAGCAACCATCAACAATGATGGCATTGACACCCAAACCATCTCTCTCTATCTCTCTTGATCTGCATCTATCTCTAAGTATGTGTCTGTGTCTTGCTATCCTTGTCATGAGTGCGCCCCACACATCAAATCAGTGATAGACTCCCACCATCTACTTCCTTTGAAGAGACCTGAGTTGGGTCCCCCTCAATTTCCTTGTCGAAAAAACAGTCCCATCCGATCTCCAACACTTTGAGTTCTTCCGAGCCCACCTCCCACGTGGTTGCATAGCACCCCTTTCCGAGCCTCTTGCCCCAGTCTATGCTACCCCCGGCCCGGTTCACATTCTTCCTAGCCCTGTATTAGCTTTCCCCACCCTTATGATAACTAAACATCCTATTATACCAGTCGGTGCCAATCAGTACGTATAATTTCTATAGCAAGCTTACATAAGGGATTATTGTTTTCAACTTATCATTAGTAATTCATTACTGATCGGTACTAATTAGTGCTGACGGGTCTTATTTGTGCTAAAACTATAATTAAGAAATATGACTAAGTGATCGTCAATATTGACAACTAATCAATGCTGATGAACACTGATGAGTGTTGATTGATGTTTATCAGTGCTAAATACTGATACTAAGCACTTATAGTAAGGTATATCTATAACAAACAAGCTTTAGTTTGTAATAACCAATGCCAACCTTTTTGGCCAGAAACCGGGATAAAAAAAATAATTATATGATGTTTAAGTTTTGAAAAGAGGTGTAATGTTATACAACAATACATAAAGTTGATTGTTTGATTCAAGTGAAATCAACATGATGACTAATATGATACCTAGCAACTCTGGTCATGCACCTCATATTCTAAGAATCAAGAATCTAGTTGTTCTATGAGTATCAGTTAATTCAATTGATACAATTTTTAAGAGTTGTTATCAGAGACTTAAGTTTAAAACTCGTCTACATTTTCCTTTGTGCTTCATTCACACCAAAAGGGGCAAAAAAAAAGGGAATCTAGTTGCTTTGTCTAAAGTTAATTTACATTATGCTTGGTTTGATCATGGGTTTGTGCATCATGTCAACGATGTTGATATGTGGGCTGTCGCTTTTATTGAGATGGGTTAACTTTAGCGGATCACGTCCACTGGGGACATACAGGCGTTGATTTGATAGGATGATGACGGATCCTGATGATCTACGTTGGGCCTTAGTATAGCTGGGCTACAGATGAATAGGCCCAATTGACTTCTTCCCACGTTTTCTTTTCTTTTTTCTTAATAACATAACACTCAACAAGAAATTCCAGTATGGGTCTTGCTTTAACTGTATCTAGAAAAATCTAAATGTAGACAATCTTACCTCCTACAAAGTATTCTTACATTACATTTAGGGGGATTGATTCCAATAGAGCAAATGGACTGTGTGTTCTCCAGAAAATGCCATTGTTTTATTAATCAGGATACTTACATAAGCCCTAATCACAAATTCTTCTTTTTCCTTTTTTTGTTTTTTTGGGGCTGTTGGTTGGGGGGGGGGGGGGACGAGGGGGTGTGATTGTGAGATCGAGAATTACATAAGCGCGAAGGCAAAAAAGGAAGAAGAACTGCATACAAAAATATAAAACAACAAATGCAATCACCAATGAGGCAGGAAGGGACTTATTTACCAGCAAGCTTTAGACATTAGAAGAATCACAAATTCAATGTGACCGCCAGTGGGGAGCTGCCCCTGTCAACCACAAATGTCTTCTTAACTGTCTTACCAAGACTAACAATTTCCACCTCATAAGTTCCATGGAATCCCCTGAAGCTGAACTGTCGTTGATCATCGATATGACCGTGAGAGCGAGTCAGCCACTCCTCCTTAAGCTGGAGGTACCTCTTACCGGCTTCGTTCATGTCACCTTCTGCATTCACAAGGTGTGAGTTCTCTCTGCTCATGAACAGCTCCCAGAACCCCCACAACATCACTCCTTCGACTGCTGGATGAGCATAGGCCTCCCTGAGCATCACCTCCAAATCATCTGCTCTTATGTGCTCATTAATGGAAGAAACATCGAGTTCAGTAAACCAGATTGGAAGCCCTAGAATTCCCAACTTATCGAGTGCAGAAGAGACAATTGAGCCAATGGGGCTATCTATATGGCCTTGAATACCAACCCCTCCAACTGGGGCGCCTTGCTCTTGCAAGTCTAGAACATGCTCAATGTACCTCTCAGGGCTTGATCGTGGGTCACACCCATCTTCAACATGGTAATCATTGACAAATAAGAGGGCAGACGGGTCCAGTTGGTGGGCAGTCTTGAACATGTATGCTCGAATGTCTTTACCTAGACGGTCCTGGTAAAATGAACCATGAAGCATCTCATTGTTCACATCGTAGTGCCTGAATTTTCCCTTGTAGCGAGTAAGAAGGCCTGTGAGGCGGTTTTGAACGGCAGCCATCAGGTCATTTTTGTTCAGGCCCTTAACCCATGACTGAACAGTGCCTTCCACCTCCCAGAAGATGCAATGCCCTCGGGTCTCAATGTTGTTTTTCTGGCACAAATCTAACATTTCATCGGCATCCCTGTAGTTCAAATTTCCCTGCTGTGACTCTGTCCAATACCACTTGAGTTCATTGCCAAACACAGCCCAGTTGAAGTTCTTCACGAAGAAAGCCACAAAGTCTTCATTGTCTATATTTGTCCTGCTCATGCAGGAACCAAATGGGAAGCTGTTCTTTGTTTGTCTGACTCTTACACAGGAGCCTATAGCACTTCCTTCAGTTGGTCCATTGAATTTCAAGATTACATCACGTTTACGTATCTGTAATATACCAACGCATTAGTTCGAAACCGAAATGGTCACACATTACTCAGAAATTCACTTCATAGGTTGAATTTAAAGTGAGTTTTTCACTCAAAAACAAAGGAAAAGAAAGACAAAGGAAAAGGGGGAAAAACAATTGGGCACCTTGTCAGCCTCGTTCCTCAGGTGTCTGAATCTTGCTCGTCGATCAACAGCAAAAATCTGGAGACTGCCAACCATTAGGTCAACTCCTGAAACAGGCCCCTGAACATACACCATAACCTTCGCTGGCTGCTTCTCAATCCTGAAAGAACCCCCAATTTCATGCCATCTGTCATCATTGATCTCAACTTGGCCCCCATTGACCCACCGGCCGTCCACACTTAGAGCAACGTTGACATTCTGTGGCCCAGAAGCCACCGAACTAACTTTGACCCAAGCAGAGACCTGATATGTTAGGAAGAGCTTGAGGTTGTCAGTAATAATCTGAGCAGGACCCATCCAGTTCTGTGTTCGATTTGTTACAAGTATGTATTGGCCACTTAAACGCTCATGAGGTCCAAGGGAATCCCGGGCCATTGGAGGAAGAATATGCGGGGAACCAGAACCAACACTTAGCATGCAATTGCCAAGAGGAAACCAGCCATTGGTGGTGCCATCGCTGAGTTCACTGTTCTGAATTATATTCACCCCAAAAGCAGCATTCTACAAAGGCAAACAATTTGTCAATTAAATTAAATGTACAGAGAGTATGAAGTGGGCCGCTTGCTTTGATGATAAACATAATCAGATCCACACAAAATCTTGAAGTAGCCAACAAGGGAAGGGAAACTAGTGGCTGACGTAACTAAAGCAGAGCTATAAGCATCCAATACAGGTAAATGTCCAAGTTGCAGTGTCGCCTTGGGAAAATTTTGCTTCTGCTCTGAAGTGACTGTCGAATGTCCATGGCCATGTTCAAGTGGGGAATGTTCAACATGGGCCAATTAGGTGAAACAGTGAATCCACACAACATACCAAAGTTGAATCGGAAATTTCACCAATTAGCTTCCTCGGCATTTCTACATGCCTTAAAAAAATGAAACGAAAACTTGCAGCTTTACAGACAGACATCCCAGGAAGAGTGTTACTGACCTCAATAACTGGCGGAGGAGATGGAGGAGTTTTAGGTGCATGCCTTACTACCATACTGTTAAGGAGAATGTCGGTACCAGGAGGCGGTCCTTCCAAATAGATGACGACACTCGCAGGATTGCCATTTATGAGGAACTTCCCCTGCAGCTGCACCCATTCTGTGTCTGTTGCCTGCACACTTTCAGAATGAAGTAGCTCCTTTTCAGTCGAAATGCATTTGTGTTAAAAAAAAAAAAAGTCAACCGTGACTGATGCCAAAAACCAATATCTTCTACATCTATAGATCATAATTAATGGACATGTCTGATAGGGAAATTATGCTATGGCCCATGGCCCATCAGAAAAACAAAATCTGGGGAATTTGTAATATATCTGACATAAATATGACAGATTCATTTTTCTTTTTCTTTTTTTGAGGGAGATGAGAGAGGCATTAAAATATATGCATTCTGGAGATCAGAAGAACATAAGGTGATTATAAGGCAGGCAGAAAACAATGAAAAACTAATAGATACATCACAGCAGTCAAAACTTACTTTGAAATGCCTACATACTGCTCACGCTTGTCTGGACTTTGAACCCACAGGGTGGCTTGGACATTGGCACTGGTGACATTGTTACCGTATATCCGAACAATTGCAGTAACTTCATAAGCCAGTTTTCTTTTTACTCTGGCTGAGATGTCCTGCTGAATTCCATTCCAAGTTTGTGTGCGCCTGGTTGCTGCTGCGAAGACCTTGCCAGACTGTGGAACAATCTTTCCTTCCGCCATAGAGTCATGCAACACAACTTGGCATCCTCTTCCTGACCAGTTATTCAGCCCATCCTCAAATATGGGGTTTAAAATGATATTGTCATCTCCATCAGAACATCTTCTGCCCTTATTCTGTCAATCATTCAAGGAAACATTCGATTTAGCCAATCAGAATGCAACATGGAATGAAGAATGAGAAGTGCATGCCAATTAGTAAAATTCAAGCAATATGGTCTCTGCAGAAAGATACTGATATCAGTACAAGTATTATACAGCAAAGGAAACTACCTTACCCCATCAAACCCCCCCCCCCAAAAGAACGAATTGAAAAGCAAAAACACAATAAAGAGGAAAAGGTTGTGAAATGACGTGGAAGTTCTCCACCACGGCCTAAGATTACAAGATCAGAAGATCTATACATTTGGTCGTGTTTGTCAAACCATAATCTGGCTCTGCGTTGGATTTGCTACAAGTTGCTGTCATATGTGTATATGTGTCCAGGTCTCATACTCGACTTTTTTTGTTTTAAGGAATTTTGCACTAAGATGTAGTGCTAGAGGTGCACACTCATTTCAAAGTGCCAACTTTCAACAAAGATAGTCAGGATACAATGAAGAACCTGAGTTAAATGATTAAGGCACCGTTGGTTTGATGTTCTCTATGGATCGGAGTGTTGGCCTCTAAAAAAGACGCAGGTCCAAAGGGTGATGGTAGCTGAGATGAGAATGGTCAGGTGGATGTGTGGTTTTACGAGATTGGACAAAATTAGGAATTGAGTAATCAGGGGCTTAGCTGAAGTGGCCCCCATAGAGGAGAGGATGAGGGAATTGAGGCTCAGATGGTTCGGCCACGTGAAGAGGAGAAGTGTGGCCACCCCATTACGGAGGTGTGAGAGGATCAATCCCCCAAGTGGTAAAAGAGGGAGGGGTAGACCGAAGAAGGGCCTAGAAGAAGTGGTTAGAGAGGACCTGAAAGTTGTTAATATGACGGAGGACATGGGTCAGGATAGGGGGCCGTGGCGGGACAGGATTAAGGTCTCTAATTGTAGGGGACCGGCTCCGTGGGGGACAGTAGCTTAGGAGGGGTGGGGCGGGTGGAGTTTTGGTTTGCTTGCCCGCAGGTCGTGCTTTTTCTGGGATGTGACAGCACCAAGCGCCCCTGTATTGTTGAGGTATGTCTCTACTCCCTCTTTATTTGTTAGCCGGAATCTTTTCTCTTCCTCTTTCTCTCACTCGACAAATGGTTTTGCAACCGTTTTCTCTATAAACCTTTTTCACCAAACTGTTTTGTGGGTCTTATGGAATCAACCTCTCTATGGGTAGGAATACCAGTAGACGTAAGGTTGCCTATAGCTGGATCTCCCCAGACCCCGCGAAAGCGGGACCCACACTGGGAGTTTGTTGTTGTTGTTGTTGTACCGTTGGTTTGATGTGATTAAAGATAACATGATTACTTCACGTACCGTGGAGCTAGGACAGGTAATGGAAACTGATTTTATAAGCAGTTCTACCCCAGAAGAAGGCCCTTCAAGATAGAACACAACACGATCAGGCATTGACGATAGTGTAAAAGTGCCTTCCAAGGTCTCCCACCTCCCCTGTGACACTGGAACTCTGTGCCAACAATCAGTATTACATTACTATATTTATCATGTGAAAAATCTAGTAATAATGAAACTGGAGAACAAGCTTGATCACCTTTGAATGAACAAATACTGGGTGTTCGATCCCTTGCACTCTAATTTCAAAGTGGCTAGAACATCAGAAGATCCTTCGCAACCCAATACCCCAACAATTGCAGAAACCTTGTAAAGACAACCTGGACTAACTCTGCTTGTTATATCCTGTTCTAGTCCCTGCCAACACTCTTTCCTGTTTGTGACGACAGCAAAGCCACCGCCCAAGTTCATTGGCATTCTTTGGGCAATCCCTGACTCAGGTGGCATTATGTATGCCTCACAGTTATTGGGATGCCATGAATCCAGGCCTTGGGAAAAGTTGTGGTTCAGTATAACATTTTCCGTAACAGCACTTTTTGCATCACTCATATTTCCTTTCACTTTCTGTCACCAAAACAGATCAGAGCCTGTGAGATCCCGTGATTACTTCCGACACTACTATCTAGAACAGAAAATTCACAAACAAAAGTTTAACAGAACAGGCTGTTTATTAGGAAATCAAATTGTAGCTCTGAATTGTACCTTGTAACATGTAGAACATGCTGCTTATATAGCAAACTTAAGCCTCTAGGAATAACAAACTGCATTTATTGCATATGCTATCAATCTCTACGAACTTATGGGCTAGAGTTACTAGCATACTTTTCTGTTCATACCTCCCAACGGAAAAAAGTTTCTGACTCCCACAAGCTACTTGATATTTGTTTCTGGCAATGCCTCTCTTTCTAAATAGCTACAAAAAAGTGGAAAATGCTTTGCAAAACCACTTTCTCGGCTTGTTTAACTTTGAATTACAGTTTAAAAAATGGCCATCGTGTAAAAAGCTCGTAGGGGTATTACCATATATAACTAAGATCGCCAGGCTAGCTATACGTAACCCAGGTTGCTCATCCTATTTTAAAAAGCTTGCTTGCGTTCTGCATTTTGGTTTATTCTATACGGAAAAGAATTACCAGATCAATGCCAAAGGAGTGTATATAGCAAAGTCGAGCCCCTAGAGATAGTCAACAAACTGCATTGATTACAGATTACTTCCAGTTCCAAACAAAGTTATGGGCTAAATAACAGAACAATGGGGCTATAGCAAATTGATTTGTTCATAGTGGCATACTGGTTTGTTGGCACATCAAATTGCACTCCTAAATTGTACCCAGATGTTAAAATGCCTGCTTGCGTTTGCATTTTTTATTATTCCATAGTCAAAAGCATTACCGAATCAATGCCAAGGTGGGTGGAATAGGTGAAATGTGAATATCACTACACACCAAAAACAGGAACACTATTTTTATCAAAGTTAAGGACAAATTGACAAGGAAATCTCAACAGCAAATGCAGAATTGGAAGAACCCAGATGAAACCCATAACAATCTGCATCAAGATTGAACAAAATCCTACCTCCTCCTCAATGTTATAGCCAATGTTCTCTCGTGGGTTCTCCATATTCTCGCTGGATCTGTGTGTCAGTTCCTGAAACAATGAGACAGAGAAGAGCAAACTTTAACCATTAATTTTGAATTGGGGTGCCCTAAATTGTTATAAATGACTCTTAAGTGTTTACAATTGGTACCTGATTGTGCTTGATTCTCCGCTTGTGGGCTCGACGTGGGAAACAGCAACCTGGGAGTCTTCTCATTTATAGGCTGAGACTCTAGAGAGAGAGAGCGAGTTAACAAAGTTTGTTCAAGTGAAGTAGAAGAAAAGCGCGGGACCAACCAACCTAAGCCTTCCAATCAAACCCATCTCCATTAACAACAGTTTTGACTGACTTTTTTCCCCCCTTTTCTTTCGGGTTCTTTTGTTTCTTTGTCGCCGCGATTACTCTCGGTAGCTAAATCTTGCTTCTTAATTACAAACATATATTTGTTTTAAAAATTGGAAGCTGAAGTTTGAAGGATGAACGACAGGGTATTTTTTGCTTTGTCTTAGAGGGTGGTTGAGAGAGAGATGATTAGTTAATAAAAGTGGAAGCTTGAATTGAAATTTAAGGTTTAGGTTCGCTCTTGATTGCTGCTTCGGGTTTGTTTATCGCTTAAGTATTCCTTTCTTGTACAGTCTTCCAGGGCTAGTTTCTTTTTCTTTTAATTGATGGAGAAAATTCGCAGCGAATTAAACCCGCCATGGTCGATGTTCTTCCTACTTCAAGATCTCGCAACGGCAAAATGCTGCTCGTTACATCAATTTGATCCCTAAACCCTGGTAGGCTTTTGCGCCGCAGAGCACAAATGCCCTTTGGGGGGGGGGGGGGGGGTTGATTTTGTGTGAGCAGCCAAAATTTTGGTTTTTTAGGATGTCAATAAATAACAAATACCAAAATGTCCTTTTAAATTATGCTTTCGATTGGTGCCTGAATTACCATAAGAGTAGTGTTTTTTAAAGATTAAAATGAGTCATGAAAATAATACAATATAATGGGGATAGGAAATCGAATCTAATATTTAAAATATTCAGAATCTCAATCTTAACCACTTGACTGAGATCTTATCAGTAGCATAAAAGCAATTTACCTGATTGATTTGCACCAAAGAAACCAATTTTGGGAATAAAGATAATATTTATGTCGAAGATACTAAAAAAAGTGCCATAGTTATTTCTAAATTCTTCCACTTATTGTATCGAAAACTTTTCTATCGTACACAATATCTCAATATATCAACCAAAAAAGCTACTATTGTTATCAAGTGATCGTCTAAGAACTACAAAATTTAAGGATCACCTAGATTTGTTAACAAGCTACTTTTCAAACATTTGTTGCTCAAAATTCAACGTTAATCAACAAGATTTCGTTTATTTATTAGTTTGTGTCCATATTTTTTAATTTTTTTTTTTGATTCAAATGAGTTACGAAGACAGTACAATACAATAGAAGTAGGGGCAACCGAACCTCAGACTTGGTATACTTAAGACCTCAATCTTAGCCACTTGACTACAATCTCATCAATTGCGTCCATCTTTATTGGATTTAGAAGAGCATCACCATGGTAAATTGTATGCACTCCTAGCTTTACCTTTACCTGTACCTTTACCTTCACATTTACCTTTACCTTCACATTTACCTTTACCTTTACGTGTGCATTTACATCTCCAATTCCGTTCTTTGTTTTTATGCTAGCACTATTGTTCCCTGAACAAAGGGCGTAATCTATATATGTTGTTGCCATGGTAATGTGAATGCCACTGTGTCTGCACTGGCCATGGAGGAATTGCTTGTCGGCATTTACCATCAAATGAACTACAATAAATCTAATCTTTCACCTCTTTAGCCTATGTAGTTGATTAGGATTATCCCTTATTGGGTTCTTCCAGCGATCCAGCCCACCTTCCCCCCCCCCCCCCCAACAAAAAACACAATTAGCTCATCATGTTTGCCATCAAATGAACTACAATAAATCTAACCTTATAAAACAGTAAATCAATCATCAATGTATCCAAAATACCCTCATATACAATCTAATTTAAATATTTTACTTCTTATATATCACAAAAATGATTTTTTTACTGATGGTACCAATAAACGATACCTCATCAAAAATTTAGGACAATAAAATAATTATTCATTTTCAACAATGACTAATTTATGTAATAATTTTTAGTCATACACATTATGAAGGTTTGGATATAATTTAATATGATATAATTCCTTTTTGGAAGTGGTCCAATAAGGTATAAATTGTGATCCAATTTAGGTTTGTGAAATTCATTTCCATCCACTAGAATAAGTTCTAGTGGTAAAACCTAACATTTTATATTTTATGCAATGAATTGCTTGCAGCCACATTGAAATGAGAGGTAACATGTACGGTAGAACGTTTGGTTCCTCTCTTCTTTTATCTTTTTGTGATTTTTTTTATAGAAAATATTACATAAAATAAATGATATATTATAAGGTGAGTTCATAATAAATATTTAATTTAATTATATATGAACGAGCCATCGGCCACACTATAATTTTATAAAGCGGAGAGCCGCCAATCTGACCAGGCCTGCGTGTAATCGTCTTCTTTCTCTCTCTCCCATTTTTCCTGCTTTTCTAGAATCTGCAGACTTTTCACCCATTCCCAGCAATGCCATCTTGCATCACCAAACCCCCCCCCCCCCCCCCCCCCAACACCACGCAAATTCCGTTATTCTCCTCACCTATTCTACCCATGGGTTCTTCATTCAAGGCTTTGAATTCTCTATCTGAACTGGGTAGCAGTCAACCCTTCAGTCCTGACGATTCATGAAATTCAAACTGTAATGACTGCCCTTTTCCCATTTGTATGAGACCCATCTTATTCTCCACGTCATTGACTTCCTGGGTGCTTCTCAATCCTCATATTCTGGGTGCGGAAAGGGATAATAGACAAAAACGGCTGCTGTTGAGAATCAGAAGAAGATGCCGGAAGATTCCGGTGCGCTGAGGAGCAGGAATCTAAAGAAAAAAGGGTCCAGATTTGTGCCCAGATTTGGGTGTTTGAGATTGGATTTTGATTCTCCAACCCTTGATACCAAGAATGAAGATGGAAGTGTTGATATGGTGTCTGCGGGTCCAGGTGAAGAGAGTATGCTTCGTGCTCCGCCTACCCATCTGATCATCATGGTCAATGGCATCATTGGCAAGTAGGTTCATTTCTGATGTTACATTTGACCATCTGCGGAATATGTTCTTGATTGACCGTTGGTCTGCCTGTTTTATTTTGAGTAGAATTGATTTGCATTCACTAACTTGTTCCGTTCAAATCACTCTTGAGTCTTGACATTTTTCCAAATCTCTATGTAATAATGAAGTGACTGTAGCATTACTTAGGATGTACATTGTGATTGCGTTGAATATGAAGAATGCCCTGAGGAAGTTAAGGATAAGTTTGTACTAAGGCCCTGTTTGGCAATCACTGTTAGCTGATTGCATTAGCTGTTTGACTTACTTGATTGCATTAGCTGTTTGTGAAAAAAATGTTTAGTAAAGTTAGCGGTTTTTAACAAAGTTATTTGATAAAATTACACTTATAACCCTTACTCAATTTCATTATTTTTCTAACAAAACAATTTTTTATTGGATGTTTGTTTTTCTCTTCGATATGAATTATGAATTAAGATTATGTGATATATAAAATTACATTTACTTTTTCCTAATTTTAGTACTTATTATCAAAATATCTTTTTAATGTTAAATATTTTCTTTTTTAATAGCAATTGAAATTATGTGACATAAATATGAGGTTAGTATGGTCATTGTAATAGTAAATATCAAAAAGCTCTTTGAAAAAATTATCCGAAAGAGCTTTTTGGGTATAAAAAGCTAATCTAAAAAGTTAATCAACCAAACACTTCAAAGAGCTTTTTAAACAGCTAATACTCTAAAAAGCTCTTTACCAAACATTGCCTAAATTTACTTGGAAGCAAGTCCTGATATATTTAAGAATGCATTTTTGCTACACTCTTCTCTACTAGAAAGAGAGGCATATTGAAGTGGGAAAAGTTCAATTTAGTGCCCTTATTAATCAAATATTCAAATCTGTGTTTTTGTGGATCCCTTAGGTGACACACTAGTACCTGAATTATAAAAAGTTCGTATCTATTGGACATAGATTTTAAAAACATTGATCATTTACTACTCTGCAACGAATAAGTTACGGGACAGTTTAGAAAGGCATTGTGCTTGTCTTTGTAAAATAAAAGATGAAGAAATTGTGCAGAAGTACGTGAGAGCCACCATGATAAGTGGATGGATTCTATTTGATCATGGTGACACAGAATTCCAAGAATGAAATGGTACCATCCAGCTGGAGATCTCTGAGGGCCCTTATCCCTGATCCTCATCACATACATCTGCCTTTGGCATTTATTTCAAGTTCATGATAGTGGTACCCTATGCATTGAAAATGCAACTGCCTCGTGACAATGCCAGAGCTAATTTTGCGCTGAGCTGTTGATCTATAGCTGACTGTTAGTATCCATGGACCTTCTTGTACAACTTCTAAATCAATGTGCCCTATTTGCAATACATTGTGGCAATATTAATTCTTTTATGATTACTAGGTCGTTTTATCCTTGGTGGCACCTCTTGCCTTGGCTGGGTCACTAAACTCATCTATGACTTGACTGCCTGTGAATTTGCTTTTCCTTATTTATGTGTACCGTTGCTTCTCTTTTAATTGATCTGAACTGAGACTTTTTACATGACACATGCAGAGCAGACAACTGGAGATATGCTGCCAAACAGTTTCTCAAGGCGTATCCTCTAGATGTTATTGTTCATTGTAAGATGTAGCTAGCGAACTATTCTTAGATTGATGCTTTGCGCCTTTTGTCTCAGTTCTTATTATGTCTATCTTTCCTAATGACATCATATCGTTGTCCCCTGCTGGTTTAATAAATTCGATTTGCAGGCAGTGAACGAAATACAGCAACCTTAACATTTGATGGAGTTGATGTGATGGGAGAACGGCTCGCGGATGAGGTAGCCGCATAGGCTTTTGTTGTATCTGTGATCTGTTTCCCATATTTGATAACAACTGTGTTCATTGTAAACGCATTAGTTAAAGAGCTTACTGATTACAAGTAAGATATCTGAAATACTTATTTCGTAGGATTGATAACAACTATCTCACTCGACTTGGTTACAAGTGTTCAATGCATCTATGCGTCATTCATCCAATTCGTGCATGTTCATGAAGAAATTTCCATTTTTTCTGTTGTCTAAAGTGAAGCATCATGACATGCCTTTTTTAGAGTGTCTGACCCAAGTATCTGAGGCAAATGAAGAGTTTTGAGTAAACAAAGATTGCCGGAAATCACAATAAACAATGATGGCACAATGTCTTTTTTATCGTAAACTACTTCTACAAATAAAATTCTCGAACTTTCTCTGGAAGTTTATGCTGAGAGTTGTCGCTCGAAAAATTCTGTTCATTAGATATGATATGGCAAAATGGCCAGACCGTGACTAGTTCGTTTAGATTGCTGACCTTTTCATGGACTCTGTTTTATTTCATCTTCAGGTGACATTTTAAGTCTCTATATCTTTAGAGCTTCAAAAATGTCTGACTCGAGAATTTTTGCTGACATGGAACTCATGGCACTTCCTGTTGTAGGTGATATCAGTAATTGGACGATACCCACATCTATGCAAGATTTCTTTCATTGGTCATTCTTTAGGTGGTCTGGTTGCAAGATATGCAATTGCCCTACTCTATGGGAGAAATTTTCTAAGTGGACTGCCCAGAGTGGACGGGACAGCCGAAAACAATGGATCAGTGGACGTGTTACATGAAGAGAACTACATAGGCAAAATTGCCGGTCTGGAGCCAATAAATTTCGTAACATGTGCAACACCCCATCTTGGTTCAAGAGGGCACAAACAGGTGACCATCTGTGTTTATTGACTTAGTATTCATTATGCTTCAACTTCTCCTTTTTTGGATTTTCTTCCTCTCTCCTTCTCTTCTATTTTTTTAAAAATTATCCTGTTATTTTTTAGTCATCAAAGAAATTGCCATTTGGTGGATAGAAACTTTCTTGGTTCAAAGCCATCCTTACATTAGAAAAGCAATCGCCATTTCATTGATGTGCACTTTCTTGGTTCACAATCCTTCTTGCATCTGGTGGAATTTTAGTTGCACTTCCCACCTTTCTCCAAGTTCCAGCAAACTATGAGCTAGCAACTCCTTCAAAGCACACTCATTTCTGGTGAGCTGGCTTCATTCCTTGATCAAGTTTATGTATGAGGCTATTGAAATCCGACTCAAAGACTACCCCCTTCACAGCTCCAAAGCGCATGCGAAGACCACGGCCGTTCTCATCCTGCAAAGCTTCTTCCCATGCTAGAACACCTGCATCATGACTCTTCCCCCTCCTATTGTTCTGCCTTTCCGCTCTTATTCTCCAGCCAACACTCCAAGGCCTGCTTTCCCTCTGAACTTTCTAGAATTGCGGCTTACCTTAAAACAAATCCCGTGGTGATGCCTCAACATTGTCTTATCCTTTCTGCCCTTACCTTTGTGGCTCCTCCTATTTCCTGTAGTAGCTTTCTAATAATTTTAGAGCCCCTGTGATGTGCTCCTTGAAAATCACCTTGTCCCTTGCCATCATAGAGCCGAAGCCACCATAGCAAAAATTCCTGGTGTCTTCATACCTGTTTCAAAGATTTCCATTATCCATCCCAACAAATTCCCTGTCCCTTTCCCTGTCTAGTGCCTACCCTGAGCCTGAGGGCTTCCACGTCTTTAGAGCTAGATAGCACTCTCCTAGTGCATGTTCCTCATTCTTCACTCTCTGACAAGAAAAGCATGTAATATCCTCTAATGCTTCCCTTTTGTCAAATTTGAAGCTCATCTTTGATGAAGGAAAATCTAGGAAAGCCTTCCATGAAAAGATTCTAACTTCTGGACGGCTAGGGTGTCTCCATAGCTTTATACTTAAGTGCCTTTACAATGCATCTTTCCCTTCACTGTCAAATTGCATAGGAAAGGAAATATGATACCCCAATCTTGCCATCTATTGTCGATCTTGTGTAGCTCCATGATATTCTGTTGGGTTGTTCGTTTGGTCCCAAGGGTGTTGATTTAATGCATTCTATGTACATTGGCTATAAGATATGTTAAACCAAGACCATAATCCAACCAATCAGTTCAACTAGTGTTGTGTTAAGTCCTCTCGGTCTTTCACAGTTGCAGAAGCGCAGTAAATTTCAACATGGGCCTGCTTGCTTCTCGGAAACTTCATTTGGAGATATCGTTGTTAATGTTAGCATTAGAATGAGGCCTTGTGTCGTTACTTCAGTTCAAGA
The DNA here is from genome assembly GCA_017589665.1 of Selenicereus undatus. NCBI lineage: Eukaryota > Viridiplantae > Streptophyta > Magnoliopsida > Caryophyllales > Cactaceae > Selenicereus > Selenicereus undatus. The sequence continues at coordinate 113,502,509 of JACYFF010019584.1, read as the reverse complement.
AATATGCTTTTCAAAATTGAACCTGGAATTCTGGTGAGGATGTACTAAATAATATCCTTTATAATCTGGAAAAATGATTGAAAGAGGAGCTATCCAAGTAGGTTGTATCGTGTGGGAATTCAGAAAGAGAATTAGTAGAGCATTTCAACATTTCATTGTGATGAAATCTGCTGTAACCCTTGCTCAAGCAGTTTCAGATTGGTCCAGACTCATGACTTGTATCTTCAGATTCAGTTCAGCTTCTCCAAGAAACCCAATTGCCTAAGAGCATCTGCATTGCTTGGATCATGGTCCAAAAGGGAGGCTTAGGATCTAAAATATCATCTGCATTAGTAATCCACACAACTCGCCCCGCAATCCGGCTCCCTGCGTTGATCCGCTCACAACTTTCTTTTTCCTTTATTTTTTTGGCAAGCCCATTTATGAATAGTACAAAATAAAAGGCTAAAACTAATTAAATATGTTTAAATGTAGGTCTATGAGCAATATTTTATTTGGTGATCCAAGTTGGTGATCCATTTGATGTAAAAAAGGGAAAAAGTTGGATTGTGAGATGATGTGAAGTTGTAGACCTCTACTTGTGATAAAAAAAATATGGATCACCATTGCAAGTGCTCTAAGGAACTTGCATGAGTGGTGGTGGCCCCTATGGAAAGTGGTTATGAAGGGCTTGTTGATATCTCTCTCCAGATACAAATCCCTTGGAAGCCTGCCTTCTAGGGGAGAGGGCACTTGTATACAACCCTCGCCCTATATTTAAACAGAGGATATTCCTAAAGGACTCTAAATTAGATTTGAAAAGCATTAACTAATAAGAAGGATGGTTTAGCAAAAATTTGACTTTTGTCCAATATAATCCAAAGCAGCTGAAAAAAAATCCAATATGATAGCCCCCCTCTACCTATACGTTCTACATTATTGCTCATTTTATTTTATTTATTTATTTGTGTGTTGGGGGGGGGGGGGGAGACATTCTTGATACGAGAATATATGTGATATCAGAGGTCAGACTTGCATATAAAAGTGAACGCATGCACTAATATTCTTTTGCTACTAGTTCAATTGATAAGTGAAGAAGACGTATTCCATGTGAGAGAGGAATAATTGATATTTTTGCAATGACTAGCTTAGCAGTTCTTTGCGTTATTCATGTCCTTGGTCGAAAGATATTACTTTGTGTTATGTTATACCTTTTCTTGATGCCCCATTGCTGCTGGAAAAGTTCATCATCTGACCATAAGTTATGGAGTAAAGATGGTAGCTTCTAAGAGAATGTAGGGCTCTATTTAAGTATAAATGATTTTGTTTTCTTATCTTTGGCTGTTTGACCAATTTCTTTCGACACTTGTGTTCCTTATGTTGTGGCTAGTTCCTATCGGCTTACCAAAATTTTCCATAATTCCCAGGTTCCATTATTCTGTGGCTTCCACAGTTTAGAAATGTTAGCACGGAAGACATCATGGTTTCTCGGTCGAACAGGGAGGCATTTGTTTTTGACAGACAATGAGAGTGGACAGCCACCTCTTCTTCTTCGGATGGTGAATGACTGTGAAGGTCTTCCGTTCATGTGAGGCAATCTCTTTTCCTTTTATGTGTTTTGAAGAGTAATTATATGCCATTCATACCAAAGATTCATATTGATTTATTCCCCGCAGGTCTGCTTTGCAGTCTTTCAGGCGTCGCATCGCCTACGCAAATGTACAATTTGACCGTATCCTTATGTGTAAATATGCCTTTTTGGTGCAACTATTGCTTCTCCAATGTCTGTCTATTCAAGCTGCCTACTGAACATCAGATCACCTCTAATCCCAATTACAAATGGAGAATTTGGAAAGGTGTTCCACTCACGGCATAATGATCATTACAATTAGATAATGCTACAAAACCCGTTGGAAGACCTTAACCAGTTGCTTTACAGAACTTGTTGGCTGGTGTACATCCTCATTACGACGTGCAAATGAACTCCCAAAGGTGAGATTGTTGAACCTTGAAACAACCGTTACTCTTAACTTCATCTTCTTCTAATTAAACCTTTATCCTCTTCACATATCCAGCGACGACATCTTTCAAGAAATGACAAATACCGACATATTGTGAACATAGAAGCTGCAAGACTTCCAGATCCTCAACAAAACTGTAGCTTTGACTCCACCATGAATGCCTTGCGTACCCAAGGTTTGTTGCTTGGCTTTAGGCCTGTAGATATAGATAACTAGCTCGTTTACATATTCTGATGCTTTTACATATCAATCAGCTTTGTTTTTCATTGCCTAACCTCTAACAGAAATGATGGAAGTGATGATCTCGGCGCTGACAAAGCTCAGCTGGGAGCGCGTTGATGTCAAATTCGGTGGGGGCAAACAAAGATTGCTTGCCCACGGTTCTATTCAGGCAAGCTGCATCATCCTCTCTCCCTCGGTTGTGTACAGCTTAGATGCCATATCATTTTCTTTGTGTAATAGTCTTTCTGTGGAAAACAAGTCTTATCATTTTCTTTGGCGGGCTTGTATTATGGCAAGATAATTTGTAATAGGTTTCCGATTATCCAAATTCTTAAGTTAGATCACATTAAAAAGTTACCCTTAAATATTTGTCTAATTATAACTCTGGTGAAATTATCTGGCCATAATACAAGCCGCCACCTTTCTTGCCAGATGTTGGATAATCGAAAACCTATTATTGTACAAACGATCTCCCTCACCAAGCAATCCTCTTTACTAGGAAGGGTGAAGATTGTGGCTTCTGTGCTCCAAGTCCAATGTTGCTTTGGACGTTGTATTGTTTCTCATATAACCAGTTCATGCAGGTACAAACTTATTGCATGCATTCAGCAGGAGCAGATGTTATACAACATATGATTGACAACTTTCTTCTATAGAACATGTCGAGCAAGGCAGCCTAATGCACACTTTCTCATGTATATTAAAAATTTTGCCCATTCCCTTTATTATTTTAAAAAAGGGTTCTCTCACAGATGAACAGTATCTTTTGTTGTCTATTATATTTGTTCCATGTCATTCCCATGAGATGAACGGTACAAAACATACTCATTGATGGGTCATAAATGCCTATACTTTATGTACTAAACACGTGTTTTGTACATCAAAGTTTGTACTTTGTAGTTCTGTATGTTGATTGTTATCCTTCAAACATATTATGGTTATTTTTTTTAATTTATCATAAATAATTTATTATTGATAAATGTTAATGGGTTTTAATCAATATTAATAAATGTTGATTATGGTCAAAATTATGAGTAGGAAATATGACTCAATATTGATTAGTTTTGACCTGCAGTGATTAATATTGATTAGTATTGAATGCTAATATTGAGTATTTGTTATAAGTTGAACAGAATATGTCACATATATTATGTAGATTAATTAATTTAGGAAGGGAATGCAAGTATTAAGCTTTCCCTAGTGATTCAGGAATGTACGAATGACTTTAGGTTTGATATTTGACAAAGCAAATATGGATAATGATTAATTTAGGAGGTTAGCGTCTAAAAAAAGTTTTAAGCTGACTTCTAGGTTGTGAGTTGTGTTATAGCATTGTGTCCATGGTGCTTATTTGACAACGAGCAAATCAAAATTTTTAACTTTTTTGATGATAAAAATAGTGGTAAGATATAACAAAAATAATTGCACATTCATTTAAATTGGTGAACTTTTTTAAGGATGTCCGACAATTTCATTGAACTACCATTTTATGTCAATTCTTGTGTATTCGTTGGCATTATCAAATTTTAAAAAAAGACTTGGTTAGTGGATAATTAAAAGACTCAACCACTTTTATTAATTAATGAATCCTGCTAAGTATCATTAAATACAACCAAAAAAATTAATTCTTAGACTGTAATAAATACAATTATGATTAAAAGCACTTTTTACTTTACAAAAACACCCTTTATGACTCGACGATGGTGTTTCCTTTCGCAAAAGCCATATTCTCTGGGTTGTTGACCTCCAGCGAGAATTGTGGGCAAACATCATGTGTTTTCCGGAGGCTTTGCCGCCAAATTAATAAAAACTCTAAATAAAATATAAGAAATTACGGGAAGTTGCGAACCCTAATGGAGAAATAGGGACCAAAGAATTGAAGATGTGAGAGCTAGCATAGATGTTTCTGGCTTCTAGGGACTGGGTGCTATAGGAAATGGTCAAACTTGATATTTGTTTTCAATTACCATTGCTAAAGTGACATATATGTTGATGTTGGAATCACTAAGATGGGTCAAATTAAAATAGGTTACTTATGAGATGGGTAAAGCACTACTATGTCAAGTTGTGAATCACTAAGGCAATGAATAGGCGTCGTGGCAGCTCCAGGAACCAAATGGCCAACAAAGAGGAGACAGAAAAGTTATGGAAAAATAATTATGTGGAGAGTAATTCAGAAAATGCAAAATTAATATATCAACAGTTTCCAAAGTTTCCTATGATGATAAATGTTGCTTAAGCGTTGCTCTAAGGACCGTGTTTTAACTTTTGTCATACTCTGTAGGTAACTCTTCCATTAGTTTAATGATTTAATCGTACTTATTTGAAGTGTAAATTATAGATTTTGGGGCAATAAGATTTGGCATATTTCATGACCGATGGTGGAAAAAGTTGCTGCTTCTCTCCAAATGCAAACTCCGAACTGGGCTGTTATCTCTTGATTGTAAAACTTGGCAATTCGTTGTCAAAACAGTCTGTGGGAATAAATGAACAGAGTGGAACAATAAATGGAGGGAACAACACCAACAAGTAACAACAATGTAGAGAGAAGAGAGACGCCTTTTAAGGGAAAAAGAGTTTTGGCAGTTAATTCAATTGGTTGTGAAATTCTAGGACGTCAAAAGCACAGCTCAGATAGAGAGATAAGAAATCTCAAGATATGATATCAAGGCTTGCGTGACTTGTCAGGTAAAGTATCAGCGCACACTATCCCTATGATGATCAGCCTCCCATGGCTATGGCTGCCTGAAAACTGACGCAGATTGAGAGGAGAGAGAAAGGTAATAGGATACATGGCGTGTTGAAGAGGGAGAATCTCTTCCAATTTGCCAAAACTGTGTTAAAAGACGCAGCAGATGCACAACTGTGCTCAGATACAACACAGGACCACTCCCTGTCTCTCTGCCTCTGCTTCAGTTGTCTTTGCAAGGAAACTTCAAATATTTCTGCACAAATATTCATTTCCAGATTTCTTTCTATCTCGGATCAGATCCAACTCATCAAACTTGGGCCACTTTTCAGTTTCACTCACTGAAAATCAAGTAAATTCATCAAATTTACTGTTTATGAATCAAACCTATGCAATAATGGAAACAGTAGATACAAGAAGTAATGAGAACAGTAGTAAGTTGTAACAACAGAAGGTCACGTTCTGCCTAGATTTAAGCGGGACTGAAGACTCAACGTTAAAACTTCTCATAGCTTATTATAAGTTTCTTGTAAATTTTTTATGTAAATTAAAGGCACTTAACAACTCCCTATAACTAATTCTCATTGCAACTAAGATCTCCATACAATTTCTTCAACAGTTAAATCATGCAGGTTTGGAAAGTAAGGATTAAGAAGTCTTGTTAAATATGTATTTAATCAAAGGTGTACAAAAGTTGATTTCTTAAACTTTACACTTGGATTTGACAAACATGACTTGAAACTTGAAATCTGAACCGAATGATCTGAATTCACATCTGAACCGACACTGAAATAACTAAAGCAAAAGAGTTGCAAGATCTGAATTGGTTTGAACTAAGCCAAATTTGACCCCCAATGTTTTCTACCCAAGGGGGTGGTGTTTTTTATTTATAAGATAAGTGTATTCTACCATATACAACTTGTATTGTTTCCAACCAAAAATTACATTGATTCAAACTGAAATCAAACCAAATGCTATTGACCAGAATATGATCCTACCCGAAACTAACCCAACTCATAATCAAACCGAAAGTCCCATTAGTAGATGCACTTGTACTAGTGCATAATATCTTCTCATTTGAAGAAAGGGGCAAAAATCAATGTATAGTGATTAGTGAAACTTCAATCCAGAGTTAGTAGAGTGAAATAGATAAATGTGGTAAATCACAAGTACAAAGAATATTCAATTTGCACAAGCTTATTTCATTTCAAATATATACCCAGCGGCTGAAAGTCGAAATTTCCTAATTTTTAACCTGCCAGACTTCAAACCTGGCTTCCTGCACTCCATTACTTCCCTGTTCGTACTCTGTTTTCGCCCATTTTGGTTTCTTATTACTATTATTCATTAGTATTATTCAATATATACAGACTTTTCCCAGTTCTGAGTTTGTTGCCCGTGGCTTTTATTTCTCTCCTCCATACCCCCTGCTCTGATATCGATGCTTTCTGAGTTCTGACCCTTCTCTCTCTCTTTTTCTTCTTCCCTTTTCTAAACCTGCACTTGCTTTGTGCTCATCCCTTTTTGCCTTTATCAATTGCCCAACAAAACTCAACTACAATCTGGCTTTCAAAATCACCCCCCTCAATACCCACAGGCCACAGACACTTGATTCTCTCTCCCCTCTCTCTCACATCCATAATTGAACTGCCTACCATATCCATCTCAATCTGCTCTCTTTAGTATCCACTTTAATTTCTTTCGTTTTCATCCTCATTCTCTGTCTGCCCCCTAAAGCCCTCATTACCCACTCTAATGTCTCAACATCTTGTCATCTCTTTCCTCCTCCTCTTCGCTTCAATCTTCTCCCAAGATCCAATCTTTTTTGCTCAAGGTAAGCTGGGCACCCCTTAATCTCTCTAATTATCACTCTGATTAGTAAGTACTAATGACCCATGTTTAGTTTTTGATTAACATCTCTGTTTTTGGTGCAGGCAGAGCAATTCCCAACCCAATTGAAGCAGCCCAGGTTATAAAATTAAAAAAAATTTAAAAAAAAAGATTGAAACCTTTCTGGGTTATGTTATGTTCGTCATTTTAACGAAGTTTTAATTGGGGGGATTTGATTTTTCAGGAAGAGAGAGAAGTGGTGGTGAAGAGAGAACTGATAGGATCAAGGCCACCAAGATGTGAAGGAAGATGCAGCAACTGTGGTCATTGTGAGGCAATTCAGGTACCCATTGTGCCTCAACAGGGTTTCCCAACTACCCATTTTGTGGTAAGTTCCGGAGGAGACAATTTGTTGAATTATAAACCCATCAGTTGGAAATGCAAGTGTGGAAACTCCATTTTCAATCCCTGATTGATCTTCTTTTTTGGGGAGAATTTGGTGTTAATTTCCCGCATGTAGAGTGATTTCGCTTGGCTTAATTCAGCCTATTGTAATTAATTAAGGAAATTAAGTGATCAATGGTCTCCATTTCCTTTTGTTTTTTAATCGCTACAAAGTACGAAGATCATGAAAAAGTTGTGAAAATTGCAAGCGTGTTGCATCGGGAATAAGGTTAATTTGCAGCTTAGGTTGATCCAATATAGCAGGCTTTCTGATTAGGGCAGCACGTAATATTGTAATAGTGAGGACGCATGTTGTCAGCAAAACTGCGTAACATGGTAATCCGTGCTGCACGTGAGCAGAGCTTGCGCCTTTACTATGGGTTGGAAAACTTCATTCTTTGGGTCGATTTGTACTGTTGGCCTTATATCTGGACAATTTGATGACGATAGTGACCCAAACCGAGCTATTTCTTTTAAATGTTTGTTTTTGTTTGTATTGTAATGTAATGTAATGTAGGATCAATTCGTACTGAAATTAATTTGTATTTCAATTGGTTTTAGTAGAAATTAGTTTTAGGCCTCTTCTGTTGACAAACAAGGGCAAAAGGTCAGTATGATCCTGCTTATTGACAAGCATAAACTATCACCACCTCGCCCTGCATCAATGATTACATTTTTCTTTTTACTTTTCTTTGCCAAAAAGAAATGGACAAGTTCGAATGGAGTAAATACAATCTTCATTGTCAAACTAAAATTCTATGCTACGGAATCGAAATTAGTACACACTGAACCGTTGTTTTTCAATAGTACAGTCTGCAAAAAAGATTCACATATACGTTGTTTTCTTTTTTGGAATCTATATATGTTGATTTAGCATAGACTTCATGAATGAGGTGTCAATCCGACAAGAAATATTATATTTGAATTGTCAGATGTCATTGAAGACTCTCATTGCAACTGTTGCATAGTTCAACACTAAAATGACAAACAAAACAAGCAAAAAGCAACACAAAACCAACGAAGAATGAAACAACTCCACACAATTATAGAGAGTAGAGACACTTAGATAATGTGATCCATAAATCTGAGACAATTCCTAATAGAAACGAGAAAAATGAACATTAAACAAACTAAAAGAAAAATAGAGAAGGCCGGGAGCATTAATGAAAAGGGAGGAAAAAAAAGGATCATTCCCGGCCTTTGACAGCCAGTCAAGAAGAAGATTGAAAGAGGGAGACAAATCGAGTTGCCAATTTTTCCGGAGGAAGAGGTGGCCAATACTAGTTTTGCAATATATTAACTGAGAGATGGATTCAAAGCCATGACGTGCATTTGAATGTACGACACACACAGTACATGATACTCATAGCCTCGCAGAAAGCAAGAGGTTGAAGCTCCATTGCATTTGCAGGCACGGGACGATTGGATGGTGGTTGTTTGTTTGTGCCAATCTTACTAGTTCGTATCGACAGCGTTGTCTCTTCATCACTTGATAAGATTGAGAATCAAGAAAATGAAGGATTGTCATTTGTCAGATCAAGATACCCCCTTTGTTTCTTTATTTCCAAAATGTCATCAATGTGGTGCGGTGTCAATCAAGGCTTTGTTTGTTCAGATCAGGGCTCAGAGATCATATGCATAATTCAGAGACTGTTCTCACTTTCACCAACCATTCGTATAGATTCTGGTGAGGTTACTCTTCAGCCTTCTTGTGTCTTGATTCTTGACATTTTAGCTTTGTTCAGTTTCAAATCGAGTCACTTTTGTTTGGATTAACTATGCGTATTTTGACAGTTAGTCCAATAAACCTGGCATGGAATAAAAGCAACTTTATAAGAACAATTGTTTTCGATTCAATTTGGTGCAATAAATCTTGGTTCAGGTGATGAAACAGAGCTCACATCGATCCAACCTAACATAAACAAACCTACAGGTCCAAAACTCAAATTTTAGCACTTTTTCACAGTATATTTAATATACCAACTGATCTAAGCTTCAGATTAGTCTAAAGGCTGAACCAAAACGACCGGAAGACAAAATTGAAATTCTCTGAATCTGAATTACCCCAAGCATAACACAAACCAAACACTCCATCTACCAAGTACAGTTCTCCTTCAGGTTGATGTCTTTGAGGATTCATATTATCTACTGGCTTTCCCTGTTGGAAAAAGGGGCGCTCCTCGCATTCCAAATACAATGTAATGGCCAAATAGACAAAAGGAAATAATTTTAATAAATAAAGAATGTCAGTTCTTGCAGTAGCAGTAGAGATTCCTACAGCCAAATGCTCAAGAGTTATGACTCACTGTAAGGACTCGAAATTGAAGAATGAAATTCAGCACGAGGGCAAGAAACAGAAACCGTGGTTAGCGGTTTCACATCGTTTATAACTTCTTTGAGGTGGGCTTCTGATGAGAATTCCACTGCAATGCCATCCATATTAAGGACGTACCTGTAAGCAAACAAAGATCATTTAAAAGAAATGCCTACTTCAACCAGCTACATCATTCTTAAGTGCACCGAAAGAAGTTACATCAATGCAGGCAATTCTCCCAGGGCAGAACCCTTTTTCTTTGCCGGACCTTCTCTCTTTGATTGGTGGGGGAAGGGAGTTGAAAATAAATATGTGGCCCATACTCTGGGAGAATCTGAAAATGATGACCGCACTGGAGCTAAGCATGTGCAATAAGAATCATGGTTTCAAGCTTCAGAAACAGCAGCGCACCAGAAAGCAACCTAGTTTTTATCATTGAGCATCCACAAAACGACCTTCACTCATACACTAGAGTTATTAAAAAAATGGCAACTAGGACGGAAATGTTCTCACAACACACTTTCAGCAGAAAAAGAACTTAACAATTTTGGAGCATCCCGTAATCCATTTTCACCTTGATCTTGAACTGGCATTTGGTTATGAACCAAAGGCCACACAATACAAGTATATACCATGTCCATTTTATCTCAAGAACTTCACAGGCCTTTCCAAAGCAAGCTCATCAAATTACATTGCGTGTACTCAAAAGATGGAACTAGCATATGGATCAAACATACCCCCCCCCCCCCCAACCCAAGTGAAAAACCAAAAGTTTGCAATTATCTTGCACTTCTGTCCGCATGACATTTGTCTGCAGAGCTTCAATTGTATGCCAAATTAAACCCAAACTTCACACCCATTTTCATACCCATAAAGTCAACATTATTATTCACTGGAATCTGGATATCTGCGACATCCAGATCACACTTCATATCAGTCAGATTAGTTGCAATCACAATTTCTTGTCTTCACCTTTATTCTCTCTAACCTCAAATTTCCTCTACTCTTCTCTGGTTTATGTTATGACCCAATCCGGGATACAAATATTTGTTATCAAAGCTTTGATTCTATGCCAAACTAAACATCCCAATTTTTAAAGCCAGTTAAATGCCCCTAAGCTCTTGCTCTGGCTCCTTTCTTCTCCTTCTCTCCACTTTCCCTATATTCCTCACTCAATTCTGTTCTGATCTGATCTGGACACAACATCTATCAGAGGTTCCCATTCTGTACCAAAATTGAACCTAGTCTTTAAGCCAATTTACACACCCATAAGCTCAACATTCTCCTCTTTTCTTCTACTCTTTGTCTCTCATCTTGTTTTCTTCTATTCCTCGCTCAGTTCAGCAAAGATTCAATCACAGACATGACATGTCCTATGCGAGCTTCCAAGTCTTTGCTGAATTAAACACAATTTTAGACCTACTACATCCTGTAAGCTCAAACTGAACACCTTTTATCTCCTTCCTCAATTTTATTTGATTCCTCTTTCAATGATTGGTGATCTAATCCGTTATACAACATTTGATATCAGAGGTTCAACTCGATCCACATTAACCCAAATCTCGGACCCATTTTTGTCCCTAAAGCTCAAGTCAATGCATGCCAAAAGCGAGAACGGATTGATTGCTTGATGTAAGTGCATGGAGACACAAATATGCTACCCAAAGACCACTCCTTGGACATATTTGCTTGTTTGTATTGTTTGTATTAAGAAGCCATTAGGTTGTTTTCAAGGAGAATGCTCTTAAAAGCGGTTGGGAAATTATTTTGATGATGTGGAAGATGTAGGATCTGCCTCAAGACCCAACATATGGGTTCTCAAGCCAGTGGCCATCCCTCCTCACTATTGGGCTCACATAACATAAGTAAGGACTTCTTAGGGGCCACAGTCTTAAGAAAACAATGCTATTATGATGGTGGTCGATAGACTAACCAAATATGTTCATTTTTTTGTCATTAAACCACCCTGTTGATGGCAGCAAAGTGGCCAATGTATTCATGGATCACATGTAAAAAATAGATGGCTTTTCTGTGACTATTGTCACACCATACTGTTGTCCTAGAAAGACACGAGACATCCGTTTAAGGATTTCTCTACTATCAGGTAGTTTCATAAATTCAAGGATTCCTATCAGCCACAATCAAATGGGTACATTAGGTGTGTTAAACTCAAGGTAATGGAGTCAAATGTAAGCAACTACCTCCAGCAGCCACAAAAGTTATTAAAGCTCTATTCAAGGCTTGTTCACCATGTCAGGCCTTTAATAAGGACCATTAGCTTAAAAGTCAAATTTCCCCACTCCCCTCAATTACTGCCAGTTACTGCAGATACCCCATCCATTATTCATAATAGACACATTGAGGTGTCTCTGAAAACCACCATTGACGACCTATAAGCTCAGGAATGCTAGAAGACTAAATGCTCTTTTTCAGGAGTTGCTTGCTCATCAAGAAAACCTCACTATCAACGTGCAGCCTTGGCAGAAAGGCTTACATGGGAAGGGACCGAATCATTACTAGTTCTAAACCAACTAAAAAAAATAGAATAAATAGAATCATTACTAGTTCTTTTTTTTTTTTTGATCAGGAAAAAAGAAATTATATTAACAAAAGAATGGATGCAAAGATAGCATCGTAACAATTAGCTATGTACAGCCCAAGTGCATCAAATCCACAAAATCCAAGAGATCTAGAGGAGAGTTGCAAACGTTCCCTTTGTCCCAAAAATAGAGTGCCTTGATAAAATAATCTTTAAAACATTGAAGTGGTGTCTCCTCATCCTCAAAGACTCTTCTATTCCTCTCACGCCAAATGCTCCAAAAAATTGCATGAGGAAATAATCTTGCAATCTTCACCTTCACTTTTCTACCAAAAGAGCCCTCCCATGCATAGAGATGTTCCAAAATAGATTTGGACATGACCCAAGAAACTCCCAGGCAACTGAAAGCTAGATCCCAAAGAGCTCTTGCAAACGGACAATGAAGCAATAAGTGTGCCACCGATTCTGCAGTAGCCTTGCATAATGGGCACCCATTCACCAAGATCTTACCCCTCTTTTGCAAATTATCAAACGTCAAAATACTGTCATGGGTAGCCTCCCAAACAAAAAAGGACACTCTAAAAGGAGTCAGAGAACTCCAAATGAGCTTCCAAGGAAAAGGCCTTCCCCGTAAATGCCAAGAAGCAGAAGGCACTGAGGCAAGTCTCAAATAGTAGGACTTCACCGTGAAGCTCCCTTTGGAATTGAGATCCCATTTGACTAAATCAAGAGGGGATTGCCTGATGAGCATCCCATTCAGCTTCCTTAGCAAGCTTAAAAGGGAGGCGACATCCACTAAGGCATCTTGAGTAAAAATAGGTGACCAAATGCACGAACCCGACACATTAACGCAATACTCAGCCACACTAGCGTCTTTATTCTCCGCTAGCGCAAAAAGAGAAGGGAAAAGGTCCCTCAACGGGGCACCTTCACACCATCGGTCATGCCAAAACAAAATGGTAGAGCCACTACCCACTTCAAAAGATAGATGAGAACACAAATGTATCCCATCCTTTACAAATAAATCTCCACAGGCTAACCCCATAGGGGCCGTTTGGTCTAGACGGAAACCACCCACGTCTCTCCTTCCCATACTTTGAACATATCACCCTCCTCCAAAGGTTGGACTTCTCATTCATGAATCTCCATAGCCACTTGCCCACCAATGCCTCATTAAAGAGTTTTAGGTCTCTGACTCCCAACCCTCCTTCTGATACGGAAAGCTTAACAACGTCCCATCTCACCAGATGATACTTGAAATTGCCACCAAAAGATCCCCAAAGAAACTTCCTTTGAATGGCTTCCAACTTGGCCGCCACAGAAGCCGGAATAGGAAAAAGAGACAGGTAGTAAGTAGGGATGCTAGAGAGGACACTACGGGTGAGAGTGAGTCTCCCACCTTTGGAAAGATAGTTGGCTCTCCATCCAGAGAGCTTTTTCTCAAATCTTTCCACTACTGGCTCCCAAATAGATTTATCTTTGAATTTTACTCCTAGAGGAAGACCAAGATAGTAGGTAGGAAAAGAATCCACACTACACCCTAACACACCTGCTAGCAAATGGATATTGTCCACCTGACCCACCGGCAAGATAGAGCTCTTAGCCAAGTTGACCCGAAGCCCTGCCTCAAACCATATGAGGATACAACGCAAATTCACCATCTGTTCACAATCATTGTCACAAAAAATGATTGTATCATCGGCAAAGAGAAGATGGGATACATTAATGATAGTTCCGTTCCTTCGTCCCACTGAAAACCCAGAAAGGAGGCCAGTTGAAGTGGCTGCATGCAACATTCTCGTGAAAACCTCCATGACCAACAAAAAAAGGAGACGAGAGATAGGATCCCCTTGTCTAAGTCCTCTGGACGCTGAAAAAAACTCTGTAGGGGAGCCATTGACAAGAACTGCAAAGGAGGCCGAAGATGTACAATGACGAATCCAAGAGATCCACCTCTCCCCGAACCCCGTTCTTCTCAAGACATACAACAAAAATTCCCAGTTAACATGATCTTAGGCTTTTTCGATGTCCAGCTTGCAAACAACTCCCGGAACCCCGGACTTGATTCTCGAGTCAAGGAGTTCATTTGCAATGAGAACGGCATCCAAAATCTGGCGATCTCCTACGAAGGCGTTCTGATTTTCTGAAATAAGAGACCCAATTACCCCTCTCAATCTTAGGGCCAAAACTTTAGACAAAAGCTTGTAAATGCAACCGATCAAACTGATTGGTCGGTAATCTCGAATATCCTCGGCATTGGCTTTCTTAGGTATCAAACCAATGAAAGTAGCATTGAGGCTTGAAACAAATTTCCCCTTGTGGTAAAACTCTAAAAACAACCTCAGAACATCACTCCTAAGAGTGTCCCAATTTGCTTGGAGGAAAGCCATGGTCATACCATCGGGGCCTGGAGCTTTATCACCACAACAATCATGAAGAGCTTTCAAAATTTCCTCCTCCAAAAACTCCGACTGAAGTCCCTCTCTTCTATCAGCTTCTCCTTTAAGGTACTGTAACGATATAAATGCCGGTAGCAAAATGTAAGCCTAGCTAGCCATGTGCTTTATGAAATCTTAGCCCCTATTGCATGAAGCAGGCATTAACAAAAGACAACCTGCTTCGCCCCTCCCTCTGTTCTTTCTCGTCTTGTCTTCTCCTCCCTTCTAGTACCCCCCCCCAATTTTCCAGTATTCTTCTCTTCATTCTACAGTGATCCAATCCGAGCGCACAAAGGTCAAGGACCCAGACCAGGCACAATTGTGACAGGATGTTACACATTCTGTTTGAATCAATTCATTGACAGGGGAATTCAACTAGTAAATTTTTCCACTATAAAAAGGAGTCCATATCACTACTCACACACACAAGAGAAGTAGAGAACAGTCTGGTCCTTAATATTGGATCATTACTAGCCTGGTTTATAAAGAAAAAGCGCCTGTACAAGAAGTGGAATACTATAGATCCTTAGAAAACATTTCAGAATCAACAATAAGCCTAGCTCAACTTATCTTTTCAGAAAATTGGTCATGGATGCATGAAAATAGCCCAAAGTAGGAGTTATTGCCCAAGTTATGCCATGTACACATGGGTACGGAAGGTTAAAATAAGAGTTCAAGTACCAACTACCATACTCAAATAACTACCCATCAACATCACAATCAAGCAGGAATTTTGAAAAGTCCCCAACAAGTGGCAGGTAGATCATATGCAGTTCACTAGAAGAACTATAAGCCTAGCCCACCATGGAAGAGAAGTGCATGTGTTAAAAGAAAAAGTACGACACTGCATTAGGCTTTATTCTGTTAAATTGTAGACATGCAAACATGACAGTTGAAACACAAGTCCTTCCTAAAATCATACCTGCAAAGAAGCCCACGGTTGTTAAATTTGGCAATGCCATGGTTTGATATATAAGGTACTCGGTCAGAAAGTGGCCAAGAGCATAAATGAATGATAAAAACGTCGCAAGGTAGAGTGGCTTGTTGTCAAGATTAAAAGCACAGAGGAAGCAAAGAGTGCAAGTCAGAAGAGTCCAAACTCCGAAGGTCCTTCCATGAACTTCAGTCACTATAAAACACAAGTTTTAAATGATATTCAGTTCAGATAGCTGTCACAGTTGAAGGATTTACAGAACATGAAATTTATACTGAAAGAAATAAGGAGTCATCCTCCCCGCACCCCCCTCCCTCCCCCACCCTTAGATTTAAAAAGCCCGAGGCGCAAAAAAGCGCAAAGGGTCCTGGAGCCCGGGGCGCGGGCTTCGAGGCGAAGGCGCGGGCTTTTCAGACGCGAGGCGCACTTTGACCATAAAATGCTCCAAAATCATTCCCAAACCATATTTCTTTGAAAATAAGGTAGATAATGACATCAAATAAGAAATTAAACATCAAGATAACAATAAATAACATTGCAAATAGTCATAAAACACGATAACATAACATCATAGTTTCTAAACATTATTTTTATTAGTTTCATCTTGCCTACCATACTTCCTTCCTGGATCTAAAGGTTTAGAGGAGACCGAACCCGTAGGAGTACCGGATGTATCCTCAATTCAAGTAATTCAACCCAAAAATCAACACCTCAAATGAGTTCACTACAATTTTCAACCAAAAAAAACAAACAACTAATTAAACAAAGCAATCAATAATTAAAAATTTAACACATAAACACTTCAACTTAAATTTAAGATCATAACAGAGAATCAACACCCCAAGATAATGCTGCCACCATAATATGATACTTAAAAAGAGTTTTCTAAACATTTAAAAAAATAACAAAATAAAAAAAACAAGAGGAGAAGAAGAGGACAAATGGACAGCATGAAATATAGACAGCACAAGCAGAAATTAACAATCTAAAAAAGGGGCAAACACAACAAACACCCCATCGAATTAGACAGAGCTGAGGGGGTTAATTAGACAGGGCCACAGGGGCTGTTCGAGACAGAGAAAGAAAAGAAAAGAAGAGCACAAGGGGTCTGGGCAGTGGCACTGTAGCAGCAGCTGCAGCACCATGCGTGCAACCTTACAAGCCCCTCCCCCCAAAAAAGTAGAGAGCTTGAATCCTGTGCCATGGGGTTCGACTCACAGAGAAGAAGTAGAAGGAGGAGGAGGATGATGGAAAAATCAAAGAACAGAGGAGTAGAGAACACTTACCTGCTGTCGAAGAGCTAGGGTTTGCGGTGGAGTTAAGGACGAAGAAGTCTGAGAGTTGTAAGTGTGATTTGCATTTTTTTTTTCCTTTTTTCTCACACAAAACCATTAAGATCCAAAAAGCCCGGAAAGCCCGCGCCCCGCGCCTCAGGAAAAAGCCCTGAAAAAGCCCCAAAGGCGCGCGCCTTTGGAATGGGCTGCGCCTGACCCTCTCTAAGGCGCAGAGGTATGCGCCTTGGGCTTTCCTGCGCCTAGGCGCGCCCTGGGCGCGCTTTTTTAAACTAAGCCCCCACCCCAAAAAAAAAGAGAGAGGCATGATAAGTTGCAGAATCTTAGCTAGCAGAATAGGCATGGGCTTTTAAGTTTTTACCTTGTCATGCTTGAACTCTGAAGCACCCGTGTCTCAAGGCTATACTCGTTATATAGGACACACCAAGAATCATTGTAGCCTCTTCCATAACACTAGCAAGAACCCCTTCTCACTATTTCTGTTGGGCAATGAATCTTCTTCTTTTTTTCCTCTCTTGTGATAAAGAAATGTTGGTTATGAATCTTACTTCCACCACGGTATCAACCTCCCAGGCCTAAATCCAGTGGTTGTCCAACAATTAGTCAAGTCATGCATCACTGGGTAGTGGATTCTGGCTCCTAACATAGGAATACGGCTCACTACTTAATTGCAGTACTTTTGTCTACTTTAGGCTTTAGGATCAAGATTGCCTATGAAAGTCGCCTAGACAGAAAACACAGATCATGAGGTATTTGAGCATTCCTAGAATGAAACCGGACAAAGGCCATTCAGCGACATGAGAGCCACTTTGTCAAGGAAATTTGGCTCATCATTGCACAGGACTACCAGAAGGATGTCGCGTGTGTTGGTTTTTAAAACGTGCATGTACTGCATTGACCATTATTGGCGATTATTGATAAGATCAGCTAACCATAAATATTATTATTTTACCCTCAAATTCTCACTATTGAGTTTGTATAGAAATTTTTATTAATGATAAAATATTAAAGGAATAATCAAAAACATATTCCAACCATATAACTTTTTAAACCATGATCAGAACAATTGTGAAGTCAGCTTTGAAATTTGATTAGTTATTCATATTGTACCTCAAATCCTCAATGTAACATATGCAAGAGGCCAGCTTCACAGTCATTATCCACCAAAGCAATCTGCAACTGTTACCAAAATTGTGCTGCTGTTCCCAAAGAATTATAGGCAGTATTCTTTAGTAATGGGGACGGTCAACAAACTCAATCTTGTGTCCATTACCTTAAAAGTTCAAAGCCACTTCATTCCTTGTCGAAAGAAGGAAACAGAAGAATGAAACCTCAATTGGTTTAATTAAATTTCTGCCAATAGCATCTTCGCAGCATCTCTTTACATCCAAATCTTATCGTAATAATTTTACCCTCCTTTTCATCCCTCCAAATGCCAGTATTTTACCAACAAGAAAAGCACCTTACTGATTTTATCATAGCTTCTTAGTTGTTGTTCAATCTTCCTATTGTCTGTTAAGTTGATAATTTTGCCCTTAAGGTAGAATGACTATGAGAAAGCAAAGCAATTTTCCAAAGACTCACAGCACTTTAAAGTCTAACCCACAAGCCAGGTGAAGCATGGAGAGAAATAACAATTGAACCATTAGTGCCTCTAGAATTACTACAACCAAGGCTCTCCTAACCCTCCTAAATATAATACTTCCTTTACATCACAGACGAGCCATTACATTTGATGCATTAATCAAGTATTAAGTTGAAATATCCAAAATATAGCTTCCTTCTGTATCTTGTTAAAACAATTAGCAGCATCTTACACATTCTTCCCGACCACGTTAAAAGATGTTCTATCGGAGGACTTGGCATTCCTGTTTATGCCAGAAAGAAGTGAAGGGCAACTCCATGAAGCATTACATAACGCGAATGCTCTTTTTAGAGTATAGGAACTTCAAAGCACTAAAACAACAACAAATTGAACTAACATTGCTGATCTTATTAAAAGAAGCTGACTTAACAAATGCCCTAAATAAATTGTCATTGGAGAAGTTTAGAGCAACGAGCAACAAGGCAAAAGAGGCCCGGAATTGACTTTAGCAACTAGTCAGAAAACACTGAATCAAGCAACACAGCAAGAACCGAATCTGTTCTCGGGCACCCCGCAAATCGACAAAAAATCTCTTGGTAGCAAACTGATGTAACTCTATTTTGGTTGAAAAATTACTAAATATTTGGAACTATTCCTTGAACTAACAGAGCTATTAGATTCTGACCCCCAAAAAGAAAAAAAATCCGCCGGGTCAACCACAAGATTCATCCTTAGATGGTCAGCAAGAACCCACCCTGCATTAAATTCAATGAATTCTTCCACTTTGGGATCTCTGCCACATCGCAAGTGGGTTGCAATTGGATCAACGTTCACATTCTCGATTAAACCAAAAAATTCTTGAAATTACTCACAAATAATTGATTCATTATAATATATCTGAAACAACCAACCAATAAGTGGACAGAACTTAAGAGATGGGGATCTCAAAAAAAAGTGGTGCTGAAGATTTGAAGTGGGTATCTAGAATGTACACAAATTGCCAAAAGGGTCTGCATCTAACCCACCCCATATTATACAAATGTGTTCTTTCTCACAAATACTCAGAACACAAGTCGATACAGATATTAAAAGAAAATGCAAAAACAAGATCAAATGAAAGATGGGCATGATTGAAGGAATAGCTTACATACTGGTAGTTTGGGAGAAGACAGCGAGACGAAGAGCCCAAATATCGAAGTAGCCGAACCATACAGACGCTAATCTCAGCGAACCCACCAACAATAACCACCATCCCAAGGCCTTCATCTCTCTCTCTCTCTCTCTCTCTCTCTCTCTCTCTCACACACACACACACACACAGTGCTTCAGATTTACCTACTACTGTTGGACTCCGAAGACCGGACAATGACCTCTAGCATTCGACGATGATTCCGATGTACTCCAAGCTCAGTCGTTGTCGCCCACAGTTTCACACAAAATGGAAATTAAAAGAAAAACTAATCATAACCCTGTACTCGTAGAGTTGATCGAGGCCCAATTGGGAGGCCCAACTGGAAACTTGATCCAATCTTGATATTACTCCTCCTCCAATAGAATGATTAACTTTTTATTAACTTGTGTTTTTCACTTTAATAAATAAAAACATCACATTTTTAAATTAATTTTTTAATTTGATAAAATCTCATAATATGGTCACTAATTCCACCTAAGCTTTCCCCATACTTCAGGAATTTTGACGAATGTTTCGTAAAAACACCCTAAAACTGCCTTAGTTGTCATGAAAATTTATCAAGGTACTCCAAAGTCCATCAAATCCTTAAACAAGAGATTGCTTTTGATTGATTTGTTCCCGTCATATGAAAGAAAATAATTAAATTAGGATATTAAAAATTAATACAAAAAATATGAATCTTTTTTAAGTCAGAAACACGAAGTAATTCTATCCAATTATTATAGCTATTAGCAAATACTTGATTTACTCTTCAAAGCATTTTTTTTTTCTACTTATGAAAGATACTTATTTGTTGAAATATGCCAAGACATGCTGAAAGTTGCTGAAAAATATTGAAACATAGTTAAACAGGCTGAAATATGTTTATATATTTTGAATGGTTGAAGAAAATATACGTCGGTTGTATTAAAGCATGTGCTGTTTTTGACAATTTAATCAATTTTTGACAGAGCTGACCAATTTTTCGACATAATTTCCAATGGGGTTAGCTATTTTCAATGAGATTAGCCATTTTCGATAGATTTTCCAATAGGCCTGACAGTTTTTTCGATCATCGGATTTTCGATCATTTGTCGGATAGATTTCGTCGGACATTTCGTTAGAAAATCCTTCTAAGGATCGAATTTTCAACGGGTTTCCATGAGAAATTTCGTCAAAATAAGCATGTATTTTCGTAGTATAAGTACTTAAGAATACTAAATTGTGCTAAATGATGTTTAATTGTGTTAAAAGTTATAAAATTATGCTGAAATTGTTGAATATTAATAACAAGTATTTGTGATTAGTTGAAAAGAACATGCCCCTCAATGTGAAATGCTATTTTCACCCTGGCACAATTGGATAATGACATCCTTGCTAACGTGATTTGTGACGACTCCATGTACGTCTCCTTAGCCTAACCCTAATAGCACAACCAATGGTGAGCCTCAAATTTGGCTCACCAGTGGGGGCCTACCAGTGCCACATCAATTATCTCTCCAACTTTTCAGCTCACAATTTTCACTCTCTCCAATGCAAAACTCACTACTTTGACTCACCAAATAAAATAATACTCATAACCTCACCCCTAACCATATTTAATTAGTTTGGTTTTTATATTTTGGTTTAGTTAGTTATTTGAGTTATTTATTTTGAATAAATAATATAAACATAATAATTTCATAACGCGACTAATTGGAGGGTCATAAATTTTTCATACAAAAATACAAGATTTTCAAAAAAACACACATGCTTGAATATAGAAATTACAAGAGTTTGATAATAAATTACAAAAATTAGCATTGTTAGATGAAAAAAATTACAATAGTTGAACAATTTTTTTTTTTAAATTACAACTTCTTTTTAACAAACCAATTAATAAATAAATAAATATAAATCTTAAACATAAAAAAACAAAAAAGTTGATAAAAATAAATTAAAAAAGAGAACACAAGACAAACCAAAAAAGGAAAAACAAGAAAAACCAAAAAAAAAAAGAAAAAATGGGCTGAAGGGCCGCTCACAGGGCCGAGCCTCCCGTGAGGGCTTCGCGCGCGGGCTGCCCAGTGCAGATCCTCAATCCTCCAGCCCGCTTGCCACGTCAAAAAATTGGTCCGAGAGCTGCGCTGGAGATGCTCTAAACACCCCAGGATTTTTTGCTCTGTTGAGTGGGCCAAAGTATACACAATAATATTTAGCAGGTTTCAAAAGTCAAAAACAAAATAAACATAATGAATGCCATAATATGCGCATATGTTTATGGCCTTTTCTTTCGTTTGTTTGTCAGCAAATGAGCTACACTTTGGGGTTTTTTTTGTTTTTTTTTTGGACAGAACAAATGAGCTACCTTTACATTACAGTTATATATATAAATGCAAAATGTAAATATAAGATCTTATATAACAATAGTCTCAGACTTAGAGTCTGTTCTTTTTGTGGGTAAATTGGGTGGGTAAAAAGGTGAAGTAGGTTGAAGTGGATTACGGTAGGTTGAAGTTGATTTTTTTTTTAGATGGGTTGAAATATGTTGAAATAGGTTGATGTAGGTTGAAGTTGGTATACTTTTTATGCGGTAGGTTCAAGTGGGCTAAAATAATGAGAAAGTAATTAATGTGTGATAATTTATGAACTTATCAAAATTTTATGGAATTTTTGTTTATTCTTTTTTATTTTTTATTTTTCTATTTTTCTATTTTTTATTTTTTATTTTTATTTTTTGTTTTTTATTTTTTATTTTTTGTTTTAAATTTTTTTAAATTTTTAAATTTTTAAATTTTTATTTTTATTATTTATTTTTTGTTTATTGTTTATTTTATTTTATTTTATTTTTTTTTTATTTTATTACTTTTTTATTTTTTTAAAATTTTGTTCTTTTGTTCTTTTGTTATTTTTTATTTTTTTTATTTTTAATTTTTAATTTTTAATTTTTTAATTTTTTAGTTTTATTTTTTATTTTTCATTTTTAATTTTCAACTTATAATTTTCTTAATTTTTCATTTTATAATTTTATATTTTTTACTTTTTTATTTTTTATTTGTATTTTTTATTTTTTTTACTTGTGATTTTTTAATTTTTAGTTTTTTTTTTTATTTTTTTTTTGTTTTTTATGTTTTGTCTTTTATTTTTTTATTTTTTTTATTTTTTTATTTTTTTATTTTTGTTATTCTTTTTTTTATTTTTTATTTTTTATTTTTTGTATTTTATATTTTATATATTTTTATTTTTATTTTTTATCCTTTTATTTTTTTATTTTTTTATTTTTTTATTTTTATGTAATATTTAGTTTTTTTATATTTTATATTTGATTTTTTTTAAATTTTTTAATTTTTAATTTTTATTTCTTTTTTATTATTTTTTAATTTTTATGTTTTATGTTTTATTTTTTTATTTAGTATTTAGTATTTTTTATTATTTATTTTTTTTGAAGCATTTGTAGCTTTTGTTTGGAATAAAAAATTGAAAATTAAAAACATAAAAAAATTATATACAAAAATACAAAATAAAATTAGAAAATTAGAAATTAAAAAATAAAAATTGAAGCCAAAAAATTAAAATAAAATTTAAAAATTTAAAAATTAAAAATTTAAAAATTTAAAAAATTAAAAAATTAAAAATTAAAAATTAAAAATTAAAAGTTAAAAAATTAATTAAAAAAATACAAAATACAAAATACAAAATAAAAATACAAAATACAAAATACAAAAATACAAAAATAAAAAGACAAAAAATACGAAAATACAAAACTAAAATAAAAAATTAAAAATTAAAAAAACACAAAAAATAAAAAATAAAAAATAAAATATAAAACAACAAAAAACAAAAAACAAAAAAACAAAAAAATACAAAGTACAAAATACAAAATGCAAAAACACTAAAATGCAAAAAATACAAAAAAAATAAAAAACAAAAAATAAAAAATAAAAAAATTAAAAACAGAAAAATTAAGTACAAAAAATTAAATATTAGAAATTAAAAATTAAAAGTTTTAAAAATTAAAAAATAAAAAACTAAAAAACTAAAAAAATACAAAAATAAAACAATTGCAAAGTACAATAATTTACAAAAAAGTAGTACAGTGAACTTTTTGGTGCAACAATGATTAAATGTCATATGATACTTTACAAATTATTGAAATTATGAAGGGGTGGGTTGAAGTTGGTTGAAATGGGTTGAAGTAGGTTGAGGTAGGTTGAAGTTGATATTTTTTTTTCGAGTGGGTTGAAGTAGGTTGAAATAGGCTGAAGTAGGTTGAGATTAGTAAATTGCAATTGACCCACGAAAATAACAGGCGCTTAATCACTCAATTAATATCTCATCAATATATTATCTACTTGTTATATGTAACTATTTTTTACACGTGACTACTTTGTATTTACTTTTAAAATGTAACCGTTTATAATAGAAGAAGAGAATACAATTCTCACGCATGGAAATGAGTCTTTTACGTTCAAGAACCCCCTCAAAAAAAAATATATAATATATGGTGGTTTGACAAATACTAAGGTCAAGTATTAGAGTACGAAGCCGCTAGTAGCTAGGAATAAAAATACTGTTTTAAGATAGAGTTTCAATTACTCCCACTACAATTAATGAAAATAGCTCAGTATAATTAATTATGAGCTCACTTGTAATTGACATTTATGAGTCCCTTTCATTAACAGCGTCATTTAGATCATTAGTTTCGATAATATCCACGGGTTACACAGAATAACAAGTAATTAAGGAGAGCCAATAGTTAGGAGACTCATCATAAGAATGCTTAAGAGCATATGCAACGGTGATCCATAATTTTGGATCATAAGTGGGGACTCACATCCTCCAGATCATCTCACAATTCAATTTTTTTTCTCTTCTCTACATCTTATGGACCACTAACTTGGATTATCAAAGAAAATAATATTTTTAGAGACCCCACTACTACCATATTATTGGGTTTTAGACTTTTAAAGGCTTAGTTAGCAAAAAAAAAATAGAGAAAATGTGTGGGAGACGGATCACGGCCGTGAGTTGGACCGTGAGACGAACGAAACGGATCACTGATGCATGGTATTGCTTGGATCATGAGCCATATTTTTTGCTAGCGAATCTTGCATTGCAGATGCGCTAAGAAATAGGCAAAATTGAGTAGGTAGATGGATTTTCAACCAAGTTAACTACGAGAATAATCATGAAAGCGACAAGTACATCAAGATTTTCATTAAAAGTGATGGATTCAATTGGTTGCGTTTTCTGGCTCACTACGTGGTCCTCTTGCTTAGCTTGCTTCACATTCAACTATTCAAGAGAATTCACATATTATTATTATCCACATATTTTCTACAATTCTTTCAAAAATATTTCCATCAATGTCTATTTAACACAAACAAAACATCTCCTATCAAAAAAATAAAACAAAAAACAAAAAAAATACTCTCATTAGAGTTTTACTCTTTTCCAAACTAAAACGCGTCTTTTGAATATGTAGGCTTATCCGATCCTTAAATTGTATATTCTGGTGTCTTTTTGCTTTGACATTTCCGACAAACTCGAAAAACTAGTTGTCTTCGATGAAGGTACGACGTGATCATCAGCATCAAACATGACCACACCCATAAGCGGAGTCATGTTGGGGCAAGGGGGGTCAGTTGCGCCCCCCCCCCCCCAATTTTTTTGGAAAAAAAATAATTAAATGTGGGATATTTTTATGGTTAAGAAAAATAGATATATATTAATTAGTTTATAAATATACATTATAGGAGTGCATAGTAGGAGGGTGGTTGCCCCTTGCTTTGGGTAGGAGGTCCCTAATTTGACTATTTGTTCTGCCTTTTCTGGTTTTTTTTTTAAATACCCTTTAATTTTCTCAATCTCGCCCCCCTTTTGCTTAGAATCCTAGCTCCGCTACTGACCACACCCCACCGTCCTCTTACTTATATGGTGGTCCTGGGGACACTACGATACGAATACTTATCATTGGCAACAATTGACATGGCTGATATATTTATTATTTAAAAATATTATTTAGGCGTTGTGGAATGAGGACCACGCCGGTGCTGGACCAACTGGATAGAAATTAGCTGAGATCCAGCTCGGCCACCACGGCCAGGCCCACTCCACCAGCTGTACATGGGCCCACTTCCCCCCCCCCCCCCTCCTGCCATGAATTATCTAAGCCCACCCACCTCATTGCAGGGGAAAAAAGAGGAGGGGGGGGGGGGGGATGCATAAATGGGAATTCTAAATTTCAATTCTCGCACACCATATTAATGGGATATCAAGTATTTATATGCAGGACCTGGTATTAACTACTAAACTGAAGCCTCGTATCGTTAACTTATCAAAAGTAACTTATTACATATTAGTCTTAATGAGTGTTAATTTTGATGGTTGTTTGTTAGTGATGATTTAATTAGAAAATATGATTAAGTTTTTATTAGTATTAATTGGTAATCATAAATGTATATGATAAGTTGAAAATAATAGATCTTAAATGAAAGATTGTTGTATACTAACTACATTTACCGACAAATATAATAATAGATATATAACGAATAGGTAGTACAAACACTATACCATAAAGCTATCTGCTGATATTAGTTTTTAAGAGTAATATCATAAACTTAAGTTCAATTCTCCCTACAAAAGTGTTTTATCATTTATAACAAAAATGAAAAGTATTTCACCGCTATGTTGTCCTTCTGATGAACCAAGTTAGGTGATGGTATACTGAAAATAAATACTTTTAGAGTTTTACTCGCTGGTAAGAATTTTGAAAGTTCAAATTATTGGCTACTAGACTTCTCAAAGTTAGGATACTCGAATTGTTACATTTCAAAAACCCTTTTAATTATTGCATTACTTGATTAATTGAATTTTTCATTAAAGAATGAATATTGTTATTAGCTTGAAAATTATTATTTTTCTTTGCAATTCAAAGGTTTGTTCCGACCAGCGTGATTAGAGCAATCCCAAGGGTGGCCTCGTGAAGGGAAAAGCAAGAGATAGAAAGGAGGTGAGGCAAGAGAGTTGTTGCAATTGGCTCACTGTCACTGCTGGGTTTGCTTTTATTGTACTGGATGACCAAAATTGATTAACTGACATAAGAAGTAATTAAGAGAAAGAGCAAAGAGGTTCACAGCTATCATCCACCAACTTGTTCTTCAAACTCAAACTTGTTTCCCCAAACGTGCACGCACAGCCTTTACCCAATCCCCAACAACCCTTTTTGTTTCTTCCCAAATGTTTTGTATTTATCATCCAGTTATTAATTAATTAATTGATTAATTAGCTGTTGATTATTTTGGGATAAATGAAAATGAGGAAGAAGAAGTGGTGAGTGGTGAAAGCCAATACTTTATACTGCGATTAATTCTTTTTCTTCTCAACGGAGAACGATGATGCTCTGAATGTCTGAGTAGTCAACTGTTTGAAATCTGATCCGAAGCTTTGCTGATTTAACTTCCCCCTTTGTCATTCACTTTAATTGTAAAATTGATAAAGCTTCACGATTATGGAGTACTTTTGGCACAAGTCAATGTTGACCCATCAAATTTATCAAAGTTTATATTTTCTTTTCTTTGGTCTCTTTTTTTTTTATATATAGTTTGAACGAGTCACAAATGAAAATATAACCAATACAACCGATGAGTGGTGGAAAGGGACCCGAGACGCAATGTACCCACTACCCAGAGCATCAGGCTTAATCACTAGACTAAAACATCATCAACTAGTCGAATTTTAAAACTTATCTTGGATGTTATATTATATTAGTCACCCCTTAAAAATTTCAATACAATGACTGTATATTTGGATGGGAATGTTGATCTTCTTTTTAGTTCTTTTTTATAAAAGATATTTTTTAAGGAAAATACATTTATATCAAATTTCATATACTTTAATAAAAGATAGAAAACTACAAAGCCCATATCATACTTTGAGGAGTACATATTCCCATAAGTCACGTCAACATTACATATTAAAAATTATCTATATGACAAATACACGTTGGAAAAATATATATATGTGACAAGTGAGAGTACACACTTCTAGATGTATGATATACGTCACTAGAAAACTATATTGAAAATGATATGTATAGATTCTTACTCTCTTTAAGTGTACAAGTATATAACTAAAAAACAAAGAAAATTTTCCATTATCAAAAAAAATTGCTCTCACATAACATAATGTTGAAAGCTATTTTAAGACCATAAATGTGAAGTTTCTTGTTTCTATTTTGATGTGTCATTCTAATTCTAAGGCTTTTCTATTTTAATACTTATATCTTGTCTGCCTCTTATCATCATTTACCACTTAACACATCTTACTGTTTTACACACATACTACAATTGCTTACCACTCCTCAAGGTTGAGAGAACCGGACCGGACCGGCCAATGGTTGGACAGGAAACCAGTCGGAGCAATGGTCCGAAAAATCCTTTAAAACCGCTTTGGCTATCAAACCGGGAAAAACCGGTGAAACCCGATTGGGTTGGCTAACCCGGATGGACCGGGCCACACGCAGTAGGACAGACTTTTCCCAACTTTTTATAAAAACCATTTATTTATTTATTTTGCCGTGATGATTTCATGCACAGCTTAACCCTCTAATAACATCATTAGCTTGCCTTCTAGGCTTTTTTTTATAAGGCTATCAAGTTTGGGAAGTTTCTCAAAATGGCGATGTGAGACTTCTCAATTCTTACCATCTAACAGAACCCATATTTATATAATGGGGGTATTGTAACCACCTTCTACTTCATCAATGTGGGATCATAATTAAGTTTCTTATTTCTCTTCTTTCTCATTGTGTTGTACTTGTAACTTTTTTTTATTAGATTTTAGTAATTTATATGTTGTTAAAATCAAAAAGTATTTTTTTTCATCAAATATATAATTTAATGATCTCTTCTTCCACATTATTTTGTAGTTGCTCATTTATTGTAATTTTTATTTCGTTTAATGTAACCAATGTATATTTTTTATTCATCATCAAACTCTTGTAATTTTTATATTCAAGCATGAGTTACCAAATTATTATGTACAAATTATTGAACTCTTGTATTGTTTTTTTTGAAAAAAATTATGACCATCTAATTAGTTGTGTTACCAAATTATTATATCTAAATTCTTTTTTTCCCCTTGAAACAATGTCATTTAGGGTGTTGACTTTTTTTTTTGGGAATATGAATGCTTTAAAAAAATTGCACAAAAGTCTTGAGCTCTTTTATAAAGTCTAACTTTAATTACACGTCCATGACTTTAAATTGTCTTTGGCTTGCCTTCTATGCTTTTTTTATAAGGCTATCAAGTTTGAGAATTTGCTCAAATCGGCAATGTGGAATTTCTCAATTCTCACTATCTAATAGAACCCATATTTATACAATGAGATTCTTGTAACCACCTTTTACTCCATCAATGTGGGATCATAAATAAAATTCTTATTTCTCTTCTTCCTTATTATTTTGTATTTGTAACTTTTTTCTATTAGATTTTAGTTAGTAATTTGAAAAAAATATATATAACAAATATATATAAATTTTTTTTTTCAGATTCAACGGGTTGTGCCGGTTTAACAGTAAATTGGGTCAACTGGTCCAACCCCGGTCTAAACGGTTTGACCGGTTGAACCATTGACCCACTCAATCGACCTGATCACCGGGTCGATTCTCTCAACCTTGCCGCTCCTTACCAATGTGTGCTGCTTCTAATTACCTCTTATTGCAATATTGCTAAACGTTACTGTTGTTTTTTTTCAGGATTGTTAAGATGAACATGTACTTATGTTGATGGGTTGTCTTATTGTCAACAAGAGAACAGTCTCACGACACAACCTATGAAAATTAGAGTTAGTAGTGCAAAAAAAAACAGATTAATTAGACAAAATATCTACAACATATATATTATTCAAATGAAATAGCAAAAAACATTTATATTGCTCAAACAAAACTAAATTGCCAGCACTAGACGACAACACCATCCATCATAATATGGCATAAATCAACTATCATAAATGAAATGAGAGAACTCAATGCACGAGGCTTCGAGTCTTTCTGGAGAGAAAAAGCGGAAGAAACGCAATATTTTCCTATTGGTTCCGTCTCCCTCCTTTCTTCGCTTTTCTTTCCTTCTTTTTTCAAAAAAAAAAAAAAAAAAGAGGACCCTAAATTTACATGACCTATAGATAGCAGTCATATCAGAAACCAACCATTCCTATATTAATGGAAAATACCAAATAGAGTGTAGCTTCTTCATCCAACAACTAATCCCACAGTAAACTTTAACATCATGCACCAAACTAGCAATACTCACTTCATTACTCATCAATTAATGCTGAAATAGAAGTTGCCCTTTTATCAGGGCACCCCAACTGACCTCATACCCACAGTTAAGCTGTCAAATTTTCCATATTTCAACACAAAATTATCAATCACACTTCAGATAATATGCAAAAGCAAACAAATTTACAGCTATACGACATGATTTCGAAGCTATTACTATTACTCAAAATGTTAAAGAAAATTACAATACAGGAAAGGCGCACACAATATTTTTTTTTTCCGTCTAAAAATGAGATCTCATATTCTCGTCTTAATATACACAGTTTTTTGATTGTCAGTAGTAGCAGTACTTAACCATCTAAAAAAAGCCGATGGAGTACAAAATCCATCACTAAATTCCACATAATATTTTTCTTCTTACTCTAAAAAAAAAAACTGCAATAACAGAAAAAAAGGGGGGGGGGGTGTGTCTGTGTCTGTGTCAGCACGGCGGGTCATTGGCATGGCAAAGCTCCTTCCTCAGCTTTTGAGAGAAAAGCCTGCAAGCGTCCATGCTCAGATCAACGGCGGCCGCGAGTGCCACGTAAGCAGCTGCATCCTCCGTGCAGCTCACGTGCTGTACACTCACTTCCACTGTGGGTTTGCTGCACTTGCCCTCCCCCTCCACACGCGCGGACATCACGAACCCTCTGCACGCGCCGAACGGCCACAACCCGAATCCGAAATCCCCACTTCCACCCCTCGGGCTGCACCCCGGCGAACTGCCCCGACCCGATCGGACGGACCCCTTGCCGTTATTATTGTTATTCGAGCCCAGGTCGATGGTGAACTTTCCTCCCTTGGCTGTGCTGAGAGTCGACTCGGCTAAGACCACGCTCGAACCGGCGCTCATGTCGGGTATCAACTCGAACCGGTACCCCAGACCGTCCCCCGGTCCGCGCTCCCTCCAGGCTTCGAGCCGGCCCCAGGGTTTCCAGGTTCCCTCGCCCGGCCGGAGGATGAGCCACGAACCGGGGTTGGACCGGCTAACGCGGTCCGAACCGGGAGAGGCCACGAAGGGAGTAACCATGGAGGCGGCGGCGACGGGTGAACCGGACAAGTCGTGGACCGTGATTGACCAGCCTTTTCGCTCTTTCCCCGGCCTCTCTCTCTCACTTCCGAAAGTGCTCAGCCACCCTCTTCCGCTTCCTTGCTCCGATTGCAAGGATCTGTAAGACATTTAGAGAAATTTACCACATTTTGCTTTTAGGGTTGGCTGATTTTTTACGTTTTCTATTCATGGAATAGAATCGAAAAACAAGCAGCCCAGAAAATACAGGGGGCTCTGATTCTGCGCTTGAGTTATGATTCTAGTTCTGATTCTGATTCTGATTCCTATTCCTTGGTTAAACATCACAAATGTTTGAACAGAAAGGCCCAGGGAAGACTATCTATGAACTTTACGACTGTTCTTGAATTTAGGTAAAATCCAACAAATGGAATCGGCATTAAAAGGGAAAAAGGAGAGAGACAATGACCCACCTGGAGCGTTGATGGCGGTCGCCGGTGCTACGAAAACTGAAATTACATGTGAAAACAGGCTGGCGAATATTGCCTCTAATTTGAAACACCTGAGGGCTACACTCTGGTTCACCGTCGAACTGGAAGACGAAGCGAGGGTCCGGTTCGGCCCTGACATTTACGTGAAACTGCGACGCCGGTGAACCCTTCGCATCCTTGCCGACCGCGGTCCACCCATTCTGGAAAACAACGGCCCTCGTTTCAGTCCACGTGAGATCCAACGGCACGGAGACTTTCCCTAAAATCCTGCCGGAGTTAACGCCGCAGGTAGCCCCAGTTCGGCCGGTGAAGATATGGATCTTGAGGCAGATTTTTCCAGCGAAGATGGACTTTCCGGCGAGTCGTTCGATGTCTTCCTTGTTGAGGTGGAAAGTGGCAGCCAGGGTTTGGGGCTGGCCGGCGTCGGGGAAGTTGTTCTCCGGCGGAATGTAGGGGATTACTGCAGTCTGAGGGGCGAAACCCTTGAGCTTGATTTTGCAGAAACATGGGGATGACGATGGGTGGATTACGGTTCGGGCGGGTTTTGCAGGGACAGGAACTTTCAAAGCCAGATTGCCCACCGTGAGTCGCACGAACGGGCATGGATCCATTTTGAGATTTCTCTCTCTACTGGGCTTAGTGGGTAGTAGAAGGAAGGTTGAAGGGAAGAATAACGAAATGGGATTCTGGGAATCACGGTAGTTGTGGTGGTTCTGGAAGCAGGAAATTAAACTAACCCATTGGGATGCGCGAGAGTTTAGTTTTAGATGGGAAAGCTGGGGTGCGCATTGCGCATAGTATACTCAAAACAATGTGTTTCCCTCTCTTCTTCAGAGGATCAGAGGGTTCTGATCATCAGCAGCCATCATCGAATCGACAGCGGTTTATGTATGTAGGCAATTCTCTCTCTTTGTGTGTCTGTTTTTCTCTGGAGAGAAAAAAGAAAATGGTGGGTTTGGAGGAGAGAGGAAGCGCATTTAGTTGCTGAGGAGGAGAGAGAGTGTGGATGGAGGACAGCTGTTGACAGGCTGTCTATACCTCCAGCGGGGGGTTATCTGAGGGTAGGTCCTCACCCTCACCGTGGGCCCGTTTATACTACTGCTACTTGTATTATTATTTTTATTATTTTTATTTTGATGCGTACGGCCAACGGATTTTTAAATTAAATACATTTATAATTATTTACTCAAATTTATGTCTGACTTAAATGAAGTCTTTCGCTGTTTGCTCTGATATTGTCCATTGCACTTCCTTTTAATGGCTTTTACTACTATATATAATATATATATAAATTCTGCTCTTTTTATCTTTTTTTAATAGCATCAATATTAATATCACTAGTAGGAACATATTCGTCCGTTCTTTTCTTTATTTTTTTTTGTTGATGAAAAGATATTCGTCCATTCTTCACAACAATAGAAGTATACACTTTTCCCATTGTATTTTTATCTTTCTATAGTTATTTTAATTTTTAACTCGTTAATGCAAGAACAAACATTTAGTTACCATACATTTAGCGTCAAGATCTATATATTTGTTGATAACAATAATTCAAATTAGAATTAACTTCATCTTAAAAAGTAAAATTTAAAGAAAGGAAATTGTGGGACAAATGAAGTACATATATTTTTTTGGCAAAATATAGAAGTATAGACATTATTCCGCGTATAATAATATTTCGATAAAAGTTCTATAGTTTGCTTATGGTATGTTCTCTTCAACTTATCGTAAGCTAATGAATACTGATAAGTGTTGATCAGACTGATGAATGTCGATCATAGTCAAAATTGTGAGTAAAAAACGTGACTAAGTGCTGATGAGTGTGGATCAGGGTTGAAACTGTCAGTAAAAAATATGATTGAGTGCCCATGAGTGTTGGTAGATGTTGATTGGTACTAATCAATAATGAATGATTATGATAAATACTTTTAATAAGTTGAAACTAATAAAGCCTTAGTTACTTTTTAGGAGAAAGAAAGTTGTTTTTTAAAGAAAAAAATGATGTACAAATGAATTTATTCTTGGTCATACAATATTTACACGATAAAATTTTGTTTGCATCGATGAAGAGTGTAATGATTTATTATTATCAGTTCATGTCAATTTATCAGTTTAAAGCTTATGTGTTCATAATGACACTGTTCATTTAATTGCGTCATACTTTTTATCATATTAGATGTTTATTTATTAGTACCTGTAGAATTATTATGTGCTCTTTTTAGTTTAGATCACTTACAACTTAAATAATGCACGTCTATTTATATAAGTGTTAAGAAATTATATTGTAATCACAAGGATGAAAACAAAACTGAAATGAAGACAATTATTAAACTACTAATAACGAAAGGTTTGGTTTCATTTCCTTAGCGGTTATTTGTATTACAAGGTAGAGCAGTGTATAGTTTTATTAGCTTAGAGCACATGCAACACATGACTCATGGATTGGAAGTCATAAGAGCCCCTCCAACGGTGGCCTCGCATAGGGAAAAGCAAGTGAGAGAAAGTAGGTGATACGAGGGAGCTGCTGCAGTGGACGTCTCATGGTGTGTACCTCGTGGGAAGGCTCGCATAGGGAGCTAACTCGTGAAGTTTGTTTTATTTTTTAAATATTTTTTATTAGTTTTTTTGTTTTTAATTCAAAAAATAAAGTTATGTATTATAGGGTGGGCTCCACCAGTGAACTAAAAATATTAGCTCACTATTAAGTTTGCTCTCAGCAAGATGGCTCGGGGCTCACAGCTAATAGCCACCTCATTTCCTTTGCTGTTGTGGATGTTTCTTTTTTTGTCTAATTGGTTTTTATTTATTTTAAAAAAAATGTGTTAAGAAGTGGATTCATCAAAATTATTTTATATGGTGAATTAAAATTAAAAACTTTACATTACAAAAAGGAGAATTCGTCTGCCGAAAAATAAATTTATGAGACAATATGGAGAAAACGAGCTCCATTCGTAAGTCAAAATTTTGACTTTTTATTATATTATTGTATATGAAGCTTCCCCCAAGTAATGGCTAATGAATTTAAGTTTTTTTTCCCCCCTTTTTCTGAAGGGAGAAAAGAATTTTAGAGGAGACATAAACTTGGATGGGAAATGCCAGTAGCATGCAGCCACATAGGCTAGGCAGCTACTAAGCTACGGGTGGGATGGAAGGAGGTTGGGACAGAGAGACGCGCTGGTGCTGCAGGCTACAGCGGACCAGGGGTACAGCTGATTGTGCTGAATACTGAGCTACTGGCACACGTGGTTTACTGCCCCCTAGACGCCGCCCGTGACCTTGGAAGAGAGAAACATTTGCTCACAGTAACTATGCTTTCAAATTTGCCAAAGAATTCTTTCACAGTTCCCCCCTACTGTTAATCCTGCTTTAACTCCGTTATTTGCCTCATTCTGACGTCAGTCTTTCGTAATCCAACTTTCCTTGGCTTCATTCATTTATTCAACTTTGTTTATGCTTATTTCATACCTGATCTATTTTAAATTTTAATTGTATACTTTTATTTGGATTATTGATTTCCAAACTCTTTAAAGCTCAATTTATTAGTCTACCCGTCTGACCGCAGTTTTATAACAAGTACTTCTAAGTTTGTAATTTATAATATAATTATTTGAAAGTAGATATGAAAATCTCACTCTATTATATTTGTGGAAAAATTCGGTCAAAAAGTTGAATGATTTTTATTCAGAAAAAGGGAAGAAAAAGTGGGGAGGAAGAAGTAAAATTCAAAAATTCTTTAAAATGAGTAATCTTATGAGAAGTTTCTATACGACATGTTAACGAATACAAATAAAATTAAAAATTTATTTCGTTATTCGTGAAATTATTCATTGATCTTTAAATTACTGTGATTCCCGAATAACTTAGAGTAATTAAAAGTACAAATAAAGTTAAAAATTGATATGGTAATTCGTGAAATTATTCACTGATCTTTAAATTATCCCAATTCTTGAATAACTCAATTAGAATGACAAAGAAGATTGTTGGAATGTTAAATTGATCATAACATATCAGGAAAGTTATATATTCTCCTAACCATAAAACAAGAACACAAGATCTAGAAAGGCCCAAGCTGTGGAAATTAAGCTATAGAAAAGGGGTTGCGCCTTTGCACATCATCTTCTCTGTTTGTCAACCTAATTATATAAATTAGCATGCGATGATTGAGGCCTTCTGTCCTCCCTTTGGATATACAGAGCAGATTCCTTTAACTTTAGGTATGCAGTAGTAGAAGCCTAAAGGGGTTATAATAATAATAATAATAATAATAATAATAATAATAATAATAATAATAATAATAATAATAATAATAATAATAATAA
>JACYFF010019584.1:113428967-113465208 GCA_017589665.1 Selenicereus undatus | reverse complement strand
GTCTTTCTCCAATTTGATGAACTCAAATTAATTAATCTTAAAGGTGCTTGTGAATGAAACTCCAAATGTGGATTCAAATAGACTTGTTTGGGTGAAGGCCCAATGCCCGTGGGAAAGCAATTCACATCTTTGGGCATATTTGGCTGAGCTTCAAATATGCCCAGTTAAAAGTCTCGACCCATCAAGGCCCGTTTTGGTAGGAAATGAAATAAGGATTTAAAGATAACATGAAATCGAGAGGTGATACAGGTGGGGAACCATATCCCTTGAATCCTCCTCCTACAACCCGAGTGCACCCATCTCCACTTGCTGATAGCGCGAGGAGAGAGAAATTTCAAGATGTCAGTCTCAGCCCTATTCGGAAGTAGGCTCGCGGTGGCGCCGGCGCCGGTCCGCGGTGGCGAAGGTAGGGCGGTGAAATCGGCGGTGAGCGGTGGAGTGGGAGTGATGATAGAGTGCTCCTCCAGGCCGAAGAAGAAGGCAACTGCCCACCATATAAAGACACGGCCAAAGAAGACCCACCCCTGGGACATACGACGTCGTGCCACTGTTTACCCCCCTCTTCCTCCACTTCCTCCCGACTGGACAATCGTTTCTCCGGCGTCCTCCGACGAGTCCCCTGCTGCTCCGCCGGTGCCGGAGTCTCCAGCGCCTTCTGAGTCTCAGGAACTTTAATGCGTTATGTTGGGTTACAGTTGTTGTGTAGTTGGCGTTTGTGTTTCTATTGCTGTCTTGGGTTGCCCACCACCTGTTTGATGGAATGCCTTTGTAATGTAAGGTCATTTAATGAGTTATTACTATTCTTGGGAGGCCTTGTTTATCCTTGATGTCTAGTTTTAATTTCTCCTGTGGAATTGTCAAAATCTGCCCTTAAGGGGTACTTTGTCAATTCAAGTTCATTACAACTTAATTGTTATGAGATGATCTAACCACCAATGAAGTTGTGTGAATAGGAGGCCTGGCGTGTGTGCGTGTTTTTTTTAAGCCTCCATCTCACCAACTGCACATTGTGCACAACACTGAAGCTATTTTTAGTAAACAAGGCTATGCTAATAAAGTGGTTATTCTTCCTATGTGGGAGCTGGTGTGAATAACATAATATTCCCTTCTTGCTGGTGCCGCTTGTTATTAGCCCATCAAATAAAGATAACTTGAACTCCATCCCTCTGCTTCTTCAATGGCTTCGATAGCCCTGCAATAATCTTTGCGACCTCTTCAATCTCATAAGCGCAGACTGGTTTTGGACATGTGATATGTAAAACTCTTAACAAAATTTCTTCAGCAGAATGAAGCTGTAAACTTTAAGGTTAATGCTGTTGAATGCAAAAAGAAGGCACATAGGGTGGTGTTTTGGCAAAAATACAGAACAATCTAAAGTATTCTCCACCATTGTTTTTCTTTGTCTGACACAGTAATTACGTGAGACCATCGTTTTCTCGACCCTCTTTCATATCCCAAAATTTCCTTTATGTCTTAAGATCTTCTTGTTTGAGACGGCCTCAACTAAAAATAAACTTGACGAGTATTACAAAAAATCTTTATTTAATTGCATCCAGCCTAATTTCCATTGTCGTAGTTTTATCCTCCTTTGATCATCAATAGTATTTCTTTGTGGCTCAAACTAGAAGCACAGAATCCTTCCCCAATAACGTTTGTATTCTTCATGACTTGTTCGTCTCTTAACAGAGCATAACGGGCTTCAAACAAGTTCAACGACAAAATCATTGACAAGGTATAAGGTCAGTAAGGCTTTCTTCAGAAAGCTGAATGTGCCATGAACATGATAGCCACAATGCTTCATCTCTTGGAAAAACACAGCCTTCTTGTAAAAGAGACCGCCCATACACATCACAAGTAGCCAAATTATTATCTTCTTTCAAATTTTTGAGTCTTCTATGAGACAGTTTCACCGAAGATTTACAGCATCCTTGCCATCACTTCTACTGCTCAAGTTGTGGGGTTCAGAATGATAAAAAAGGACACAAGACTGGGGACGAGGGAAGGAGTGGGAAACTGGGAAGCCTTAAAAAGCTAAAAACAAAGCCTAAAGCAAAGCCTTGTACAAAATTATTATACAGCCAGCAAAAAGTGAGTTTTCAGTTAGCAAAGCAAGAAAAACGAAGAAATAAAAGAATAGCATCAGACCAACACAAAGGGGGTCGCTTTCCCAGTGGTTATTTGGATTAGCTGATGTACATGGATTTCCTGCCTTTAAACTTTAGCAGTAGTAGGCAAAAGCACAGCCGGATTTAGTTACAAAGCACAGAAGATGGGAGGCAGCCACCACTACCACCACTGCCATCGTTGCAACCACCATGTATCCCCTCTTCAACTGCAGAAGGATCCACACATTCCGCTGTACATAAGTTTTTGCCCTCTGGGCCCTTTGTGCAAGTTTCTTGCAAAAAACCTTGCTGGAGTTAACAAAGATTATCTTCTTCCAAAACTTCACCAGAAGCCTTTATGAATGAAGATGCTTTTATGATTCGATTTTGCTACTGAGTTTCCCTATGTTTTCGTTTCAAATTGCTTAGCCTGCCTTGGTTACTCGAGTATCATACTTCCTATCCACCAGGCTCAGTAGGAAGTCTGTAAATATGTGCTCATACTCTGGCATCTTACCATACCCTGCATAAAAAACAACAGAACATTTGAGGCAAGTTACAGATAGCAATCCCTTTCCTTTTTCTTTCCCATCCCTTTTTCTCCTCTTTTCTTTTTGCTATCATAATGTTTCAGAAAGATCAGTTTCACACTTTCAACTCCCGCTTCAAACCAAACCAACCCAGTACCTAAGCATCTCGCCCACTATTCCCCCTTTCTCAATTTTTTCCCCTTTTCCCCTTTTTTTGGTTTCGGGGTTGGGGGGGGGGGGGGGAGCTATCAACTTACCAGGGAAGTAGTTAATATCAACAATATAAAAGTTGTCATGGGTTCCATATTCGCGCATCAAGTCTAGATTGAACAGCCGCAGACCCTGTAACATCACCAAAACAAAGAAGTAAATCCTAATTGAGCGATTCAGTCCAGGAAAAACACAACCTCCAAAACAAACAGTCAATCTTTACCAGCCGGCGACGAAGTTCTCTGGCAAGTTTCTCCAGAAGAGGACGAGGAGGGTATTCTACAAGGAAAGAACGTAAGCTTCAGAAAAAGGTTCTTCCAAACCATAAGTTAAATATGCTGTTTCAACTCTTCAGTAGAGCTCACTTTGACAGAATAGGCAACTATGTCAAGCAGAAAAAGCAACTTAATGACATTACCAGCGACAACAGGCTCCAGATCTGCTTCATCTGCTGATGCTGCAGCACAAGAAACTCTCGGAAAACGATATACGCCAGTAGTTCTTGACAGTTCACGCTTACTAACATTTGGTAATGAGAATCGCCTGACAACTTTTATAGCTTCTCCAACGATAAAGACTTTGAACATGACTCCACCTGCAATATCAAGGTAGTGAGATACAGTGCCCCTCCTAGTCAAAACAATGGTTAGGGAATACAACTAATGAAGATTACCATGATTAACAAACTCCTGCAAAACGAGTGGCGGCTCAAGCATCTGAAGAGAATATTGATCATAAGCAAGTGACAGTTCATGTGATTTTGCTCCATCAGCGATTAGGGGCTTTGCAACTGAAACAAATACATCTCTCTTTAACTCAGTAAGGAAATAACCCAACCAAACCCCCAAAAAATCACTTTTGCCTGATTGTTGCAAAGAATAGATTTCTGGTCCTTTTGCTTTGTTTGGGGGACGGGGGAGGGGGATTACTGCTATGTGTGACAGGCATCAGATCACATCAAGATATATAGCAATATAATTCTATGACACTGAAATCAGATGCCTACAAAATAGGCAACTAATATTATCAAACAGAAGATGCAATAAAACGATGATCTCATAGGTAGCATACCAATAGGAAGGTCCAACCCTGCCTTTGCTACTGCCTGAGGAATGGATGAAGCATCTTTCTTGATAACTAACTGCCGGGGAACATTAATTTGTCCTGCAGTGTTAATTATCAGATTCTCAGAATTTAATTGTGAACATATGGATGTTCACAATTCATCCACAAAACCAGCAAATGCCTCTTTTTCACAATTTCACCCCACTTACCATACGAGTCAGACAAGTTCAGGTCAGCAACAACCTGCAACATCGACTGGCGATTGTGTAAAATTTTTATGGCATCAGGTGGATCGAGGACAGTCACTTCAGGATGAGCTTGCCGGTATTCCTTCAAAAATATAAGTTCAAAGGTGGTAAGCAATAGCAATACTGCAATACGGGATAACTGCTTGACCATCTCAATCTACAGGATAAATAACCACCAAAAATCTTAAAAAGAGGCAGAAACATTATAGCCGGAAATTTGAAAAGAAAAAGGAACAAGGGCCAAGTGCAAAAAAACAAGATGCCATTTAAGTAGTAAGAGCATCAATACCAAGGGCTAACAAATCCATTAGAACCATTTGCTAAGACTGAGTGCACCTGAAGCAACAGAGCCATGTCATAAGAGCCTACAGCAGGGCTATGAAGGTACATTCACCTTAAAAGATCCATTACGCCGGTGTCAAACTAAGGCCAGGATAGCATATATGCCATCAATGTTACTAGTTTGCATTTTGTTCAAAAAGGGTCATCCCAATCAAATGAAGAAGCCTGTAAAGATCAACCTTTGACACAATTTTTCTCAAGAGTAATCTGTCAAGCTGAAACAATATTACTCTAATTCATGCGAACAACTCAAAGCAAGAATACCAGCACTCAAGGAGATTAAAGCAAGTTGCAATCTCGAACATGTCATTCAGCCGACAGAGTGCACATGCCCTGGAAAAAGAACATGTCCAAAAGGAACAGAGAAGACTCATTCCTTCATAGTTAAGGTTACCCCAACCTAGACATATGAGTTAAAAATGGTAGTGAAGGAGAAGCATCCTCACTCACTGGTTCGTTGAGGCTTCAACCTCAATATCAGGTCATGATTCATTGTCTACGAAAGGGCAAGCACTCTGCAAATTATGTCAGACAGTGATGAGTTTTAAATGCAGCAAATTGCAGTTCAACATCAGTCACTTCCAGGGCCAGTCATTATGCCACTGAATTAATAGATCATAAATTTACACTAAACAAAGAGAACACAAGGAACTTGATCAGACACATTTAGATGATGTTAAGATGACAGAATCTAACTAACCTCAAGAACCTGGCGCCATTCCTTTCCAGTTAACTGCATAAAACACAAAGGACACATGAAGCAATTAGACATAATTGCCACATCAAATGTTGAGGAAAATCTACATGTGGGGGGGGGGGGGGCGGGGAGTCCAGCCTCTCAACCAATGAGGCTCCTCCTCCCCCTGGAAGCACCTTTCTTGGGGTTTAGGAGATGCTTATAATAGAAAAATTTGTCTCAATCAACAGTCTCAGCTGTTGTTTCCTTAATGATATTTTTGAACAAGAAAACAAAGAGCAACTCTCTCCCTCTAATATGTCGAGCCACCCAACAGAAGACTGAACATATCTTGTTTGGTATTGAGTACGATATCAAAGCCTATATTCCATCATTTCACAGCAACAAGCAAATCAAGAGAGAACACAACTTCATTTACCTTGTGTAAGACAATGTCAAACGGACCTTGTTCCAAAAGGGGTTTGTTCACATCAATAGCCACAAATGCTATTCCCTTCAACCTGGAAAATAACATTTTTAGCTTTTAGCACAGCATGATGCCAGGAAAACTGACTTATGAACTAAAAGCTGGATATTGAATTATGATGCTATCAGCTAGGGCCAAATGGGAATACATACAAGCAAGTTTTTCACCAATTGAACAGCACATGAATGACAAGCCGATCCTTCTGCAAGCTTACAGGCTAAGCATGCATAAACTCAACCCTCCATCCAACCATAAAAGATAACCCTTTCAAGGAACTAGGCGGGCAGTACATAAAACATAATAGCGTAGAAGGGAAAAGAAGACAGAAATATCACAATACCACAGGAGAGGCTAGAAGCAAAACGCCTCTTCTCAGCAGTAATTACTGAAAACAACAGTCACTGAACTCAGACGCTGGACACATTTGACAAACCTGACTCATGGCATCCATATTTACGTGGACAAAACCAAATCTAAACAAAAGGCTAAATCCATACAAAAGATAAAGAAGACAGAAGCAGTTTCAGAAATATCTCTATCAAAAACATATCAATAACAAAATAGGTGCATCTGGGTAGGTCAACAGTCTAAACGACGTTTAAATAAAAACCATCTTTAACAATTGCGGTTTTGATCATGTCCAAACTCATATTTGAGTAATGTTTGAAAAAGTGCAAGATATTGAAGACTGATCCTTTGCCTCCAAAGATCACTTCGAGGCTCAGGTTGAAAGTTCAAAGGCAAGATTTAGCAACAGTTAGACAAAGACAGACTTAAGAGAAAACAAGACTAGAGCAAATTAGTCACATTGACACACTCTTATTCAGTTATTATTTTAGCAAACAACACAAATAGATTACCCTCCTTTAAATAAACCCAATTGGAAAGGCAAGAGAAATGGTAGTAATGTATTCTTACTCGGTGGTTAGTTTAGCCAAAGTCACGCTATTTACGACTTACAACTTACAACACGTGTAAGGCACAATGTTAGTCTCTCATCCATTCCCCTCCCTACTCCTCGCTCTCTACCTCAAAACTCCAAGCATAGCACCATCCAACCCAACTTACCAGTTTTTTCCTTTTAAATTCTATTCATTTTCTTACAAAGTATTAAAAAACAGTCAAACAGGTTTTCTAGATGTCACTATTTTCAAAAATCCTAATTTTATAACATGTTTCCTATGACATCACAATTTTTTAAAAAAAAAAATATGAATCTCAATCCAAACAGACTGAGTGACCCGTCTCTAAAGAGAAAACAGGTGCTAACAGAAGAAGTAACAACACGGCACACATCCATCAGTTACCCAACTATACATCTAGGCAAAGTCAACTTCCATCTTACTGGCATATGGAAGTTAATTTTCATATATACAAGTCAAAATGACCCCACTAGAGAATCACAGTATCAAACCCACCCTCCCCTCCCCATCCCCCTCTTTCCTGTTTTGCTAAATTTTAGAAAATTAAAAGCAATGTTCTAGAAAACCATTTTCCCCTTACCAAACAACGCAAAAAGTGCAGGGAGATGATGGAATAGCAGGGCAACACAACAGGTTGTAGTCTTGAAGGGTAAGCTACCATCTTTATCAGTTGATAATGGAAGATAACTTATGAAAGGCTACAAAAGGGAACTAAAGGAAGAATAGAACTGGCACTGTTGAGTTGATCCCACAGATCTCTAGCCCAAAGAAACTAAAATGTAAACAATCACAATCAAGCAAGCAATTTCAATTTGGAGAGACCCTTCTAGCTCTGCAGACCCCAAAACAAAAAAAAAAAAGCATTAAGCATTCAATGCCTATCAGATTCTGGCAACTCTAATAATCATGCAGCAGCTTCCCAATTCCTACACTTACAACTAGTGATTGTTAAGGCACAGTCCTACTTGAAGAATCAAAAACCAAGAGCACAGTCCTACTTGAAGAATCGAAAACCAAGAACACCGGAGTAAAGAATTTTGGCATTTCCAGTTCCTTGCTTCACACAAACAATAAAAAAACTGCTCCTGGATTCCTTCTGTTATTATTTTCTACTTCCAGAATAGATCACTCATAGGATAAATTATCACATGAGCATTGTTTATTCTTTCAAGGAGACGGAATCTCAATATAATCTATAATCACAGTGTAATTTAATAGCAAGGTAAGAGGGTCAGCTAGAAAAAAATAAGGTATTGTCAAATATCATTGGAATAATTCCCACCGATAAAAAGTATAACCATTGAAGAGCACAGCTGACAGGAATAATATAAAAGGAACTGAGCACATATACCGGCTCCTTCAGAATCCTTGCCCATATCAATCCTCAATCAGAACAAAAGATTATCATAATTAAATAT
Organism: Selenicereus undatus; assembly: GCA_017589665.1. Lineage (NCBI taxonomy): Eukaryota > Viridiplantae > Streptophyta > Magnoliopsida > Caryophyllales > Cactaceae > Selenicereus > Selenicereus undatus. Next base: position 113,457,204 of record JACYFF010019584.1, on the reverse strand, counting down.
AATTTTATTACTAATTACCTAGATTATAGTACTTAAACACCAAAAACAGTGTGATTAGCTGTACCTAGATTTCCAAACCTTCCAATCAAATTATGTGGCTAAAGACAGTTTTCATGTCACACTAAAAAGGTCTATACTCCTCTTCAAATCAAATCAACCAAAAGAAAAGGGAACCCAATTGTTTGCAGAATATTCATCTCTAATCTTTACAAATAGTGAAAGAGATTCCCAACAACATCAACATCAACATCATTAACCCCAATCAAGCCCCGCCCGAAAAAGGGTTCAGAAAGGTCTAAATGTACGCAGCCTTACTCGTGTTTGTAGCTACACAGAGGTGAAGACGTATGCGAAGGTAGGGTCTCAATCAATCAAACAAACATCTAGCAACGTTTTTGGGGATGCATTATTTGAGCTTAGTTATCCAAAATGCGCGGGCTAATATACGGATTCCAAATTTTAACCTACTATAAAACCCAATAATGAACACATCAATCTCCCAAGAAAGAGGAACAAAAACCTAAAATCCAAAGATGGGTACATCGTTTCTAGCACCCATTTCTCTTTTTACTCAAAGCCCAACAAGATTACACACTTCAAGTATATGTCTTTCAAATTCATTCTCATGGATTCATACAATTGGGGGGGGGGGGGGGCAAAAAAACAACGGAAATCCCAGAAGAGAAACTGAAAAATCAAGCCCACATGACATGCAAATTGACAAAGAGAACATCAATTGATGAAAGATTAGGGATTACAGAAGAAAATACCTAGCCAGATCCTCAAGCTTGGGTTTCAAAAAGCTCTTAGTTTTCTTGGACGTCAGAGCGTAACCAACAACGAGTCTCAAGGGCATTTCTGGGAAAACCTTACAAATAGCCTTGTTGTTGCCCGCCTCCATCTCCTTGTTATTGTCATTGATCTTATCATCTTGCTCCATTTTCAATTCTCTCTCCCCACCCTCCATGAACCTCACCATCCTCGCATCCTCAACCACCATGGCCTCAAAGAAATTCCCAGAAAAAAAAAATTCAGATGGGTTAACTTAGATTTGGGAAATAATAACAACAAAAGGAGTAGGCTTATTTTTGGGGCTCGAGGAGGGAAGAAAGAGAGAGTGAAAATAGAACAGAGATGAAGGATGGATGGGGAGAGAGAGCTTGAGAGAGACAACAATGGGGTTGTATTTATAGACACAGATAAATGGGAGGCTATTAGCTGTGACAAAGTGGGAGCTTTTCATTTGCCAACACCCCCAGAAGATGCTCCAGATTGCCCCACGTACCCCCGTCACTGTTTCTCTCTTTGCTTTCTCTTTCAAGTTGACCCTCCTTGAAAGCTCCCACCTTTTTCTTCTTCTTCTTCTTCCTCCCTCCCCGAGTGAGAGAAGGAAGCATGAAATTGAGAGGCTTCTTTCAAATCAAACACATCAAAGACCTGCAAAAAGTTAATCACCTCTCACTTGGGGCTTCTATCATTTTCTTTCCCCCATTTCTTTGGTTGGTGACTGGCGATGACTGATTAATGAATGTGCATGTGATGAGCGACTCTTTGCTGAGGGTTACATTCCAAGAGGCAAAGCAATCTCACAGAATTTTCGTCCAATATTTTATATTTTGAAACTCTATCCTGTTATATTATCAAAAATTTTAATTTTTTAAAATACATATTCTTTCACCTCTTCAATTCATAAAACTTCAACTTAAATCAATTAATAAAATATTTATAATGAACCTATTTTATAACATACAATTTTTTTTTGATAACCCAAACAATATTTTTTAGAAGGAAAAAAGACAAAAACAAAAAAATGCGCAAAACGACAAAAACAAGAGGAATGGGAGGCAGAATACTTGCCCATTCCTCCACGCGTAGGAATTGCAAATGAAGCAAATCCACTGAAGACATGTGGCATGGGATCAACCATCCATCAACACGTGTTCCTGGCTGGGAACACTCTCATAGACCATGTGCCATTTTACATATTAAAATAAATTTATTAAAAAACATATATAGATTTAATATTATCAGCTAACTTATTAATTAGTAAAATTACTATATTTTTTTAGCATAAAATTTTCCTAGATTAAATACTAAAGTTGTAAGTTTAAAATTTTACAGATCTTGATAAGCTCTTGAAGACTAAATGAAAAGTAAAAGTTTATTACAAGATAATCACTTTTGTTATTTAATAAATATATTTTTTTTGTTCCACTTTAAGATAAAGCTATATGGATTTTGCAGTAGACCAATTATCCAATTTTATATTCTTTTTATATATCAACCAAAATGTTGAACATGACTTTACACTTTTTTTTAATATAAGAAAATGATGTTAGATAAGTACAAATATTTTAGACCCCCCAAAAGCACAATCTAATGGGATTTTCTTGGATATGTAATCTTTTCCAACTCTTTTAGTGTTTCGAGTGAAGAAGTTTTTCAATCCGTTCTCCTACTAAGTTACTTCAGATTCACAATATCTCTTTTCTTAGAACTCATTTCGCTTTGTATGTTTTTCTTGGATGTAATGTAATGGTAATACAATGAAATCAACTTTGTAATGCATCATAATTACATAATTTATAGGAGTAATCAGAACTATAAGATAGTTCTCTTATCAAAACACTCTCTCGTGCAATAAAATAACGTAATGGAAACACAATCAATAAATTATTTGCATTACGATATTAATTGAATCCAACCAAATGTTAATTTAGAGAAATTGCTATTTTTCCTTTTTGTCGCGGGCCTTCATGAAATCTAAAGTGGTGATCTAGTTGAAACTTACATTGATTCTCACGTTGAGCCCTGTGAAGGACTAGTGTCTTTTCTTTCTCCCTCCATCTCTAAGGCTCTGTTTGGTCCTTTGAAAATTTGCTAGAAAGAAAAGTTGAAGGAAAAAAAATATGAAGGAAAAAAAAGTAGGGAGAAAATGAGTTTTTTTCTCTTGTTTGGATTGAGGAAAAAATACAATAATTTGGATGAAAAATTTGAATATTGATGAACTATTTGAATCATATTGATATCATTTAAGCAATGCAAGGTTAGAGGAGGTTGGGAACTTTCCTCAAACTTTCATCACAATTTTATGAGGAAAATTTTATCACTTGTTTCTAATAATTTTTTCACCTTACTTTCCTCCATATTTTTTTTCTTTGTGATTTTCTTTAAATCAAACATAAGAAAAAAAGTAACTTTCCTAATTTTTTTTTTCCACCAAACTTTCCTAAGTCCAAACGGAGCCTAAAAGACAAAATAGCTTTCATAACAAAATGATTATTGTAAACTCCAGATATTGAGGCTTTGTGAACTCCATTCTCCATCCAGAATCGATTAATGTCATTGTATATATTTGGGGGGGGGGGGGGGTGAGTTACTTTCATTAGGCATCATGTGAGAAGCCGCTGCCAAATTTGGATACCACATCGATTCATCAGCGTCAACTCCATTTGAAGTGGCATAGGAAGAAGCTGGGTTTGGTTGTTATAGAAGATATCTATTAGCACAACCTAGAGCTGTGTGTCCTAGAGCAAAGCAAATTTGACATGGCATTAATGTACGAACATAAGATTTCTTCACATGAATTGTTTCCTGCATTTAAAAAATTAGTACTAGAAGAAAGTCAGCATTGAATACGTGAGCATGAAAATTGTTCGACCTTTTCCCCTCGTTACCTCCTGCATTGCCACTCCCTTCGCAAGTATTGTTTTATTGATTGGTGGGTGCAAAAGATGTGTTATCCAAGATGGTGGAAATGGCAGCTGCACAAATGCTGAAAATTTGACGACTCATTGGACTTTAAAAAGTCGCGAAGTGGAGGGAGATGGAATGTCATGACTTGCCATTGCTAAGGTTCTAGCAATAATATACTGCTAGTGCTTCGTTGGTACGGTATTGGTGGGTTATAGGGGTGCATGGGCAACAAATTAGGCATTTTTCGGATCAGGAGGACCAATCCGTTTAAAATAGAGTTAATAAAGAATTAGGTCAATAATGAGATGTCTTAATTATGGGATAATCCATTAAAAAATATTAACGCATCATCAGTCAGGTCGGGTCAAGTCGGCTTATTAACGGTCCGTTTAGTGACCCTATATTTTTTTAATATACTTGTCACATTGATTATATGTCTATAAGAAGTTCAACTTACTACAAATACCTCATACGTAAGAGTACTTATTATATAGATTTTTTTTTCCGTGTAAATTTACTTCATTTTTAAAATGGGCAAAAAACAAATCGTCCATAAATTAACCCAATCCTACCCATTTATGTATACAAAAAGTTCGCCCTGACCCGATCCATTGTTCACCCACTAGTGGGTTACTTAGAAATGATAAACATGAAAACTTATCGTGGATGTGTTATATTAAAATACAATACTAAAACACACATGCATATTAAGTAAATAATAATTTAAAAAGTTAAAATTATAAAAAGTTATTTACTTAAATACTTTTAAAACGTATGGAATAATATATCTAGAATCTCATGATATAAGCAATTATGGCAAAATTTCATTAATAAATTGGTGCAATTTTGGATGAAGTGGATAGCTAGAGGCCTAGAGCCTAGAGGTATCAATTCAAAGTAAAGACTCCTCACTGGACATATATATAAATCACGCTCATATGCCTAAAGATACGTATCATATGATATTATATATATCCCATTGCTTTAAAACCTAAACCTAACAGAAAGACTTGGAACTTGAGTCCTCCTTAAAGCGACTCCCAAAATTGTCCATCTGCCTCGATGCCGAGCGGAAGGTTTCAAAAATTAATATTCTACGTTTCTGCTAATTCAAGGTTCTTGATTCCAAGCACATGCCCGATCGATCCTAGTGGAAGTTCATGCAATATAATTGGAAGGTATTTCAGAGTTGGACAAAGTTAATCTGATACGATTCTTGACATGAAGTTAAGTCAATTTGGTATACGGTTTCAATTTGTTTAATTAAATGGTTGACATATTTACCTGTTTAGCTAAATGAGTTAGGTTGATGTTGAGATTCTCCGCATGGAACAAAAAATCTATTTAATTAAATGGGCTAAACAAGTCAACCTGATAATCGGTTTATTATTTATCCATTTACACTCTTATTTGATAATTAAGAACACAAAACTTTAAAAAATATATAAAAATATGAACTGTGATGAATCGGAGGTACTTTAAAAAGTAATCGCTTGATATGTTATGTAAACTTAATTTTTTGTATTTTATAATTAGGTATTAGTTTAAAGTTAAATGGGTAAATGAGTAATGAAGTGACCCGAACTTGAAATGATTATCTTAAGCAAGTTAAACGTGTAAAAATCAGATTAGGTCAACCTGTTTAAAAATTAAATGCACATATATAGGTTAAGATTTTTCCAACCCGTTTAGTAAACGGACTAGATTTAGATCGAGAGATTTTCAACCCGTTTAAATTCGACATGAATATGAACCCGATTTGGCCGAACCTATTCCCAGCTCTAGGTATCTAAGTCCATCCGTTTGTCCTGTGTTTTAGATGGTAAACACGTTTCTTACCTCAATCTATCACCACGAATATGTTTTTTTTCTGGTATAAAGTTAAACTGTAAATTGTAATAACTATAAGAAGTTATTAGAAACTGTAAAATAATTATAATATATATAATTTTTTTAATATATATATATATATATATATATATCTGTGTGTTTGTGTGTGTATATATATATATATATATATATATATATATATATATATATATATATGTACATATATATACACACACATACATATAACCATGTAAACAACAACTCATTATCTAAATTGAAATCCAATATAAGCTATGTAGATTTCCCTACTTTGTGAATGCTGCCTCCAACAACGAAAACCCCCTCCTTCGTCCCAAAAAGGTTATGCTCAGCAAATGAAGAAGAGAAGTCGGTTTAAATCGCTTATCTAACTCTTGCCAAAGTGGAGCATCAAGTGGGAACACCCCTTAAATGGCTTATCTAACTTTGTCCTTTAGTAGGTCAATTTTTCATCAAGATCTGTACTTTTTTCTGTTAAAAATTTCATCAAATTAAAAATGTGTCCTTTTTCCTATAGTGGTTATGAAATATAATGATGTTGTATGGGTGGAGACAGAATTATGTAGTGAAACTATGCTAAAAAAGAAATTATATAGTGACATGTTTCTATCAATCTATATATTATTCTAATTTTTGTCGAAATTAATTATTTTTTACGTAAAAAGTAGGACAAGGGATTTAACTGTGTCTTGCAAATTAAATAATTACGTTCGACGTATTACATGGTGGCTGCTGCGGTTGTGCATTATATTTGGGGAATATGCATGCAAAAGCAATACAATTGGAGTTGGATTACATGCCAAAGAGAATACCATTAATTAGTGAGGGTGCTTTTTGGATAATGATAATATGTGGATTAGGTCTGATTGTCCGAAAACTTGGTAGTGATCATAGATAGCTAATCATCGCTAGGGTCTAAGCATGTAAAATACGATGCTCTTTTCAAGAAGTTTTCTAGTGATTTTCTTTTTTAATGATGGTTATCGAATTGATGTTTCATTAAACAAACATATGCAATAAATGAAATCCAAGTGATTGACGAAGAGCCTGCCCTGTTTGGATGATGGACACACAAATATATCTTTTAAGGATGTTTACATTGAGAAAATATCTTTTTGCTAATTCAAAAGGACTATGATGGTGCTATGCATACAAAAGTTGATTAATAAACAATATTTCTTTAGAAGAAGATAATTATGAAGGCTAGGTAAGATTATCCAACTTTTCTTTAATTTTGAAGCATATACGTACACAGTTATGACAGAGTAGGGTTTGAATCGTCATCTTGTTATTTGGTCTGGTAAGCTATGAACCGAACTAATATAATTCTCAAAATATTTGTAAAGGAGGAGGAATGTATAGATGTATTAAGCATAAGGTGAGGACCAAAGAGACTAATTATTTTGTTTAATTTTTATTCCGCTCTTTTTGGAATAAAAACAAACAAGGGTACTTCTTATAGTCTTTGTACCATGTGAGGAATTATAAATTCTAAAATTGTGTCTAATCACAACACCAAATTTGTCATAATAATTTCATCCATAAAACTTGAATTAATTAATTCTTACATAAAATTAAGGGGTCTCACATTAAATTAATTTTGTATCATTGATGAAGTTTTTTTCTTTTTTAAAAAATTGGTCCTCTTACATGACCCAACTACTTTCTTTTTTTTTTTTTTTAAAAAAACTTTCTTATGTGAGTACTACCCATATAACTATATAAGACCAGCCTTTTAGTTTAATAATGATACACATATTTGTATTACTAAATAATTTTAAACTAACACACAAACAATTATTTGAAAAATAATATTTATACCACTTTAATTTCGAAAAGAATATGACATTTACGCTACATGTTAGAACATAGTAGTCAAATTTACCATTAACAGTGGTATGCAGATCGATCTCAATAGAAATTTGAAGTAATTTAATTTATGAAGTCGTGTAAAAATGTGCTCTACTTTGAAAAAGAAAGTACTTTAATTTGCGCAATTATAATCCTTAGTCCATAAACGTCCGTATTTACGACTGCTAAAAATCAGATTACCTAGCATGGGCTAAAATAAAGGGAAAATCAATATGGACCACATAAATAAATCTCCAACAGTTTGATTTGGATTTATGGATATTCAAAATTTGTCCTTGATGGTGACTTTCTGCTTTGCAAATTAGTGTTCTACAATTAACCACATGTTCGGCAAAATCTCACTGCCCAGGCAATAGCAAATCCAGCCCTTTTCTTGCGTGGATGGTTTGTGTGTAAACATGATTGGGCCACGCATAGAAATTGAGGAATACATAGTTACATTAGCATCGAACACAAATACGTATTAAATCACCACTAATTAAATAATTAGCAATAATGTCAAATTACGAATGACTGTTGCTAGCAGATAGCTATGGCATTGATCACATTCACAGCAACAATGTACGTATGCAAGCTAAATACGTATTGTCGTAACTCGCAAATGATCTTATCTCATGAGAGGGTGTAGAAGCCCCTATATGCATATGACTATGACTATAGCTATGAATTTAAATTATATCGCAGTTTTTAATATCTATAAATCTAAATTATTATATATTTTGAATTTTTAAAAATTCATCATTTATTTTTATAGTTTCTTTACAGGAAAATACTAATTTTTATATGTCAAATATGTTATGTCATTGAATCTGTAAATTCAAGTATGTAATATGAATGTCGCATATTTCTACAAATTGAGGTGGGCCACCACAGTTTATTGTATTTAATTTGTATATCATGATTGTGGGAGACTTTTTCATTTTAAGATTCCGTCGAACATCCGAGCGCATGGAAAACATGCAATGCCTGTCACTTTCATTCATTGAGTGTTTCAGCCTGCGCACTGAGCTTGTATAATTTGATGATGGTGGTTGAGATGGCCATGTCAAGGTCCTTCTCTGCTCGCAAAATGATCGCCTTTGTCCTCTTTCACGCATTGACACGACCCACTGTATCCCCGGCGCGTGCACTATAACGTCACGGTGTTATAGCTATAAGGATTAGTTCAAACTTTTGAATTCGGTATCTCTGAACATCTCTAGTTATAATGACCCTCCGTTGTATTTGTATACACTTAGTTCGTCTACCTTGTCTCCTCAGGGATAGAGAGATGTGTCTTGTGTACTTTTGTGCATGTTAGCAGTTCATATTTTCATTATTGATATTAGGATTATGTAAATTCATATCAAGGTCACTTTGGGCCTTAATAATTTGACAAAAAGTTAGAGCGGAATCCTACGTGGATTATATATAATTTGGCTAAAATTCTATCTCACTTATGTTGTCCTATGCTTGGATTTATTATGATAGGAGATAGAGTTATGTTTTTTGTTTTGTCTAGAAATTATTAGGATCCGACCTATCACTATTATTAATTTTGAAAAGAAAAAATTGATTTAATTTCCTTCTGAATTGAAACGAAATTGATTTTCCTTTCTGAACAAGCTCAACTTTGGATTGTAGTACTATTACTTTTTTCTATTCTCAAAACATATCTTGCTAGAGGTTAGATTGATATTTCCTCATCGAACACTATTTTCAAATATTTTCAATCAAAACATTTACTACAAGGACTAAACTTCTTTTTTAAAGAAGGTTAGACTCATCACCTGAACTGTTGATTGGGGTGTTCAACCGTTACCTCTTTTACTTATTAAATACACTAATTAGTAAAAATTGGGAAAGATTACTCCTACAATCCAATGGGAGGAAAGGACTAACTTGACTCTGTAACAGAGATGAACAGATAGAGGCTCATACTGACTCTAACGACAGGCTACAAAATGCTTTAAAAAGTCATAGTCCTATGTTGAGCTGAGCCCGTTGTCAGAAACTTCTTTTGCAGCTATTGTGTGGGTTTAATTCGAAAGCTTTGAGCTCATGCCTAATGTATCAAACAGTAGTGTCTTGATGCATTCAACTAATCTTTGAAATATGATTTTTACCCCCCCCCCCCTTTTTTAACAGAATGACCACAGGAACACGTGATTATTGACCAAGATAATGTCGGCAATTAATTATTCGTGGGTTGCAGATGTCAAACAACAAGATCAAAGTGTAGTATATAGACAAAGCATCTAGAGGCTATGATTTGATACTTCTTGAGGGAGGACTTTGAATTTTTGTTAGAACCCAGAAGCTTCGTTAGGATTGAAGCAGGAAGATCAAAGTGTAGTCCCCTTCTTAGAACATAATCCTTATCTAAGTCACTCCTCTCCCCGAGTTGACGTAGGATTGCAGCTAGCACCCCCTTCCCACAAAAAAGAAAAAAGAAAAGAAAAGAGGTAACGATACCATATCTTTCTTAAAGAGCGACCCATATCTTTGTCAAAGTAAATCCTTAATGCTAACGTGAACATAATAGAATAACAAACAACCAACTAATAATAACAAGACTTATGAATAGATGCCCAAAGCATAAAACACAAGTCATATTGATACTCGAATATATCTTCCTTGAGGTTGCTATTTGATTAAAGGAGAATCAAAACAAGTCAAATGGTGATTGTGGTTGAATTTCTATTGTAAGGAGGAAAATGCCTTCTGTCTGGAAACTGTGGGTAGGGACATAACAAGCTAGGATCACCATCTCAAATGCTTGTGCCATCATAATGTCAACTAATAATGTATAGTGATGTATATGGATCATCCCTTTTTCAAAGTGGAAAAAGAATTTCCTCTTTCAAAGATTATTTTCTATAAGTAGCAAAAGTTGCATATTATTCGTAGTGTACAAAACATTTTTCTTTTCTTTTTTTAAAAAAAGAATGTTCTTGTGGAGGATACGAAACATGTAACATGATAATGTGCATGCCACATGACAAGGGATTCTCGGTCGAAATATAAAGTTGTAATATTTGCATTAGAAGATTGAAGAATAGGAGTCAAGTTCAACAGACTACTTTATCTATTCCTAACAACTTTTACAATAAGCCTCATCTGAATAAGCTAGCGTATTGTTCATCTTTTGATGCTTTCTTGCTAGGGCTTGGTTAAGAGTGAGGAAAAGTTGAGAACTATATTTCTGAATGGTTTGACTTTGGCACAACAATTTGTTTGCAGATAATAGGGCCTCATGATTTGATGGTGCACTCAAATTTTTGTTTCGTTTTTTTGGAAGCATAGTAAGGTGCAAAAGTCAATATAAGTGAAAATACAACTCACTTCTCTAATATAATAGCTTTTAGACGAAATACCCACAATTTGCTTCTGACTTTTGATAACCTGCGGGCAAAGCTCATTCATTACGAGCAGCATCTCAAATTTTTGAAGTCCAAAGGCACATCCGGTTTCCCACGTCAAGCCCTCATAGTTTCTACTGCAGGGGCCCGAAATTCTTCTTCCACCTCGGTGTAGTCCACTACAGCCCACATCAGCATGCAGGAACTGCTTATGGTAGTATGGTCTTTTCATTTTCTAATATTCAATTCTTTGCAGGTAACAATTCATCTGAAGGAGTCTTACATTCACATCCCAATGTTGTGTGCTAAATTTCAATCTTAGGTTCACATCAATCAACTCCCCTGTCATTGATTTCATCAAACGCTTCTAATGTGCACCACCAATTGCACAAGCCGTTAAATGTCTAATATCTAACAACTAATAAAATAGCTAATTTTATAGAACACATCATAAGTTTGATCAATTAAGAAGTCTCTTCTATTTATCAACTACATACGTTAAGAAATCTTAGGCTCAGTAAGATAATAAATTATAACTATGATTGTATTGTGATTTCAAATCATCAAATATATATGGTAATGAATCTTGCTATGAGCATGTTCAATAATAAGCTTATTTTGTGGCTCACAAACAGAGGTCTTCCCTCTCCATATCACCCCATAATTAAGTCTATTTTTTAACTCTCAATCCAATTAAAGCACACAAAGAAAAGAAAAGAAAATCGAAAAGGCAACGGATAGTACGAGCAACTTCCCAAACCAAGCCAGCCTGCGAGCCGTGCCACCTGCAAGCCGCGCCATGGGGCTCGTGCGTTGCATGAAGGGCAGGCTGCACGTCGAAGAGAGAGGCTTGCAACCCCGCTTCGCATTTGCTCTAAGGCAGTTGACATCACCCATTAAACCAGTGAAGGAGCCATACTTCAAGCACTTGGCTCCAGGGACGCATGCACAAAATAAAGACACTTCTATGCTTTGTGCAAAGGTCATTTAAGCAAAAGGGCGAAATCAAATTTACCAGCTACATCAAAACTTCCGTACGTTGTGCTCTTTGCATGCTGAAACCCGGGACTGTTACCCTCAGATGGTAATATGAAACCGGTTGGCTAAATCATATATCAACAAGGTTAGGAAAAAGTTTTGGATTACTTCCATTTTTATTGTGGCCTGCAGCCTGAAGCTTGTGGATGGCGAGGAACGGGTAGTTTTTGGGCAACATGCCCTAGATGAAGCAGCCTTGTGCCATTCAATCAGGCGGACGATGGCCCTTTGGTCTAAAGCTAGAAAGACACAACACCATACACACTTGTGAGGAGCTAGCCATGAACTTTGCCTCAATTCCTACTCTGTTTTTCTAAGAATCAGAAAACTTCAAGCTGCCGTTATATCTAATAAAATTCTGTCATTCCACATATTCCCATTAATACAAACCGCAAGAACTTGTTCCGAAAAACCAAGTACATACAATTAATAACAAGTTTTAAAGTAGATTTCAGTAAGCATGGTCGAAAAGACCCAAAAATAAATAACCATACCAAAAAATAAATGACACCCCCCCCCCTCAATATACACTTTTTCTTTCCTTAATGGGTAATTGAATAAAGACGTGATAAGACTGATGTAGACCAAAATTAAACCTACATATCTAGAATTAACTCCCAAACGCTTCACCAACTGTATTATTTGATATATTATAAAATCAGACATTTTGTGGCTAATTCTATATTTTGACGAACTTTCTCAAGCCTAAATTCTATATGTTGGAAAATATTTTTTAGGTAAATTCTACTAAACGAAATGAATGGGTGCTACAAGAATCTATTATCGGATAAGCATTTGGTTGGCACTAACAGCATAATCAATTAAGCATGTAGTGATCCTAAGGACAACTAGATGCTAAAGCAGATAAACACAAGCCACAATTTATACTTTACGGATGCTGCATTACTAAACCAAGCTAAGATAGAACAGCTTACTGTGACAATCACACCTGACTTTATGGCCTTAACTATTACTTATATGTCTGAAAGTACATATTTACACATGCCACCGTATACAAATTTCTTTATGATTGATTTCTTTATTACTTGTATGAGCATGATTAATATTGAAAGTAGTAGTCAAGTAGTCTTTTTTAAGGATCTACTAAGGACCTGTTCTTTTCGTGAATCAATTCCAAAATATTAACCTCAATCCATTTCAACCTACTTCAACCCACATAAAAAAAATTCAACCTACTTCAATCTACCTTAACCCACTTCACCCGTTTATAACTACTACTTATATGACTCCTAAAAATATACTTGTTCGAGCATGATTAATATTTGAAGTAATAGTCACGTAGTTTTTTTTAAGGATCTACTAAGAGGCCTACCTCCCCCCAACCCACGCAAGATCATATAGGTTTGCCCAGGAAAAAAGAAATAATAATCTGCGCATCAGTTGCCTTCACCAAACATATGATTAATATTCATGGCGGTTGTCTCCACAGCCCCCATGCCTTCACCAAACATATTCACTTCCACTTCCACAAAACCCCAATTCTCCGTCAAACTCCATTTCCAAAACCCATTAAATTCCTCACTCTCTCATGCTACTACTCTGAATCCACAACTACCCCCTCATTCACAACTTCAGAGAACCAGAAGAAGAGGAAGATGACAATGAAGGGAGAGAATCCTACCCATGTCCCTCAACCATGCCCTCATGGGGTGACGCCTGTGCTGCAGAAGAGGAAGAGGTATCGGAAAGAGCACTCGGTGTCACAAGAGCTGTAACTAACACTCCTTAAAATGAAACAAAGCTCGCAAAGTGAAATTGGCCAACACGCACAGGCTTCAGGTTAGCTATAGCCTGTAACTAAATCCCCCATTCTCATTGGCAAAACAGAGAAGGAAAGACGTTGGCAACACTCACAGCTCAACTTCGCCATTGAGAAGCTGACATCAAAATTGTCTTCGAATGGCCGCTAGGAGATAGTAACACAAGGCAATTTCAAGATAGGGAAGAGCAAGTCTGTAGAAACCTGTCACATGATCATCATTCGAGATAGGAAAGATCAGACCAAACAGAAATGGGAGTAAACATCTGAAGGCAACTACATTTGACTTCTAACCTTACACATCATAACAGAGCACTTATTATTCTGAATCAGATACTTGCAGTCAAGTACCCAATAAAAATAGCATCCCACTTATTAAACATCTGAAAGCAACTACGTTTGACTTCTAACCTTATACTAACATAATATGAACCGATGTAAGAGAAACAGCTCTTCAACACCCCTCCAATATCTCTTTGCAGAACATAACCTAAATTACAACACCCCCCCCCCCCAAAAAAAAACCATGCAGAGACCACTAAAAATACTAGCTATTAAACATACACAATTCAAGTCTGTGGTACAAGAAGCTTGGAATATGAAGTCACCAGGTACAAAGATGCATGTCTTGGTGAACACGACAAAGGAAGTTTAGTGTCCTCTTAAGCTTTTTAATGTCCAACATTTTTTTGATATAGAAGTCCAGGCTCCGCAGCCAAGAAACTGCTTGATGATATTCAGGTGCAGTTGAGAGTTAATTCTAGATATTTAGGTAAAAGGATGTTATGGCACACTCCATAAAAAGGATGTTATGGCTATCTGTGACAGTATGGGGCAGTTACTAGTTTTTGCCAGCAAAAGATGAAGATTAACTGGATCATAAGTGATTTATAACACATCCTTCAATTGACTATTATAAGTGTCTGCCTGTTTATGGCACTATAATGCAGGACCATATGGTCGTTTTGGGGCCTCTCTTGAATGATAATCACTGTCAGTAATCGACAGCAGCAATAACTACTGATGATGAAATTAAACATCCCTTATGGTCTATTCCTGGAGGCAAAAGCCCAGGCCCGGATGGTTTCTCCGGCCACTTCTTTAAGGACACCAGGGCCTTGTTGGAGCTGACATCGGTGCGGCAATTAAAGACTTTTCAAGAGAGGCAAGGTACTAAAACAGCTAAATGCTACTAAGCTTACCTTGATTCCAAAGACGAATTGTCCAACAAGTTCAGTTAAAGATTATAGACCGATTGCTAGCTGCAATGTGGTCTATAGAATCATTACAAGATTTTATGTTCTGCATTAAGATTGTGTTGAAGGTGGAAAATCCAAATCCAATACCCCAAAATCTCAGACCCATTTTGCAAAATGTCACGCTGCGCCAGGGCAGTCAGGCATTATAGAAGGAAGTGAGTCTCTCCTAAAATCATCACGAAATCAGATATTGTGAAAGCTTATGATACTTTGAAATGGTCTCACCAGTGACCAGCAAGGTACTCTATTTTTTGTGAATGGAAGTCCATATGGTTTCTTTGAAGAAAAATGCGGTGCCGGACAAGGGGACCACATCTTTGTGTTGAGTATGGAATACTTGTCTAGGTGTCTTAAAATGGCAGCTCCAAGATCATTTTAAGTTTCATCCTAGATGCAAGGGCATTAAACATTTATGTTTGGCTGATGATGCCATTCTCATGGATCATGGAAAAGCTCAGTCTGTTGACTATTTTAAGGGGACTCTTTGAGAGGTCTAGTGTGCATCTGCTTTGAGAACTAGCAACCAGAAGTCTTGATTCATTCGTGCAGGAGTAGATGATACAAGTACAACCAAACAGAAGATATTTGAATCCACACATTTTAAGGCAGGCCCCTTTGTCCCCTAAAAGCTCACAAAGGATGACTGTCAGATCTTGATTGATATGATCTTGAGCAGGATACAAAGCTGGGCCATAAAGAGATTATCTTATGCATGCAAACTTCAATTGGTTGCCTCGTGCTTATTAACATGCAAGTTCATTTGGCATCAATATTTTTATTCTTCCCTAGCATAAGATTCATCAAGCAGAACAGGCATGTAGGGCGATCTTTGGACTGGTCACAGCCAAAATGAAAAAAAGTCCTTGGTCACTTGGGATTTAGTCAGAAAGCCTAAATCAAAAGGAATCATCAAGCGAACAGGCATGTAGGTCGATCCTTGGACTGGTCACAGCCAAAATGAAAAAAAGTCCTTGGTCACTTGGGATTTAGTCAGAAAGCCTAAATCAAAAGGAGGCTTGAGTGTTAGCAGGGCTGAAATTTGTAATGTCGCTGCTGCTAGCAGATACATATGGCAGATTTCATCCATGGCAGACACATTATGGATGAGACACATCCATCATATTTATTTCAAGGAAATAAACTGGTGGTATTACGTGTGACATACTGACTGGGTCCGGAAACAGGTGATCAAGTTGACAGATGAGACTTAAATCTGATTATGATTGTTCAAATAATAGGGGTGTAGCAGGAAAAAGTGGAGTTTCACAATCCCCTCTGGTTATGGTCGGTTGGTTGGCCATTATGATTCTCAGTCCCTCGAGCTTCCTTTATCAATCAGTTGGCTGCCCAGAACCAACAGACTGAAGAATCGGAATCTTGTACACGATGAGACCTGCATTTTGCGTAAAGTTGAGAGTGAGCGCAGAGATGACAAGGTAGATGCTGTAAAAAGAAATTGCTTTGTTTGGATTTTACAACAGCGATTTATACCTTGTAGAAGGCACAGAATGTTAGAGATGGAAGGAGCAGAAGGTAGAGCAATTGGCAAAATATACTCATCTCATTAAGAACCAGATTTTGTATTAAGTTGCTGAGAAAAATACAGATATAATTTTGCCTGCTGTAAATAGGGAGTGATTCATTTCTTAGGTACGCACAAGTAGCCTACCAGCCTGAAATGTCTTTCTTTTGGTAATCACTACAACTCTCACTAGCTTGACACCCCCCCCCCCCCAAAAAAGGAAACCGTACACCCTGTTGAGTTGTAGGCAACTCCAATAAGAACACTTTGAACAATTGTTCCAGCAGGGAGAAGGGGGAAAAACACCATAAATATGATATTGAAACAGAGATGCCACCTACAGCATTCCAAACAAAAAGGAGCTAAACAGAGAATTGTTACACTACCCCTGGCGCTGGCAAAATTTTGAGTTTAGGTCAAATTCAGGTCGAACAAACAGGACTATCAAAATTCGGACAAGAAATTAATGTCCTGTACCAAGTTTTTCCAGGTCGGACCATTCAGATAAGGCTAAATTCGCGAAAAAATCGGGTTTGGACAATAAATATAGAAAAATGTTGCGTCACGAAAAATTCATGACCATACCCTGTTTTTTTCGGGTTGGACAAATTCGGTTATTCGGAGCGGACACATTTTTGCCAGCACTATACCAGCCGCTGATACAACAATGATAACAACACCAGGCATGATGAATGGAACAAGGCATATGCACTCCGCATACCTTGTCACCCGCACACCAACAAAGATCATTAGCATCACATCACATCATGAAATCAAGAACAGATCAGATATCTGAAAGCGACTAAACTTCAATTTAACTTTACTACACGAGTAGAATACATGTCACCAAAAACATGACTTGGAGCCCTTTCCTCCAACCGATATCACCACCCTGAAACCAAAACTCTAAAATCCAAACCACACAGCAGAACGGGCATAATTATAGTATATCAGATCAGTAACACAAAAACCCAGAAGATAGACCAGACAAGAAGCTCTATTGTTCCTAAAGCCCGTGGACAGAGCATAATCTGGAATCCGAATCACCCCAAAAGAAAGTAGGCAGCGATCATAAAGGATTTCAGCATTGAACATTAAGGACTTCTACCAATGGAGACCATTGAGAATCTGACGGGAACTTGAATGATAATTTCAGCCAGTGAACAGAGCATAATCTGAAATCTGAATCACCCCAAAAGAAAGTAGGCCGCGATCATAAAGGATATCATCATTGAACATTAAGGACTTTTACCAATGGTAGACCATTGAGAATCTGATGTGAATCTTGAATGACAATTACGTCCAATATGCAGAGACCAACCCCGATACACCATCTGTCTCTAACTGATCAGCTCAAGATCTGGCACAAACCTTACTATTAGTAGTAATGTAGTATTAAAAACAAGGCCCACTACATTCAGAGTAAAAGATCTTTCCACAAAAGGGGGGGGGGGGGGACTCAGGTGACAGCCACTTAGGTCAAATCTGAAGAGAAAAACTGAAACATGAACGTAACACGAAAGTCTTTGCTACCCAAGACTAATTGAGTGTCCTATAACACAGCCGAGAGCATGAATTGCCAAATCACACTGAAGATCCACTTCTACGAACGCCTCATTCGCAGTAACCAGTAACCTCAAAACAAATGCAACTCTTCGTAGCGCTTCTTTGCCCAGCTTACTCTCAACATTTGCCTGTCTCCCAGCCAACAGGACAAACACTTCACATGCGCTCATGATCATTTTTCTTAACTATTAATAATATAGATAACACAAAGTTGGATGCATAGCTAGTATCCTATAAAAGACTATATACAACCAAAATACAAATTATCCACATTCAACCACATCAAAAGAAAAAAAAGCAAATCTTCTCGTCAGCCAGAAACAGAGTCCCAATGAAATCTTCTTTTAAGCGCCAAGAGAAGCTTCAACGCCATCACAAACTCTTCGATTTCTTTATCTCCAAGTACTCCATAAGATTACATGAGGTAACACCATGGCCTTCTTCTTCTTCACCCTCCTAGCAAAGAACACCCCCCCCCCCCAAAAAAAAAACACTCCCAACCCAAAAAAAAAAGCCAGGAGATTATTCTGATTGGATTTGAAAACAACCTAAGAAATTCTCAAGCAACTGAAAGCAAGTTCCCAAAGAGCCCAGCCAATTGACGATGAAACGACAAGTGATCCGTAAATTCCGAATCCCCCCCAAAAAAAAACACTCCCAACCCAAAAAAAAAAGCCAGGAGATTATTCTGATTGGATTTGAAAACAACCCAAGAAATTCTCAAGCAACTGAAAGCAAGTTCCCAAAGAGCCCAGCCAATTGACGATGAAACGACAAGTGATCCGTAAATTCCGAATCCCCATTGCACATAAAGTATCTAACTATCTATTCACTAGAATCTCTCCCCTTTTATGGAAGTTGTCACAACTCATAAGTCAGTATGTTCTCATGCAACTGTCCCCCCCCCCCCCCCCAAAAAAGAAACCTTTAAAGATGCCAGAGGCTTCCAAAGGAGCTTACAAGGGAATCCTCTCTATGCAAAGACAGACTAGTCAAATATACTAGCTTCAAGTCCTAAGATTTAACTGTTAAGGCTCCTTAGAGTCCAAGGGCCATCTCCCCATACCATGCAGGGAGTCCTCAAGTTTGGCCTCATTAAGTTTGTTATAAAAAAATAATAAAAAAATAAGCTTAATTGAGTGTCATCTTTAACAAAGCCATTTGGATAAAAATAGGCCACCAAATATTAATGTCAGACACTCGCTGCTAAAAATAAGCAACAGAAGCATCTCTATGAGGTCTTCTTGCACCACCAATCATGCCAGGAATACAAGGCAGACCCATCTGCAGCCTGAAAAGAGAAGTAATCGCTCTCAAATATGTCTTCAAAGACTCCTAAGAAAGCCATTCGATAAAGAGGGAGGCCAACCAAATCCACCCTCACTCTATTTGATTGTAACCACTTCTCTCTGAGTTTCCCTTCTTATTCGTAAATGTCCACAACTATTTACCCAAAAGCGTCCCATAGAAGAGGCGTAAATCCCTACTACCTAAACCTCCTTGTAACACCCACACAATGTTCCGTCTCACGACATGATACTTGAAATCAATTCCAAATGAAACCCAAAGGAAATTCTCTAGATAACCATGAAACTTGTTAGCCACAAAAGATCGTACGGCAGATATCTGAAGGAAGTAAGTGAGAACACTTTTGACAAGAGTTAATTTGCACCTTTTCAATAGGCATTCAGACTTCCATCCTGAAAGACTTTTCACAAAACTATCAACAATTGGCTTCCATGTATATTGTCCTTAAATATCGCACCAAGGGGGAGACCTAGGTAAGTAGTCGGAAAGGAACCAAAGGTGTGTGCACAACCCAAAACACCACCAGCCATTGTTATGTTGTCCACTGTTCTAAGCTTTCTGCCAACTTAACTCTCAAGCCCGACAGTGCCTCAAACCAAGTAAGAACACAATGGAGATTTACCATTTGCTCATAATCGTAATTACCACAATATTGTAGTATCATCCGGAAAGAAAAAAAGAAAGAAAAAAAAGATGCACTCATAGCTATCAAGTTCAATCTACCTACATAAAACCTAGGTTTGCGCTAGTGAAAAGTGAAAACCTCCACCACCAGCAAAACCAGAAAAGGGGATAAATGTCCTCTTGTTGTAGCTCTAGAAGCCCGAAGGGGAGGGCAAAACACATAAAGAACCGATGACGAGAACCACAAAAGAGTGGAGGAGACACAATGACAGATCCAACCAGTCCGCTTATCCCCAAAACTCATTCCTTTCATCACATACATCAAGAAATCCTGCTTCACATGATCATAAGCATTTTCAATATCCACCTTACAAATAACTCATTTAGAGGCCAAAAAGAACTCAATTAGAGAACCATTGATAGGAACTGAGCAAGTGGAAGAGAGGCAATGACGAATCCTAGCAATCCGGTTAACCCCCCAAACCCATTCCTTTCTTCACATATATCAAGAAATCCTAATTCATGTGATCAAAAGCCTTTTTCAATATCCCACTTACGGATAACTCCCGGCTATCCTAACTTGATCCTGCTATCAATAAGTTCATTAACTATAAGCATATTCTACCGCACCCACACAAAGGCATTTTGATTTACTAAAATGAATCCCTGATGACACCCCTAGCCTATGTGCCAAAAGCTTAGAAGCAATTTGTAAATGTAACCGAGTAAGCTGATAAGCCAAAAATCTCTAATGTTCCTACCATTAGCTTAGCTAGGGACTAAAACCAATAAAAGTGGACACAAATCTTCATGAAGGAAATCTCACCAAACATACTCATCACATCATTTAACCGTATTCCAATTACATTGAAGAAACGCCATGGCCATGCCATCAGGTCTATGAGCCTCATCCCTAGAGCCATCAAGAAGAGCTTTCATAAGTTCTTCTTAATAAGATGGCATCCCAATAATCTCCGTAGCAAAATCCCATAAAGAAGGCAACAACAATGCATCAACTTCAAGTCCCTTAGGTTTAAGCTTAGTAAACAAAGATTTATAGAAACCATGAATTACAAACTTCACTTGTTGAAGCACATCAAAGAAAACCTCATCCACACTCACAGATGCATAAATTATAACCTAAATTGCATGTGGAGATTAGCCACTTTGTGGGAAAATCTCGCATAGCAACCTCCTGCTTGAGCCACAAAGTGCTCTCTAGATTTCTGTTCCCAACAAATTTCCTCCACCAAAGTAATCCTAGCCCAATCATCTTTAGCAACCTTTCTTTCTTCAATCTCATCGCTAGAAAGACCATAAGATACTATTTTGCATCAAATGAATTAATAATACCAATGAGATTATATTTTTGAGCCTTAAGGTCTCCAAAAACTTCTTCATCAAGCTTTCCAGCAACAACAATACTAGCAAAACCAACAATTTCTGCCTCCCCCACCCCCCAAGTCTTTGCTAAGATCAATAAAACCTTCACTCCACCCACATATTCTCAAACCTGAAAGGGCCTCTTAAAATTTACTGTTTCAAGCCAAAGGAAAGCGATCAGGAATACATCTAGTTAGTCTCTTATGAAGCATGTCCAAGAACGCTTCTCCCAATCTGAGGACACAAAAAAGGGTCCAATCTTTAACACACATATTCATCTCCAACCCTCGATCAAGTACCCCTCCCCTTATGGAAAAGTAGAATAATAGCTTATGAAATCCATCAACTCCGCCATTATATTAGGAGGACAAACCCATATACCTCTTCCATGACGATACAAAATTCCTCATGCACCAAGATCCAAACCATCCGTCTCTAATACCATGCATATCATCCCACAATTTCAATTTATCAATTCTGCCTTGCAGACCGCAAACACCACTGAAGGCCCAAGTGAAGCTACCATCATCCATTTGGAGGATGCAAGTAACTGAAAAATCTCCACAAGAAGAAGGAACCAAATAAAAAGTACTCTCATCCCACATCACTAACTAGTTGATCCTATTGCGTCAAGAGCAACATAACCAACACTCTGGTTCCCCTTAATGGTGTGAATCACTAAGCTACATATCCTTAAGTTTTGGCTCTCGAAGAAAAACAAGATCGCACATCTAACCCCTTTAAAAAAAATTATAGGGGATCTTTTTTATACCGATCCTTTAAACCCTCAACTCCTAGAAAGAAACCTAAACGTGAGACACCATCATCCCACTAGAAGAGGTACAAGGCTGACTCCAAACTCTACCCTTAACAACTCCCTTTGCCTCCTAATTGCTGGTTGTATTCTGTGCACACTAGTTTTGGGCACGACGACATTCTTATGAATCCTTGATAGAAGATGAATAACCTCACCACCTAACATAGTCAGACAAAGGTACACCAATACGCCCAGCTATGCTTCTGAGTTTAGAGCCACCCATTTGAAAATATTTTCAGCATCAATGGAGTGGGTACTTTTGGTGTTGTGGAGACGAGGGAGTATACATGTTAAGGAAGCATGCAGCATGCAGATCTTTACCATTTGAGTAGATACCCATCGAAATCCAAGGCCACTCATGAAAATTGTTAAAACTATTATCCATCACCCTGGACATAGGAGCATTCTAGCGAGAGCTAACACACAGCATAGAGCATCGCGAACAACATCCCGAGGCAGGTCATACAAAACACTGTCAAATAAATCGAAACCGCAAGGACCGCAACACAATTATGCACTGACAACGTCGAATGAGTACACATAGATGGAAAAAAGCCAAAGAATTATTAACCCCCAGAGAAGGGGGCTAACACTCTCTATAAATAACCAAGGCAAATTGAGAGAAGACGAGAGCCAATTGATTAGAATGGTTAGAAAAAGTTAAAGACTGCTCACCTGCACACTGATATCAACTTCTTCTTTTTTTTATAAGAAAAAGGTAATATATTAACAAAGAAAAAAGAAGCTCAAATGTACAGTGAGCACTGTACCAAAGGCGATTTACAACCTAAGCATAAACTATCCACACAATCTGCCAAATCAATAAAGGAAGAGCTAAACTTCCCATTCTTTCAAAAGAAGAGAATTTTGATGAAATTCTCTTTCAAACGCTGAAGAGGAGTTTTTACGCTATCAAAAACTCTTCTATTTCTCTCTTTCCAAATACTCCAAAAGATGACTTCCTTCTCCTCCTTCTTCTTCTTCTTCCTAACTTTCCTACCAAAGAAACCTTCCCAAGCCAAAAGATGATTCCTAATAGAATCAGGAGCAACCCAGGACATTCCCAAGCAACTGAAAGCTAGACCCCAAAGAATGCGTGCAACCTGACAATGAAGCAATAAATGATCCACAAATTCACCGCCCCTTTTACACATGAAGCATCTATTCACCAAAACTTTTCCCATTTTTGCAAGTTGTCACACATTAAAATGTTCCCATGTGTAGCTTCCCATACAAAGAACGAAACCTTCAAGGGGGCTAAGGACTTCCAAATGAAATTGCAGAGGAAGCCTCCATCAAAATGCATCTCCTATGGTGGGAACTTTCCATCAAGAAGTTTTAAATAAAAAGATCTAACAAAAGAAGCACCCCTGAGAGGTTAGATCCCAGAGCACCCTATCAACTGAAGATTCCCTTACTTTGGCCCCATTAAGCTTATAGAAAAAGCTGACAAAGGAATCATCGTCAACGAATCCATCTCGGACAAAAACAACAATAGAGGCATTTTTGTCCACTGCCAAAACATAAAGTCTAGGGAACAAGTCTTTCAAAGGAAAGTCACCGCACCAGCGATCATGCCAAAATAGGATAGAAGAGCCATCTCCTACCTCAAAAGAACAATGTGGAAAGAATCTCCCCCAACCTTTGGAGATATATCTCCAAAGACTATATCCATATCCCCTTGCGACTGAGGGAACCCAACCAAATCCATTGTCCCCATATTTGATAGTAACTACCTTCCTCCACAAGTTGCCCTTTTCATTCATAAATCTCCACAGCCACTTACCAAGAAGGGTCTCGTTAAAGCGACGCAAGTTCCTTATACCTAACCCTCCTAATTGCATTGGTTGCTTCACAATGTTCCATCTTACAAGATGAAACTTGAAGTCACTCCCAAAAGAACCCCAAAGGAAATTCCTCTGGATTGCTTCTAACTTAATGGCAACTGAAGAACGTAAGGGAAAAAGAGAGAGAAAGTAAGTGAGGATGCTTGAGAGAACACTCTTGATGAGAGTTAATCTCCCCCCTTTCGAAAGATACATAGACTTCTATCCAGATAGTATTTTCTCAAACTTTTCGATAATTGGGTCCCAAATGGCTTTCTCCTTAAATTTAACACCGAGAAGGAGACCTAGGTATGTAGTCGGAAAGGCATCAACTTTGCATCCTAAAACACCTCCAAGTATTTGAATGTTATTCATGTGCCCAATAGGCAGGATAGAGCTCTTTGCCAAGTTGACCCTAAAACCCGAAGCCGCCTGAAACCAAGTAAGCACACACCGAAGATTCACCATCTGCTCACAATCATTTTCACAAAAAACAATAATGTCGTCCGCAAAAAGAAGATGAGAGACACTCGTAGTTGTCGAACTCGGGCAGCCCACTTTAAACCCATAAATAAGCCCGGCAATAGATGCCATCTCAAGCATCCTTGTAAAGACTTCCATGACCAGCAAAAACAAAAGGGGAGATAAAGGGTCTCCCTGCCGAAGACCTCTAGAAGCCGAAAAGAACTCCGTAAGAGAACCGTTGACAAGAACTGCAAAGGATGTAGATGATATGCAGTGTCTTATCCATCCAATCCACTTTTCCCCAAAGCCCATTCTCTTCATGACATACAACAAAAAATCCCAATTCAAATGATCATATGTTTTCTCAATGTCCAACTTACAAACCACACCCGGCTTTCCCGACTTAACCCTAGCACCAATAAGCTCATTTACTATAAGCACCAGATCAATGATCTGACGGCCTCCAACAAAGGAGTTTTGGTTATCTGAAATAAGATTCCGAATGATGCTTCTTAACCTTCGGGCTAAAACCTTTTAAAGCAATTTGCAGATGCAACCAACCAAGCTGATTGGCCGAAAGTCTCTAATATTTTCAGCATTTGCTTTCTTAGGAATAAGGCCAATAAAAGTGGCACTGGCCACGAATCTTCCTGAAGAGAAGAACTCGGCAAACATTCTCATCACATCTCCACTGATAGTGTCCCAATTGCCTTGAAGGAATGCCATAGTCATACCGTCAGGTCCGAGGGCCTTCTCCCCACAGCAGTCTAGAAGAGCTTTGGTGACTTCTTCACTGAAAGGCATCTCAATAATCTCTTTCTCCAAGTCTTGTAACACGGGCAAAGGCAAGGTATCACCTTTAGGTCTCCATGGTTCTGACTCGGAAAACAGAGATTTGTAGAAGTTGTAGATTGCAGACTTCATATATGGAAGGGCATCATATTGAACCCCATCGACGACCACAAAAGACACAGAGTTAAATTTCCTACGCAAATTAGCTACCCTATGGAAGAATTTGGTGTTACGATCACCGGCCTTAAGCCATAAAGCCCTCGACCTATGCCTCCTAGAGATTTCCTCCATCAAAATGATCTTAGCCCAATCCTCTTTTGCATCCCTTCTTTGCTGAATTTCACCACTAGTAAGGCCAGAAGACTCTTCGTTCACATCGAGGGAATTTATAATTCCCAAAAGATTATACTTTTGAGTCTTGATGTCTCCGAACACCTCCCTGTTCTACCTCTTAAGTTTATCTTTGACAAACTTAAGCTTGGTTGCAACAATATAACTAGCAAACCCGTCCACTTGAGCCTCCCCCCACCACTCTTTGATAATATCTGAGAATCCCTCAAATTCCAACCACATATTCTCAAACTTGAAGGGGGTCGTACCCCGTTCAAGCCTAATCGTCTCAAGACAAATAGGGAAGTGATCCGACATTGGCCTTGGCAGCCTCTTTTGAAACAACATGTTTGGAAAGACCTCCGCCCAATCTGCCGATATGAGAAAACGGTCTAACCTTGAACATACCGATTCATCTCCACTCCTGGACCAAGTAAAATCTCCCCCCTTCAAGGGTAGGTCCAACAAGACTGAGTAATTGATGAAATCCTGAAACTCTACCATTGCATTAGATGGGCAAACACCTGTGCTCCTTTCTTAACAATGCAAAATTTCATTAAAATCCTCCCCTATCAAAGCATTAGATGGGCAAACACACCGATATCAACTTCTAACTTTGCAGGATCAAAACGAGTGACATAATTATGAGAAGAAAACCTCATATCAAAGCATCTGGAGGCCACACAGCAAAGTCCTCGCCTTCAGAAGCAGGATTAGAAACGCCACTAGTACTTTCACAACCTCCACTCCTCAAGCTTCTGCATCGTGAATAAACTTACCTGTGCAAAGAACCAGAAACCTGCCCACCCTCTCTGTATTGTCCCTTTCCTTCCCTCTAGAATTAATGTTACAATCGTAACTCTTTCAAAGCAGAAGGTTCTTCAAGTGCTTTAATAGCATTCCTCTAGGGTGAGGCTGAAACAACACCAGCAAATAGTTTCAGAAAGCAAATGATCAAAGAAAGCAAGTTGGTTCTCCAATAAAAGCACATATAGGACAACATCCTGGAGGTGGAGTGGACGTGGCAGTTGGAGAAGATGGGGGCACAGAGGCAGAGATTGTTGATGACAAAGGTAGGGGCCAATATAGATAGCCCACTTGCTCCAAGTTGGAGGAGCGAACAATCTCAGTAAGAGATTCAAAAAATTCTAGCCCAACCCTTCTCATTCTGGCCTGCTGGGAAAATGACAAATTATCTTCAACCGTTTTTTATTTCAAACAATTGCAGATATTTTCCAGCTCTGTTTCTCTTGGATTCCAAAAGAAAAATACTTGCACCTCGACACATTTGATCACACCAATTGGAGAACTTAACCTTGCGGAATATGCCTGGCACATAGCAATTGGCTCAGGCAGCAAGGCGAGAACTTCCTGAGAACTCCCCCTCCCATTCTTAGAGATTTTTCCCTCCCATTCTTAGAGATTTTTAAGATATCCTCTCTTGTCTTAACAATAGCTAGATCAAAAGATTTAGCTTCCAATAGCCACAAACCTTTTACAGCCTCCTGTCATAATTCAAACGAAAACAGTAGCAAATAGAGAAGAAAGCACCACAGATAAGGAGAAAGCACAAGCTGGCACCACTGCAACACAAAACAAGCAAACTTGACCCTTGAAAGACCTGGATGACCTCTTCTAAAGAAGAAAACAAATTTCTGGTGACCTGATGACCCAACCACCAGCAAAAACCTCACCAGCAGCAACAGAAACTGCAGCAACTTCACTTACCTCCACAACTGATGGAGAAATACACCAGGAGAGAGCAGATTTGGAAAAAGGGTAAGATCGCCAAAAAAGGACACCTCCAGCAGTAGGCAATAATGTCAAAGGCTCCCGAAGACCTGAGGTCTCATGACCTGAGTCTCACCCATGAATCAGACCACCCACTCTATCTTTCTCTCTCTCCAAATAGCTCTTACATTCACTAGACCAATTTTAGAGTTCTCCTACACACACTCACCATCATGAAACACCGCATTCACAAAATGTCAACTGGCAGGCCTTCAAACAGAGACAAAGTTACAATACTGAAGAGGAAGTTCCTGCAACCCATTGCTCCAGTGGTGCCAGTCATAGGCCAAGTCATTCAATGGCGTGAAAATCATCTGAGTATCTCATGGGCAGCTAAAGGATGAAACACCATAAAATCAATACAATACAATCATGTATTTATTTGGCCCTGTTAAAGTAGAACGCTCGACCGATGATAAATCATTCAAGTTTCCTTAACTCCTATGACACAACCCCCCGTCCACCAGAAGAGGCATTACACCACTAGGGTAACCTGGTAGAACTCACTAGTCTGGTTTATAGCCTATAGACAAGTTGGTAAAATATTTTTCCACGAACTACATGACCATTGAGCCTCAAAATCTACCTTTTTTGTAACAATTCTGTTACTAGAATTTAGACCGTGTCCAATTGATCATAAATTTGGGGTCCAAATTTAGATCTTGGAAACACAAACAAGTTCACGGAAGCATAATCCTCGTCATAAATACGCAGACGCCCATAGCGAGATGAAAGTTGATATAACCAAACTTATTGTCAATACCAGGACAAGTTAACAAGGTAATCCCATCCATCAAAGGTCCCCCAGGGTTTTCTTGCCTGTCCAAGTCCAAGGTGACCAAACGGTCATATTTAAGCCACCAAATCAAACTTATTTTACAACATCAATTGAATAGCACAACCTTAGCT
Source organism: Selenicereus undatus (assembly GCA_017589665.1). Classification (NCBI taxonomy): domain Eukaryota; kingdom Viridiplantae; phylum Streptophyta; class Magnoliopsida; order Caryophyllales; family Cactaceae; genus Selenicereus; species Selenicereus undatus. The sequence goes on along the minus strand of JACYFF010019584.1, from coordinate 113,429,016 downwards.
TTTTTAAAGTTAAGCCCAGGCTTCAAACACCAGCCCCGCGGGGGGGGGG
>JACYFF010019584.1:113376880-113428867 GCA_017589665.1 Selenicereus undatus | reverse complement strand
CCCCCCCCCCCCCCCCCCCCCACATCCTTCAATCACAGCAAGTTTTTACAGCCTTCCATAAATTTTCCAAAGAAAGCGAGCTTTGATGAATACAACATCAACCCTGGCTTGAACAAGGTCAACCCACCATAAAACCACTGAAGTCTCAAGAAGTTACCTACCTAAAAACTTCCTCTACACACTTCTGTGCAAACTTCAAGAAAGTACAGCTTAGCCTTGGACAGTGCCAACTACCCTGATTGCATGAGTAAATCAAAGCATTGACTATATACATACCAAGGGCATTGCACTCCACATAATTTCCTCCTTCAAGCAACCAACTTCAAATCAACTGCCTGGTGTGATTCTTAAGACTTGTCTGATGGGGTTGCGCAGAAAAAAGATGTAAAGGGAGAGAGAGCTAGAGCGCATAAGTACCAATGCTAGACGGGTTTGAGGGCACTGGCCCGCAAAAGAGAAGTGGGGGAAGGGGTTAAGAAGAAAACCTGAAACAGACCCCTCCGCCGCCCCATGAATCATATATAAAATTGTGTCCCTCAAAAATAACCCCCCCCCCTCAAACAACCTGAACAGCTCATACCCTCAATTCAATATACGCCAAACCATTAAATTATCATGGTAACATTCTGACAAAGCAACCATCAGCAATACATAAATTCATCAATTTCAAAATTATTAAATTTCGAGAAGAGACAAGCACTTAGATTCATTGCTACATAGATAATCTCTTCTGAAAACTCGAAGCTATGCAAGAAAGCCTAACCCACTAATCTCAAGTCTGAAGATCATCTTTTTCAGCTGGTTTCTCCTATTCACTACGACTTCTATACTCGCCAGGCCATGCTTCTCCCACTAAATTTAGCCTCTTTTTTGGCTGGTTTCATGAGGAGAAAGACAAAGGCTCAATGACATGATGTAGGCTATAGCTGGATCCAGCTGATAGTCTGGGACAAATATATCCACAGTTCCAGACCAAAAAGTACTAGCAATGCCCATATTAGACAACACTATCAACAAGCAAAAATATGCACAACCAAAACACGTTAAATTGAGAACCATCTATGTCCTCAAATTGAAAAATCAACACCAGAAGAGACTCTACTGAAGACAAAGGAAACTCAGTGTAAAACAATCACCAAATAGTTCACCTGTTAAGAGTTTCTATAACAAAATTCAAAATGGGTCAGCTTGTTTGCTCGTTTTGATTTTTCCCGCCAATGCAAACCAAAAGTCTAAATCTCCCCCCAAAGCTTAGGCAGCCACCAAGGGATCATGCTAAATGGAAAAATTTTAACTTGGCTAGTACTTCCACTATGTGACTTGACAAGGAAGCATCACCTTCTACGTTGCCATGGATTTCTTCACTTTGTCATTTGTCCTTGATCAGGGCTAGCTAAGCTCGACCTCTGACCATGAAAGATTGTTTGCATGAGAAGGTCCAGAAAGGGTCAAGTTAGGTCTCTGGAAGATGATTCGATAACTATTCAGTGGAGCACCTAGAAGAAAAGGGAGTGTCGGAATTTTGAGGGCAATCAAGACTAAAAAAAGCTTCCTTTGCTGGAATTTTGCATAGTTGGATTCATATTCTAGATTGTGGAATACACACCTCTATGTTTTTTTGTTTTTTTTTTTTTTTTGGAATTTACAGATGAGAGTACTTCGTAAGAGCTTAAGGGAATGATGAGTTCTGCAATTACCCTTTTTGTATGACGTAGCATTCCCTAGGTGTCATATTTTAATACAACTTCTAATTACTCATCAAAACTTCTAAAGACCACCTCCAGCGAAGAGAAATGTTGTGCAAATACACATACAAATGAATCTGTATATCATAGCCAGTACACACACAAACACATAGGCATAAATGTATATGCATACTGCACGTGTGCATGACCAAATGTACATGCCTAGATGAGATAGAGAAACCAGTAGGATAAATAGAGCCAACAATTCAGGCTCGTCAATTTGATGCTCGACAATAGGAGAAGAGTGATGGAGGCAGGCAAGAAACATCCAACTGGGAAGGGAGAGTGGAAGAACTTATACAGGCTCTTGCTAAAGTAGACAAATTCCTTCCATTAATTCCAAACATCAGATGTCTGATTGTTCCCTTTTTTAACCCTCAAGTCCCACACATTCAGAGCTAATCCCCACAGCACAGCATTGAGTGATCAGATCTTTATCCAAGACTCTGTTCTAGATATTAATCGTCTTCTATTGCAAACAATTAACGACCAGAAATACCAATAGAAAATTTCCAAATCCAACTTGCTACCGTATGCCTAATCGAATCTCATCGAAATGCGGCTGATGATTTTCGTCTTCTATCGCAAACAATTAATGACCAGAAATACCAATAGAAAATTTCCAAATCCAACTTGCTACCGTATGCCTATAGAATCTCGCCGAAATGCTATGATGATTGCTAGAAGTCCAAAGCCATCATAAGTACGAGCTGGCTTATGTAGTGAAATCTCCCAAGCATGCCATTCAAGACAGGATCATATCCCACCAACCTCAGCCTCATTATCTCCCTATCACTCTCATTTACACCTGAAAATGGAAAGCAGAACATAAACAATAGAAGTAGAAACCAATCCAAATCTACGAACCCTAATCCTGACAACATACATATAAGAAATCATTCAGCTAATACAATAAATCTTTTCAACAACACCCCCTCCCAGTGTGGGTCCCACTTTCGCGGAGTTTGGGGAGATCCAGCTGTGGGCAACCGTACCTCTACCGGTATTCCTACCCATAGAGAGGTTGATTCCAAGAGACCTACGCAAAGGTTTTGTGAAAAAGTTTTATAAAGGAAAGCGCTTGCGAAGCATTTAAAGAGGAAAATCAATGTCAAAGAAGCTGAAGCTGAAAGAAAACTGAAAGAACGTACCTCAACAATTCACGTTAAGCATCTGCCGTCACTCCCAGAGAAAAAGCACAATCTGCATATGAGCACGACAGACCCCTACCAGCACTAAGCCACTGCTGACAACTACAGAGACACTTCTCTACCATCTAAGATTCTAATCCTATTCCGCCACAGCCGCCTATCCTAAGCTAGGTCCTCCAATAAACCCACTACTTTCAAGTCCTCTCTAATCACCTCGTCCAAACTCTTCTTCGGCCTACCCCTTCCTCTCTTGCCACCAGGAAGGTCGATCAACTCACACCTCCTCACTGGAGCGACCATACTTCTTCTCTATACGTGGCCGAACCATTGGAGTCTCAATTCCTTCATCTTCTCTTCTATGGGGGCCACTTTAGCTAAGTCCCTAATTACACTATTCCTAACTCTGTCGATTCTCGTAAAACCACACATCCACCTGACGATCCTCATCTCAGCAACCATCAACCTCTGGAACTGCGTCTTTTTTAGAGGCCAACACTCCAATTCATAAAGGACAACTGGTCTGACTACCATCCGATAAACTTTGCCTTTCAAGCCCAAGGACACCCTCTTGTCACACAGCACCCCTGAGGCAGATTTCCATTTTTGCCAGCCCACCCTTATGCGCTGGTTAATATCCTCGTCAATGTCCTCATTTTGAGGGATGATCGAACCAAGGTACTTAAACTTATCTACCTTTGGTATTTGTCTCCCATCCAGGGTGACTTCCCCCCCTTCTCTCCTTCCACTGAAACAATACAGGTATTCCGTTTTTGATTTACTTAGTCTAAAACCTCTAGCTTTCAGCGTAAGCCGCCAACTCTCCAACTTGTCATTCACCCCCTGCCTAGTCTCATCGATAAGAACACTGTCATCTGCAAAAAACATACACCATGGGATTTCATCCTGAATCCCTCTAGTAAGTTCATCTAAAACTAAAGTGAAAAGAAACGGGCTTAGGGCTGAGCCCTGATGCAGACCCATACTAACAGCGAAGTTATTTGAGACCCCTCCCGGCGTCCTAACACTCGTCCGCCCTCCCTCACACATATTCTTAATTACACGAATATACAAGGGCAACACCCCTTTCTTTTCCAAACAGCTCCATAACACTTCCCGCCGGACTCTATCTTTTCAGAAATTACTAATTCCTCCAACAGTGCGTCTTACATGGAAAGATAGACCTAAGAATCCACACACGCACACTCTACAGTACAAAGCACAGCATATTCTAGATACCGCCACCTACTTCAAATAAGCATGCGGCCAAAAACAAGTATCATCTAGGCTCCACACAGTCTATAAATTCTATTCCACATCTACCAAAAAAAATGGGGGGCGTCTCCATGCATTGACCCACATAAACCTGCTCCTTGACAAGCCTCCTTAACATCCGACCTGCACACAATGCCTATGCAGAAACAAAACCTCGAAGTTTTGAGTTCCAATCCGGTCAACAAGGATGCATTTTGTCATGAAACTCAAGAAAACTCTGAATAAACATTGGCAAGTTCCCAAAGTTCTGAATACCACATCTAAAGATAGACTACCATCAACACCTGCCTTGGTCAACCAAACTAAGCCAATTTCTGCATTCACTGTGTCGATAATTCAAAACACAGGCAATTAGACATTTTCTTATAAAAAGTAATTATTGGAACCCTAGCAGAATCAAAGAAAATTCCAGAGCCGCTGTATAAGCAATAATGACAGAATAAACATACTAAAGAATTTATACTGCAACATTGCACTCAACATCTATTCAATAATGTCAACGCCACAGTACATGGTGCAACTAAGGCAACTCTTGAAGAATTACATCTATTAAAAAGTCCAGTGACTGCAAGCAACTGCAACTGTTTGGAAGGCGAGCATCAGATTACCTTAAAGATATGGTCAACAAGACACGAGAACATGTCTCTGCTGTGAGGAACTAATTTGTGAGATAAAGAAAGTGCCCCACACACGAGTCGGCATCTCTGATGCAATTTCCACCAGAAAAAGCACATCAAGAACATGACAATGCAAGTAATGCTGGATCATATTTATTATAACACATGAATTAAAATAAAACAGCTCAATCGGAAAACAAATTGATTTCACATCGCGACCCATCCCGTGTCCTAAAGTCAGGAAATATGTCAGCCACTCAAGATCTGGACAAAAGAAACATGTATGATTTCTGCATAACATTCAAAAGAAACATGCGTCAATCTCAAAGCTTAACACGAAAAGGGTTGGGGACGACTGATTGAAAAGTCAATTTCAGTTGTCAAGAGATGCTGTAAGATCATTAGACTGTTCAACATGACTACCGTTCAATCTCAGCAGATGTCTAGCAACAATCCCCAAAAAGATCTTTCTTTAAGTGACCATCCCACTCTACTCTATAACATAGACCATATTGCTAGGTTTCTTTTTTCAGAAGCTTCTGTTCTGTCAGAAGCAGGAATGAAGGCAGGAGTTCCAATTTATATTAACTACACGACAGCAGGTTAGCTGGAGCATACCTAGAGCACGTACTGTGCACCTCATATTTCATGTCTCCAGTCAGATACAGAACTCCCAAAAAATCAGAATACATGAACCCACTTTCAACATGGTTAAAGTACAAGGCATGCAGAAGATATCAGCTGGCTGAAGTGCTTTATACACATGTATCTAATTCTTAAAAGAATCCTCAAGTTCTTTTTTTTGGGGGGGGGGGATAAGGAAAGAATCCTCAAGTTTTGCTTCATCAAAGAGAAATTATATTCCTATTTCAGGAATAGGCTCACAAAAATTATGACCCCCCCCCCAAAAAAAACCTATTCGAGCTGCTTAGAGCCAACAGTAAGAACAATCCTCAAAAGACATAATAAGAGAGGGAAGTCAAATGTACGATCTTCTAGTCCAAGAACAAGCATGAAGTGCTCTCTCCAAGTCGCCAATGCTGCAACATGAAAGAGCACATTCTAAGTAAGTCACATCAAAGGATACTAGAACAAGACTTACCACAACAATCATCTACGATGAAGCTAAATGATACCAGTTGCAGAGGGCCTATTCTTGTATGCCCGCACAACAGCAAGTCCATACATGTCCTTCAACAACATAAAATCAAGAACATAACGCTATACATATCCTCTAGATTAGTAGACACATCAATAACATCCAAAAAAGACCTGCCAACATTTGGTAGCATTATTATCACACAGCAAACCAGTACTCACCCCTAAGCACGTAACTAAGCAGTACAAGACTTCCAACACCCTTAACAAATACCAGTTTGTCATGAACACAAGTTCCATGGAAAACAATTACCCATGTTTCAATTCATTCATGCAAATTGTCTTATCAAGCAGGGGAAAAAAGATTGGTGCAGAACATTCTACAATATGTTTAGTCTAAGCCGTCCCACTGTGAAGCTTTAACAAACACCCCATAATTTTAGCCTTCATCTCATAATGTATGCCTCTTTGATTCACATTAGCACTACATCCCGTCTTAAAATCAATTACAAAAACTGAATGAGAACATATTTCACATGAAATCCAATGTAAATTCCACTCATATTACCACCTGGAGACAACTGATGATCGATAATCTCCAGATTCACATGACAGATTACGTTTGTTGATGAAGCCAGCACAAGACTTCTGAATCCCCAAAAATCTAAATGGCGAAAGCAACAGCCACAACAGCGTCTGCATGACTTGAGATTCACATAAAAGACACAACCACCCCAACAATTTGTCAGTGCCTAGTGTAGCAATTCCCCGTGACGACAACCTGGCAATTTCCTTGTCCCCTGTGATAATTGAGAGGGACAAACCCCCGCGCCCTCTTGTTCTCTATGTGAAAATCAATCATCTACAACAGCTACTTGAAAATTAGAGTACTCACATACAGCTAGATACACCCCCCCAACCCACCCACCCAAAACGCTGTTGTCAAGTAGTAATCTGACTTGTTCGATGCATAAGGAGTTCAGTAGAGATAGAACTGATCTGTCGACACAGACAAGATACTGAAGTAACTGAACACTGCAATTTACTCCACATAAAACTTGGTTCCCCCCTTCCCCTCCAAACATTATCCTTCAACAAATTAGAACCACGAATATGCAAGGACAAAGTCATAGACCCTCCCACCATCACTTCTCTCTCTCCACTCCTTCCCCTTCCCCTAAGTCCCTAGGTCGTACCCTGGTTGAACACGCATTTCCTCTCACCTCGATCATTTACTCGTTATACCCAAGTCTGACTTCAACCTCAGTAAACCATACTCTTTCAATGTGAAACATTCCAATTACTTCACTTGCGATGTTTGCATAATTCCCATTTCCTATCTTCCTAATGACTGAATCCTATGACGACTGTCATACTTATTTTTAACAACATCCATTCATATTGTCTATTTTATCATTCAAACATCAAAGGACAACATAGATTGGTACATATTTTCAAAGACGTCTATTTATATTGTCTATTTTATCCAAACATCTCTTGCTCTTAACCTCCTGGTTTGCCACGAAGCATTACCATTGATGATACCTCCAGGTCAAACTCATATGTCACTACTATCCAATGAAAAAGCAAATCAACATAGATGAGACTGGCATTTTCCTTACACTCCGATATGACACGTGCTAGTAAGTCCCTTACTCCTACTATAGAAGCTTGGCATGACTGCTTGACATATTAGATTCACATGGGCTTTCACGAATGTCTATGGTCCACATCTAAGGTTGATAAGTTAAGGTTGTGGGATAAGTTGCGTGGTATGAGAGATGGTTGGTCAGGTCCTTGATGCACGGAGGGGATTTGAATGAAATTCTACATTCAAGAAGAGAAGAGTATAGATGCGTGCCTTCTAATACAATGATATTATTTCATCAATTATGATGCCTTGATGGATCCTCCATTGGGGGGGGGTCTAACAGTGGAGATGAGGCAATTTGTTCAAGGCTGGGTCGTTTTCCGGTATCGACAGAATGGGAGGAGCATTTTCCAGACTTGGTCCAAAACAGATCACCAAGACTTCTACCTGACCACTTTCCTATTTATCTTGAGACATCGAAGTTGGAGACAGATAAGGCCCCTTTTAGGTTTGAGAATATGTGGTTGGAATTTGAAGGGTTCAATGATGTTGTCAAAGAGTGGTTGGCTAGCTTTGTTGTTGCACACGAGCTCAAGTTCATCAAAGAAAAGCTCCAAAGATAGAACAGAGATGTTTTTGGGGACATCGAGTAAAAAGTATAATATCCTGAGCATTATTATTTTTTTAGATGCGAAAGAACTAAATGAGCTTACTAGTGATGAAGTTCAGCAAAGGAAAGATGCAAAAGATGATTGGGCAAAAATTACACTGATGGAGGAGATATCTGGGGGACAAAAATGTAGAGCTTTAAGGCTTAAGGACGGATGATCAAAATACTAAGTTCTTCTATAGGGTGGCAAATCTCCATAGGAAGTTCAATCATGTCTTTTGTGGTAGTGGACGAGGTTCTTCAAGATATGAAGTCTGCAATCCGCAACTTCCATAAGTCTCTTTCCACCGAGCCTGAAACGTGAAGACCGAAAGTAAATGTTTTATTTCTCCCCTTATTACGGGATTTTAATAGGGCGAATATTGAGTTGCCCTTCACTGAGGAGGAAGTTCATAAAGCTCTTCTTAATTGTCGTGGGGATAAAACCCCTGGTCCTGATGGTATGACTGTGGCATTTCTTCAATCCAATTAGGACGTTGCTAGAACAGATGTGCTAAGGATGTTTTCGAAGGTTTTTCACCTCTGAAAATTTTGTGACAAGCCTCAATGCTACTTTTATTGGCCTCATTCCGAAGAAAGTAAATGCAAAGAATATAAGAAACTTCCGGCCATTAGCTTGGTCGGGTGCAATCACAAATTACTTTCTAAGGTGTTAGCCCACGGGTTCAAAGGAGCAACTGGGGTCTTATTACAGGGAACCAGAATGCTCGAGGAAGGTTAAAGTTGTTTGTAAATTGGATATCGAGAAGGCTGATGATCACGTGAATTGGGACTTCCTCTTTTATGTAATTAAGAGAATGGGTTTTGGCGAGAGATGGATAGGTTGGATTCGTCATTGCATCTCCTCCTCTTCTTTTGCGGTGTTAGTCAACGGTTCCCAACTGAGTTCTTTTCAACGTCTAGAGGGATTCCCTAGGGAGATCCCTTATCCACCCTTCTATTTTTGTCAATAATGGAGTCTTTACTAGGATTATTGAGGCAGCCTCTACTGCCAAGCTCATCTCTCGGTTTTCAGTGGATAGATCTAATGTAACTATGAGTGTCTCACATCTTCTTTTTGGAGATAATACCACTATCTTGATAGCGATTGTGAACAAATGGTAAACCTTCGTTGTGCTCTTACTTGGTTCGAGGTTGTTTCAGAATTAACTTAGCAAAGACCTCGTTAATACCTATAGGGGAGGTGGGGATGGTGGAGTACATTCAACGGTAGGCACCTAACATTAATTCTTCTCTAACTACTTACCTAGGTCTCCCTCTAGGTGCAAGATTCAAGGAAAAAGCCATTTAGGATACCATTATTGCCAAGTTATACGAAAAGACTTTCAAGGTGGAAATCTAAATACTTTAGAAGGGGGGTCATTTCACTCTTATCGTAAGTGTTCTCTCAAGTATCCCAACTTCCTTTCCCTTTCCCTTTTCCTGATACCTTCTTCGGTGTCTGCCAAATTAGAAGCACTCCAAATAAACTTTCTATGGGGTACTTTTGGGAGTGATTTCAAATATCACCGAATGAGATGGAATTTTGTCAAGCAATGTGTGAACCAAGGAGTTTTAGGCATCAGAGACCTGCGACTCTTTGTCTTAGTTTTAAAAAGCGCGAGGCGCGCTGAAGCGCAAAGGGTCTCGGGGAGCAAGGCACGAGGCGCGAGGTGAAGGCACACGCCTCATGGACGTGAGGCTCATTTTTCTAAAAAAATACTAAAAATTTATCCGAAAATACATTTATGCCCAAATAAGTTACATACTTGAATTATTGCAATGATTACATCGCGATGAAACTGTTACAAAGTCTAAAATGGTGGCAAAACTACATAGAATACGATAAACAATATGTTAAATTCACTTAAATAAAAAATCAAAATGCTGAAAACTAAGAAAAATTTTGAAAATTTATCTAGTCTTGATTGACAAGTTTGCGAGTGATATACACATGGTGTTGTTCAAAGGCTGCACAAAAGTACTACTCATTGACCTAATAAAAGACAGCCCACAAAAAAAAAAAGAGAAAAGGCAACACACCTTTAATTGTCATAAAACCACATAAAGTAGACAGAGAAACAGTAATGAGAAGCCCATCAACATTTTCGAAGGCTTATAACTACTCAGCGGCTAGGAGCAGTACTCGCTGGAGCATATCACCGGTGACCGGTGAAGATCAAGTGCCGAAAAAGCTTCGGAGTGGCAAGTCGACCTGTTCTGTCTGTATTAAGTCAAGATACAAGCCTCAAATCAAAGAGAAATTAGAGTTCCCAAAAATTAGGGTTATGAGAATTAGGGCTGATTTCGAAGCAATTTAATGCAAGTGGTTGGGGGCTTCGGCTCAAAATGGAGTTATATGGCTAAGGTAAGTGTCACTTTGAAGAAAATTGTATGCTTTCATGAGAGGTGCTCTATTCTCTCCCTCCGCTGTGACTGCCTGAGGAGCAAAAGCGACTCGCCTTGCGCCTGGCCTGAGGTGCACATGGGGCGTGCGCCTCGTCTCGCTTAAAGAATTCGCCTCGCCTCGCCTTGCCTCACCTAATGTGAGGTGCCATGGTGCTCGTCTCACGCCTAAGTGCGCCTAGGCGCGACTCACGCGCTTTTTTAAATGAAGCTCTTAAATGAAGCTCTTCTTGGCAAGTGGCTTTGGAAATTTAATGAATGAGAAAGGTAATTTTTGGATAAAGGTGGTTGCGACCAAATATGGTGAGGCGGGTTTTGGTTCGTTTACTTCCACTTCTAATGGTTCTTATGGATATAGCCTCCAGAGGTATATTTCAAAAGGATGGGGGAGATTCTCTTCATTCTTTTTCTTTAGGGTAGGTAATGGCTCTTCCATCTTTTTTGGCATGAGCAAGGGTGTGATAGTGCCCAATGAGAGAAACTTTCCCTGCTCTGCTCTGTTCTAGCAATGGATAGAGATGTCTTTGTTGTAGATTATTGGGAACGAGTATCTAGCATTAATGTTTGGGCGCCTGCCTCCATTCAAGATGGTTTTATCGATGATGACACTCTTCTCAGTTTCTTTAACAAGATTAATTGTCACAAGTTTCGGGACTCTTTACATGATATGGTGAACTAGAATTTGGACTCTAAAGGAGACTTCACGGTCAAATCCCACTATTTGAAGCTCCTACTTTTGAACTTTCCTTCATTTCAACTTGTAATCAAAGGAGTGTTCCCTCCCAGGCTCCTCTGGAGGTCTTTTGGCTCCATTAAAGGTTTCTTTTTTATTTAGGAGGCAACACACATAGGAAAATATTGACTTGTGATAACTTGCAGACGAGGGGAAAGGTACTGGCCAATAAATGCTACATGGGTAAAGGAGAGCTAGATTCGGTGAATCACTTGTTACTTTACTATCTAGGACACTTTAGGAACTTGCTTTTAATTACTTGGGTATTTTTGGGAAGGCTAGTTCGGTAGAAAAGTGAAAAAAAGAAGGCATTTATTCTTCCACATGCCATTTTTTGGAGAATTTGGAGAGAACGCAATCAAAGAGTTTTTAAGGGAGACGAAATTTCGCTTGGGCAAATTTTGTAGGATGCTATCTTAGCATCCATCTTTTCCTCCTTTTATAATACATATTTTTTCTAATCAAACAATAAAGGATCCGCCAAGAGTTGCATAAATGCTATCCACCAACAATTCTCTAAGGACTCCACTTAAGATTCACCCCCTTGCACACAAAGAAAAAGAGAACCTAAGATTTTGGAAGAGAGCCTTAAAATGTGACTTTCATTCATGTAATATATCTTACAACTTGACCAGAGTAGAGCTAGCCATTACTCCTGAAAAGCAACATACATAGGAATATATGGAAATACAACTTACTGTAATAACGTAGAAAATATAAGAAACAAGTTATTAAGTAAACTAGTAAGAAAGCAATGCCAGAAAACTAGGAGCTTAGAAGCTTGTTCTCATTAACTTGGACATTTGTTGCCTTGAATTCCCACCATAACATAAATAAATAAAACTTAAGGAACTAGTACACGTGCACTAATTACCTAGGAGTGAAGATTTCCAAAGATTAAATGCACCTAATCTTCAGCACATTCGCACTCCAGTAGGGTCTGATTCAACAAGTCCTAACTCCCTTATTTCTCATCCGAAATTGATGCAATAGGGGTCACATGAAAGCTTGGAGAGTCCATATGGGAGAAGTTGCACTAGACTTCACCTCGTTGTTTGGGAGAGGTGGGTTGAACAAATGGTCCAACTAGAACTGACTAAACAATTTTCTGAAATCTTTAACTTTGGATATGACATTATGGCAATGTCCCCTTCATCAAGCGTCCCAAATGAGGAGAAAAATTGCCCGTAATGCCCTGTTCTTTTCATTGGAAAATTGTAGGTGTAGAATGGGTGGGAGTAGGAAATGGGAGAAGCAATGGGTGGGAGTATGTAGGAGTGGTTTGTTATATGTGAGAGTGGGAACGAGTTGAAAGAAATAGGAAGGAGTGGGAAGGACTTAAATGAAGTTAGCGAATTAATGTAAGTTACATATTTTATTTTTTAATGTAATTTTTTATTTGTGATGGTAATTACCGATGATTAAAAAAAATTTAACTGAAAAAAATATTTTTCTGTGTTGACTCGGGTATGAAATATTATTTCGTGACGGTTGTTACCCCAAAACAATTGTAATTTTCGTTATTTGTAAAACAAATTGTGGATGTAATTTTTTCATATATTAACCAAATACGAATAACGAAAAAAATACACATATTCATGGCCTTGTTCTTTTCGTTGGTAAATCCAAATTTACAAATCTCAACCAACTTTGTCCCGCATCAACTCACTTCACGAACTTTAATAAAAAAAATACTAAATTCAACCCACTTCAACCCACTCCATGAACTTCAATTAAAAAAAAAATACCAACTTCAACCTACTTCCCACTATCTTAACCAACTTCTACCCATCATACCAAAACAAAAAAAAATTTCAACCCACTTTAATCAACTTCAACCCACTTTAACCTACTTTTCACTATTTTAACCAACTTCTACCCATCATACAAAAAAAAAAATTCAATCCTTTCAATGAACTTCAACCCACTTCAACATACTTCAACCCAATTCATGAACTTCAATAAAAAAAAAATACCAATTTCAATCTATTTCAACCCACTTTAAAAAAAAAATCCCTACTTCAACCTACTCCAACCCACTTCTACCAATCTCAATCAACTTCACCCATTGACTAACTCATATTCTCCAACTTCACCCATTTACCAACGCAAAAGGGAAAAAAAAGAATTACGCATCTCTTCCATATACAGAATCAAGCTCAAAATATCTACTAGTCATAAATAACTAATATTTGCTTAACGCAGAAAAAAATTATTTCTTCAATATAATAACAAAAATTACGTCACCTACAATTTCCGGCACGACTAACAAATATTAAGTTTGGGAAGATATGAGAAAGGAGGAGAAGAAGTGGATGAGAGTGAGAAGAAGTGGGATTGGTCCATTAAACCAAGAAAAGAACAGGGCATAAATTCTTAGGAGGGAAACCTTGAATTGGAGCTCCAAATCAAACCCCTTGTTGCACTTGAGCTTCTGAGCACTAAAGATGACTTAACTGTCTTCTTGAGTGGGAATTGGCATAGGTGCTACTTAGTAGCTGAACACTTTGCCTCCCAAATTTCCAATGGGGTTTCTCAAGGCTCACTGAAGTGTCGGTGAGAGAGCGAGGACACAGCATAAGGCATACGCCCCCATTCACACCCTTCAGCAAGAGAGCATGCTCTATCTTTAGAGTTTAGACATATCAATTCAACCTACCAGTTCAACCGCAAAGAATCCCGTGTACTCTTCAGACAACAACATACTTAGTGTGAAGTTATTCTTATCACATCTATATAACATATCACACGCTAAGTCCGCTCACAAACAACATCACAGGCTTCCACAAGAGACACTCACAGCAGTTATTATGTTTCCTAATACAACTACAATGCATAATTAATTAGGAAATCCCAACCAAATTTTTAGCTGTCCCCCTAGAAATTTTTAGCAGTTATTATGGAAATAGCATCACAAGCATACAAAGCCAAAGCCAAGAGAAAAAAATACCATGTATGTTTTACACAAATAACTCTCACCTACGCCTAGCCATCAACGTACAAGCCACAATAGAAGACTTAAATCATCCTTGACAAGAAATCAACGCTTACAATTGTGTCAATTATTTGCAAACGGAAAGACAAGATAATAGGCCATAAACACTTCAGATTCTCTTTTGTTACACAACCATAACATCAATTCAACTATCGCATACTATATAACATATCACATGCTAACTCCACTTACAAACAGCATCACAGGTTTCCACAAGAGACTCTCACGGCATTTATTATGTTTCCTAATAATGCAAGCTCAAATTACTATAATGCATAATTAATTAGGTAAATCCCAACGAATATAATTCATCCACTCTTGTACTACCTATGGAAATAGCATCACAAGCACACAAAGCCAGGAGAAAAAAATACCATGTATGTTCAATACAGATACCTCTCATCCAAGCCTAGCCATAAACCCACAAGCCACAATAGAAGATTTGAATCATGCTTGACGAGAAATCAACCTTTACAATTGTGTCCATTATTTGCGAAGGGAAAGACAAGATAACAGGCCATGAACACTCCAAACCACCTCATCAATTAAAGTATTCACCTTTTTCCATCTGCACCTGCTCACTTTCTTCTCCTGAAGTTTCCTGTATCTTCCTTCAAATCAACATCTTATTCCTCTGTGGATCAATGGCCCACATTCCCCCCCCCCCCCTCTCTCTCTCCCCCGAGCTAGTTCTTTTCCTTTCTGAATGCTTATGGCATCTGTTATCCACAAACTAAAAGACAAGGTAATAGGCCACGAACACTCCAGATTCTCTTTGTTACACAACCATAACATCAATTGAACCATCGACTCCTTCTTTTTCCGTCTGCCTACTCCCTTTCTTCTTCTCTTGGAGTTTCCTTTATCTTCCTTCAAAACAACATCTTCCTTCTCTGAGTATCACTGGTCGACAATCCTCTCTCTCTCCAAGCTCCTTCTTTTCCTTAGTGTTTTGATAATTCTAGGAAGCCAAGAGGCCCAAGACAGTAGCTATGAGAACAGCCTAATTAGACACTCAGCGCATGACGCATACCAAAACGTCATGCATGTTAGCAAAAGATTCACCTAGTTCAACCGAATAAAAACAATATTAAGTGTGAACATACCCTAACTCAGGGGGAGAGACGAGAGTGTAAGCATTGCATACTCTAACCAGGGAAGAGTGTAAGCATACGTACTCTAACTAGGCAACAAAACGTCAACAGACCAGAAAAAAGGGATTCCGAACCAAAAGATACAAATATCATGTTAACAAAACGGCAACGCAGCAAATGATCATGGTCATGCCTCAAAGTGAAGAGACTGACAACACTTCTGTAATGATACAAAAGCAGCAGAAGTACTTCTGTAATTGTAGACCATCTATGTATTTACGAGTTACGGCATCTACGTGAGCTAGTTGACAGACTGAACCCGCATTACATCAGCTCAGACTTTAGGTTTATAATAAAACCATGAAAGGGAGGAAGCAATCTTACCCATGGAATCCATCAGGAGAGCAGTTGCTTAAGCTAACATCATCATGGAGAGCAGATGGACTCTCATTTTCACTCCAAGCTCCATGAAAAGTACAGAAAAATGCAAATATTTCCATGATGAATGCTCATATCAGGATTTGAAGCAGGTTACCTAATCAATATGCAACATATTCCTCATAGCCGAAACACAATTCTACGCTTTAGATAACATCCTAGTCCATGCTCATCCTACTTCATGCTCGATGATTAATTCAACAAGATTGCCATCAGCAGAGCAATCATCAAATGAAGCTGACCCAGCCCATGCCCCGCGCAATAGATGGGTTACAGCTTACCTACTTTGTTTCCAATGCAGAAAGAATGTACAAGTACCTTCAGGACCACAAGAGTAGTCAAAGTACCACAATAACGACCCAACAAACATGAACAGTCCTCCGCAAGTTGGCCAACCTATAATGTAATTATTAAAGAGATGGGAAGAGAAGCCACTCCGAAGTCCAAACAGGCCCCATCAAATACACCACAACAACATTTTCCGTGATAATCACTTACCTTCATGCCAAATGATACCCCCTCAGAGGGTCCATTGTAGCTCTTGTACACATACACGACAGCAATTCCATACGCTTTCAGAAGCAGAAAATCAATAACATGAGAGTACACAACTCTTCTAGATTTCTAGTGCACATAAAAACAAGAAACATAGAATTGGCAGCCTTGTGTCGTAAGACTTGAGTACAAATTTGGTAGGTCACTCATGATTTGAGATTTGGACAACAAAAGCAGCACCTAAACAGTTCGTCAACATACAAATTAGCAAATCCCCATATTTCATCCTGAGAATCTTTTCGTATATGATTCTCAATAAATGGCCATTCCTAGTCCCCAGTGTGAAAATTGATCACCCATAACAGCTACTTGAGCACTCCTATGCAGCTTGTTTGGTTGACAGTGTTATCGAGTTGAGATCACAAGTTATTTATTTAAAATAGAAGTTCACAGCATCAGATACTAAACTCGACATTTTCCTCCATCAAGAATTGGCACTCCGTGCAAGGACAAAACCTTAGCCTACTTCTACCAAACTCCTCGGGTAGTGCTATTGTGCGAGTCGCACACTCTATCTCACACCTACACCTATGCTCTCAGCTGTGATACTGACAATGGATCCTACTATGACCACATAAATCTTATTCTTTCAGCGGAAGACATTGCAAAGCAATCTACCCCAGACCTGTTCCTTAAAGGGACAGTATATCTTCTATTTGTATAATCCAGAGGACATAATGAATATAGACTTCTCATGTTCAGAGAACACTGGAGGAACACTATAATAGACAGAGTGAGAGAGCCAGAGGGCAAGGATGACTACATCTCTTGATCTTGACCAGTGGTTTGACTAAGACAAACTTGAAAATTGATCATTGATGATCCCTCAGAAAAGTCAAACTAGCACAAGCTAACCACATACAAGAAGGGCATCAGAGTTGTCACTTGTCACTACCATCAACAGTAGATGAAAATGCTATTTTCTTTGAACACTTTCAACTTTACGTCAGAGAACTGCAAAATACTCTCCAAGGTTGCTTTCCATATTATACACTACGAAGTGATACAATTACAATAAACCAAAACATGATCAACCAATCCTTCCATCAGCCCCCTCATTACAAGGGCACATCATCATAAGAAAAACACCGAACACTTACATACTCTCCAATCCACCATAGCAAAAGGAATTTTTTGCATAAATATAGGCTCGTGCTATCTATTCTTCCCTTATGTAGAGTAAATGCCTAGTTCTGCAAAGCATGCTTGCACTGAGAGATATAGTGAACACATAATCGCCCCAAGATCTTACTCAGATCCCCAAGGCTAATTGTCCAAGCCGAGCCAAGGACAAGGCATGACGCATAAGGCATGTGCCCCATTGGCACCTTCAGCCAGATATGCGTATTAACTTGACTTAACAACAGGTTAATAGGTTAAACTACAAAGAATACCACCTATTCTTATCATGAGGACCTAAGTCAGTGTTTATTTCCATATTTCATCATTCTTAGTTTCTTACCCATACACATAACATACAAGGCACTAAATCTATTTGTTACTAAACTAGCATACTTCCATAAGAGAATGTCGCAGCAGCTAAATACATTTCCCAAAAACAGCTGGCTCAAGAGGTCAACCCATAACTCGTTGCCAATTGCATTCCGCTTCTTGCTTCCCCTGGGAATTAATTCATCCACTCCAAATAATTAAAAATAACACCACAACCATAAGAACCCAGATGAGAAACAAACACAATGCATGTTTAGCACACAGAACCTGATACAACATTTTATCCAGCCAAGCCAACGTTCTGCAACTGCAAGCCCCAATATCAAGATTTAAATCACCCCTTAAAATGTTTGGAAGAGGAGAGACAAGGTAACAAACCATCAACAGTCCAAAATTTCTTGTCACAACAGCCTTGAACAACAACATCCAAGTAAGCTATTCACCCCTCTTTCTATATTTATTGCTTACTTTCTTCATTTCCTCGAGTTTCGTTTGCCTTTTTCAAATCAGCACCTTCTTCCTCTATGGATCACTGGAAGACAGAGACCTTTTTCCCCTCATATTTAATGCCTATGGCACTACTCTTATTTTTATTCAGTGCGTGGCCTATTATGGAATGAGAAACAAGTCCTGGTGCCACGTTCTTGCTAAAAAAACACCAAATTTTCAGGTTTGCTCCATTGTTTTGGGCGGCCAACTTAAGTTCTACACAAGGGTTACCTGAGCCCTCCACACCACATCTCTCCCATACCTTGCCACCTAAGATCACAGACACTCCATTAAAATAACAAAGACAGTCTCAATCTTTTATTTATGCACCTTTGTTAAGTGTCCTCATCAATTGTTTAGCATTTACCAAATGAAAGCGCACTCGGCCCAAGCACACTTGAGCACCTCCTAACTTTAGAACTTATCAAGATGCATTCGTTATAGGACTATATCGAAAAATAAATATAAACAAATACACAATCAACAACCTTTGGTATCAAATCCTTCCCCATTAGAAGTAAACATTTCTTGATGTAATTCACATATGTTGGGTATCAGGATACAAAAAAAATTAGCAAAAGGCCCAAAACGACAAAAGAAATGATAAAAGAAACTACAACCCAAAGGCAAGACTGGTCTCTTTTTCCCCTGTCACTATACTACATTGCTATTCATCAAATTCTGTAGATACAACTTCATCGTCAATATCCCCAACATCTTAGAATGAACCATGCCAGGAACTGCTCTGAACACTTACAAACTAGACACATGCTCAATTGGAGCTTTGGATCTCAGATATAGCATACCGCAGCATTTCAGAGCCAACAACAAATTTTAACTCCTTTATAAACAAATCTTTAGCCATTTTTCCAGCCTGGAAGAAACCAAAAGAAACAGAAATCAGAACACAAAAACCACTTCAACTGAAATTCATCTTTGCATATTTTATTAATTTTGCTTTACTTCAGCTTCCCATCATGTTAGAAAGGAGCTCTACAATGCACTACCAAGCAGAGATACCCAAAACCTACCTTGTAGGTCATACACAAAGCTTTCAGGTCTTCAACTTTAGGGGCAGGAAGCAAGCTTCCCAACTTGGAAAATAACTTTGCAACCACCAAACCCGATCCATTGGGTATCCAGTTTAACAACTCTACTCCCATTGTTTCCCCTAGAAGAGCACGGAAGAAGTATGTCTCATTAGCTTATAATGTAACATTTGCAAAGCCTTGACACCAGATCCTTTAGAAAGGAACTAAAATGTCCAGCCATAACACAAGAGAGTGTCCGCTCTGTTTCGCTTTTATGGAAGAATTTTAGGCAAGATAAAAAATTCAGAGGCAAGGACTATATCTCTTTCCTAAATTTTGCGCCTCTAAAAGAAGTACACACTGGAAAAGCTCCTATTAGATAACTAGACAAACAGAGGAAGCTGTCATAACTTACCATTTTGGCAGCTGGAACACTTGTAGCTTACAATGCACTCGGGAAGTATATGGGTATTCATGTTTGTGCTCCATACAATGTACCACTTGGGATTAAGAAGGTCATCCACACCAGAATCAAAAGCAGGACTCGACGGTTCACATTGCTGGGATCCAGCTTCAGTTTTCTCCAGATTGCCCAAGACCACTCGACAAAAGACGAGGTGCTTTTCACCATTATCATCCATATCTGACAGCATATCACTAAAGAAAACTCAATTATGAGTTTTACGCTATGTAAGTTCAAGAGCCTTCATCAGTATCAAGCTCGACAGAGCTGCATTATTTCAAGTATCTTTGATAATTGATCCTTCAACATGCACGTGAACACTTATTATACTTTGTTTTGAGACAAGACATACAAACTTCCGGAAATGGGCAAAATCAGAACTAAACATGTAACCCCCTACAGCTCATTTATAGCCATGTCCAACATAAAATAAAAGAGAGAAACATAACACCTTCCATACCTCAGATGTGGCGAGCGAGCAGGAGAGAAGTAAACACCATCTCCATGAGCCCAGGAACCAGAAACCTTGCTAGGCCGCCCGAACCCACGAGCCAGAATGTGAAAGACATCGTTCTTTGTAGTCCCATGCCAGGCAAACACAGTGTTTGACCGACCACGAACAGCCTCCATTGTCCGCATATGCGTTTGGAAAATCTCCCACCGCGCCTTCTCCATTCTCCCACTACGATCAAACTGATGAATGGAGGTAATACGCACGTTTGGATTGACTCTTTTCATCCCATTCATGAACAAATGCCTCACAACCGAGTATGACCTCTCCCCCTCACTCAGCAACTTAGCATTTGGCCACGCCGAGGGTGCCGGGTTAGCACCAGCAGGAACGACCAAACGTTGTCGTTTCGAATTGCCTACTTTGCCATTATTACACGAACTATTAGCAGTATCTTCATTGTCAGCCTCTAATTTCACCTCCTTAACCTTTCTCTTATTACATCTACTACCATTATCATTATCCTTACAATTGTCAGCGTCTATCTTAATCTCTATCTCTATCTTCGGTGCTTCATCGCAAGAAGCATCAACACCCTCATGATCGTCATCATCATCAACTAAAGACTCATCAACAAAGAATTTCGGAAAATAACAATCCCCCTTAACATCAATCCAAGCAATAGATCTCTGCAACCCACTCCCCACATCAATTTGCAACATGCGAAAGAAATCGAAGATATAATCATTACCATCAATCTTCACCTCGACCATCGGCCTCTGCTCCAAGAACGCCGATTTCGCCCTAGAAAGCGCATCACCGGAGAGTTCGACCCACGCGCCGTTGGTCCACTGCATCAACCTCGCCGGCGAGCCGCTGGACTTGAAATTCTTGTAGTTCTGGAGCATAGATTGGCTAGAAACGCTATTCTGATAGCAACTCCAGTGAGGATTTTTCTCACGCTGTATCCTCAGCGGCACATCGACGGTGAGGGTTTGAGATTGAGAGCCATTCTTCTTGGTTCTTGATGTTGTTGCGGTACCTACATGTACAGGTCCAAAACCTCCTGAATTTGGTTGCACCAATGGCTGCTCCATCGCTGGCGTTGATGGCGGAGCGAGGAGAGAGAAAATCTACAATTTCACCGGTGACAAATCCAGAGTCTTGAACGAGGGTCAAAACAATAGAGGTAGCGTTCTTATAGTCCCATGGAGGTCCAAATTTACGGATCCACCCCTACAATTAGGTTTAAAGTAGGTCGGTCAAGGAGGGGCATAACTGTCTCTTCGTAGGAGAGAGGGTTATGGCGGTTTCCCGCGGATGGGGGTCAATGAATTTTTTTATTTCTTTGGTTAAAAGGGGAAATAAAGAAAAAGGAAAAGAAAAGGAAGAAAATCTGGATATGAACGTTACCGCTTGTAGACGTTGGAGCGGGTAATGATTGGCTTGGGCATCAAGGCAGAAAGATAAGCCGGTTCAATTGCTTCCGCCCAAAGAAAAAGATTTCAAGAAGAGACGCAAAGGCAAGAAGAATGTGTTGGAAAGTCCACCTTTTGACATTGGCTTCTAGTTTTCTGAAATTAAAAATGAGTGGCTTAGCTTTGTCAATTTGCTAGCTCTCAATCCGCTAATGTAATGACTACCAAAGAATTAACTAGTGCAACCCAATTAAGAAAAGCCTATGGGTAGCTTTCTTTATCACCAATCAAAGAAAATCGTACATGGATAACTTGAAGGCGATATTTATAAAATCATTAAAAAATCAAGCTTTTGTGTCATAGTTTGGCATTGAGTTTTGTTAATTATGGGTTTTCTATGTTGTTTGTTTTGTTTAGTTATTAACGCCAGTTATAATCAAAAAATTAGCATTTATATTTGATTAATGTTAGATTTATGGCAAACATCGTATGAAAGTTGTGATAGCCTAATATGCGAAAGTAAATTTTTTTAGGTAAATTACTAACGCGTATTCTCAAATCTAATAAATCGTGCAATAAACTTAAATCAAGTACATGTTGTAACACAAATAAGTGTCCAAATATTTTGCTCATATGTAGTATGCAATGCTTTCAGATCCCAACACAAACTTGTGCAAAAAGGTTTGAAAAATCTAAGAAGTATTTAACCTCCACAAAGAAAACAATATGCAGAAAGGGATTTCTATACTTGCACGGGAGGTATGTATGCCCAAAGAAACTAAGGGCCTAGGTCTTACAAATATTAAGGCTGTCAGTGAGAAAATATGAGTAAATTAGCAAAAAAAATAATAATGTTTAATTACAATGTCTAAATAAGTTATTTAAAGTTTATGTGCGCTCGATAAATTGGTTTTTGAGATCTTGATTAATTTTTAAAGCATCGGTCATTTGAGTTGTTTAATTTGAGAAAGTGAGATCTGTTGATGAAGCAAAATAGGTGGTTGTGCATTGTGAGTCCTATCTAACTCATACAAATGACCCCAATAACGTGAGGGATTGATGCAATTAATAGGGAACATGCATAGTCCCAAGTGAGAAACGATAGATGTTTTATTCTCACTATCTACTAATGTAAGTAGCGGGCAATTTGTTAGAATTCCTATAAGAGCTCATTGAGCTATGAGGCATGCTTAACCATATTAATTAATGTGGTGGTCAGTATCCAATTCACTTACGTTTACCACACCCAAAAAGAAAGAAGAAAAATGCATCAAATGGAAAGGTTAAATGATATTGTACCATGCATTTACATGAAACGAACATATTTTTTTCGACTTTCTATAGGTATTTGTGATCAACATTTAGCAACTTTCAGCACAATTCAACAACATTAAGCATAATTCACTATTGTTAAGTATTTATTGAAAATATCCAGTTATATTTTCTTCACTCATTCAGCATATTGATTACCCTAATCATCAGTCCTGGAACTTGTTGACTGCACTAATCATAGGTTGATTGTTACTCCATTTTCATATGCCATATAACTTGTCAATTGTGAGCCAAATGGGCCTTGAAACCCATGTGTTTTGTCCCTAGTCATGAAAATCTCTTATGGGGCTAAATAGGCCCATGTGCGGGCCTGCTCGACCTAACTGTGAGCAATGGTTTACGCTATCACTTAATGCAAACTATATCACAGGCCTGGGTTTATGGATCCAAACAGCTTCTTTTTCTCTTTTTTTTTGCGGGGCTAAAATACATACAGATATAGGTCGCCTACTCGATCCTCGCTTAGCAGTTGGTGTGTTTCTTATTGCCCTTCGTTATTGAGGCCATGGGCTCGAATCTGCACCTGCTGACTTTTTTGTTTTCAACTTTTTTGTTGGTATTTTATTTGTCTCTTGTTTCTCCAATTTATAGAGTTGAGCATTTTATTTTAGATACTTGAGCAATGCATTGTATTAAGTTAATAATTTTGTTTTACTCACTTGAACATCTTTCAGGTCTTTACGATAATATAAACGTTGGCACTTTGCAACATTTAAACAAACATAATGTCTGCTCATGGAACAAGACTATAAAAATAAAAAGCTCTTGTCTAGGGCTAGTAATGGGGCGGGTACGCGACAAGGCTTTTCATACTCTACTCTGTAACTATTTTCATAACTAATGCCCATATCCACCAAGTGTTAAAAAATCATATGCAAAAACATACCGTTTTCATTATTCGGCTGCATATAAACCAAAAACTTTTTATACCCACTAGTATGATACCCTTGCGATGCAAGAATATTACTAAATTTTTATTTTAAATTTATTACTATAAGCAAGAAACAAAAATATATCGGTTTTAAAGTAGATTAATAGTTTTATAACAATATAATTATTGTTTCCTTTCTTTTTTTCGTTCAAATCATTTTAAGTTCCCTATGTTTTCATATCCTAACAATAATGATATACTATTTGCTATTTTTTTCAAAATTCTGTAACATGTGAGGCACCCAACGTCTTTTGGTTGGCTTATTTTAGTATTTAAATGGACTATATTTTAATTTAAATTAATTCATAATAATTATATTATAATCTTACATATTACTACATAAAATATATAAATTTTACTTCTTTTAATTCAATCTAGTATTATATTAATTCAACCCTATATCGACGTGTATATATCCAAGTAATCCTACAAAGCCATTATGCATGTTATCTACATGTTATCATATGTTGCTCTATATGTTTAATATGAACTAATATTGTTGTATGACCATTTGTATTCACAACAACCTCAGGATCAAACCTAAAAGAAAAAGAGTGACAACATTCAAAATTATGGCTAAAAATGATTAATCAATTAAAAATATAAAAATCAATTATTGCAAATCAAATTAACCATATAAGGAGTTAGCCAAAAATTAAAAGTTAGAAGTCTAAAAAAAATATAACGAATAATTACATTAATAACATATAATAAATTATAGTTAGTTAATAACATTAAAGTTGATTAATATGGCTCAACTAATATCCACCAATTACAACATGCCAAGTCATTATTTGCGCCACATCATATTGCATGCCACATGTCATGCATGCATTACTTGTGTCCAATTTTTAATATACACTAGTGGTATACCCTTGCAATGCAAGGACGTTGCTTAATTTTTGCTTTGAGATTATTAGTATAAATAATAAATAAATAAATATATTATTTTTAAAGTAGATCAATAATTTTATAATAACAAAATTATTGTTTCCTTTCTATTTTCATTTAAAATCACCCTAGATTGCTTTTGTTTTCATATGATAATGATTTACCATTTATCATCTTTTTTCATGATTCATCACATATCTAGTTAATTTATGATTGATATTTGTTAGGAGTTCAATGAACTATATTTTAATTTAACTTAATTTCATAAAAAATTATACGACAATCTTACAGATTAATTACTCTATATATAAAATATATAAAAAGTCACTTTTCAACCCCAACTTCATATATATATATATATATATATATATATATATATATATTTGTGTGTGTGTAGCACTTTAATATCACAGATTACTCAAATTATCTGACAAAGTTTGTAATCTTACATGCGTGGTATAGTTAGTGATTCGATCATTGAGAGATGGAGATCATAAATATATTATATATCATAGTATCATTTGCATTTGTACCTTATTTAAACCACTCAAGCAGGGACATACGACAAAGCAATGTTTACTTCAATTATTATTTCAAACAAACAATGACCAGGTTCAATTTTTAATTACCATTCTAAAATTAATCAGTACCTCAAATTTTAAGCCTAAAAACAAAAAAACAAAAGGAGAATCCCAAATTTTGAGTGAAAATAGTTTAATTCACCTAAAAAAAAACCTGAACACTTGAAATTGTCCCAAAAGAATAAATAAATAAATATTACCAATACGGGAATGGGGATATCCTTACTCATTACACACTGACAATGATTATACTGAATTAAGCAAACAAAAATTATATTTGCATCGTCAATAAGTAATTAAACAGTAGCTATACCGTCCACTCGGTTGTACAAATTCATTTGTACAACCGGCCCCACCAATGCACTAAATTTCCGTCACGTAATTCATGCAAACCGCTTTTTTATAAATTAAAAAAAAAAACAAAAACATCAAAGGCACACAACCGTCGAATTCAAGCTTCACCCCACGAACTTCCCTCTGTTCTCTCTCCCCGAACTTCACATATTCTCACTTCATTTCGTGAATTCTGCAGCACTTCATCAACAATTCTAGCCAAAATCTCTTCCATAAATGTTGAAAGAAACACTTCGATGTAAGTTTTACCAACATATGCGATTTATTTTTACGTTCGAACACACTAACATTACTAATCGCATTCTAGGTTTTTAGCAAACAAAGTTTTTACTAATCGCATTTCTACAATGTTTTCATATGGAACCTCAACATCCAGAAGCAAGCACCAAGAGATCTAGAAATGATGAATCACTAATCTCTCACAAAAGATATGTTACAAAAATGAAACCTAAAATTACTAAGCCAGGCAGCATAAACAGCGACTAGTTATTGACTTGTATATTTCGTTTTAGTGAGCCATGACTTCATATTGGTGATCTATGACTTCCATTTAGTGAGCCATTGTTTTGTGTTAGTAACTTGAGCAAATACGTGAACTAGTGAGCCAAAACTTGATTTTAGTGAGCCATGGCTTCCTGTTGGTGAGCTATGACTTCCGTTTAGTGAGTCATTACTTTATATTAGTGACTTGAGCAAATACGTGCACTCGTGAGCCAGAACTTTATTTTAGTGAGCCATGGCTTCATGTTGGTGAGCTATTACTTCTGTTTAGTGAGTCATTGCTTTTTCTTAATGGCTTGAGTATACACTTGCACTAGTGAGCCAAACCTTGGGTTTAGTGAGCCATGCCTTCATTTTGGTGAGCTATGACTTCCGTTTAGTGATCCATTACTTTGTGTTTGTGACTTGAACATGCACTTGCACTAGTGAGCCAGACCTTGGGTTTAGTGAGCCATGCCTTCATGTTGGTGAGCGATGATTTCCGTTTAGCGAGCCATTACTTTGTGTTTGTGACTTGAGCATATACATGATGTGGTCAACTGTGCCTAGGGGTGTTCATCGGTCCAAACCCGGATCGGACCGGACCGAACTGGGTTGGACCGAAGACCGAATAATAGGAAAGTTATGGACTGTGGACCGGACCGAATAAGTCAAGGACCGGACCGGGACCGGACCGAAAAAAGTAAGACCGGACCGGACCAGACCGAATTGTAAAGCTAGCAAATTTTTACAATATGAACATCTTATATTTATTTAAATATGAACAATTTCTACATATTTTCACCATGAAAAACAAATCAATATTCTTGAATGTTTGAAAAATTATAAGTTGCAAAAGAAAATTAAAATTTAGTAAATAAAAAATCGGTTTTTAAATTTTTTTATTTGGTCCTCGGTCCGGACCAGTGGACCGGACCGAAGACCGAATAAAAAAAAATTGTGGACCGTGGACCGAACCGAATTCATTCAGTCCGGTCCGGTCCGGTCTAGGCCGATCTTCGGTCCGGTCTAGGCCGGTCTTCGGTCCGGTCCGGGTTTGGACCGAATAATGAACACCTCTAACTGTACCTCATATTGTACTGAGCCAGTACTTGATTTTAGTGAACCATGACTTCGTGTTGATGAGCTATGACTTGCCTGTAGTGAGCCATTACTT
This sequence comes from Selenicereus undatus, assembly GCA_017589665.1. Lineage (NCBI taxonomy): Eukaryota > Viridiplantae > Streptophyta > Magnoliopsida > Caryophyllales > Cactaceae > Selenicereus > Selenicereus undatus. The sequence goes on along the minus strand of JACYFF010019584.1, from coordinate 113,401,473 downwards.
CGTATTACTGACCTGAGCAAATTCATGCAGTACTGAGCTAGCTCTTGATTTTAGTGAGCCATGACTTTTTGCTGGTGAGGGGTAAGGTTGCATACAGCTGGATCTCCCCAAACCCCGCGAAAGCGGGACCCACACTGGGAGGTATTGTTGTTGTTGTTGTTGTATGGCTTTTTGCTGGTGAGCTATGAGTTGTGTGTAGTGAGCCAGAACTTGATTTTGGTCACTTGGCCATATGTATATTTTAGTGAGTCGTATGTTATAACCTGTGCATATGCATGCTGTACTGAGTTGTGCTTTATATTCTAGTGAATCATTAGCCAAATATAGTGAGTCATGACTTGAATTTGGTGAGTTGATTATTATGTACCTTATTTTCTGTTGAGACATTACTTCAATTTAGTGAGCTATGTCTTTTATACTATAGTATTAACATTACATATACTCCTCTTCTATAGATCAAAAACAGAGACTTCACCCACAACACCTGAGGATATAATCATGGGGGTTATCAAATACATATCCTCTGATCCAACCACCCACAGGTAATCACATTTTCAGTATATATCCAAACTGTGCCTCATATAGTACACTTCATTTTCTATGCCTCATATAATCATGGGGGTTATCAGAGACATCTCCTCTTTGCATTTTGAAGCATCACTAGCATTATTATCAACATCAACAACAGAAATGCAGATTGGAAGAATGAAGTATTATCTGCAAGATAACAACATTTTTGTGGTGAGCTATATGCCACAATTGGTAAGTACAAACTAGAAAATAGTGACCCAAACGCTTTCTCTAGTGAGCCATAAATGCTCCGAAGTACAGATGAAAATATTTTTCATAGTGAGCTATGCTAATTACAGTGAGCTATTGGTTTCCATATTAGCCACGTCATTCATTATGAAAATTACATTTACATTATCACTCCTAATATTCGAGAGCTAAATATATATCTTCGGTGAGCCAAGAACTATGCTTAGTGAACACATGATTGATTCCAGTTAGCTACATGTATTTCGCACAGTGGGCTATACTGATGATAATGAGCTGAATGTTTTTTGTTAGTGAGCAAACAAATACATATAGTGAGCAAACAAAAACATATAGTGAGTACATGATTCATCATAGTGAACTATTAATTACCGCACAAAATTCAACATTTAGTAAGCACAGAAACAATCTATTGTTCATCAGTACATGCTGAAACCGTAGTGAGCTGAATGTTTTTTCTTAGTGAGCAGAAGAATAGATATAGTGAGTACAACACTTATTATGGTGAGCTATGTGTCTCATATTACAGAGAAATTTTCTAAAACAGAATCATGTATATTCAAAAATTACACCAAATAAAACATGCTCAAAGATCTACATTGACTGCTGAAAATTCAAAACAATTAAAAAACACAAAAAAACTTACAAATTCAAACCGGAACAAAAAAAACAGAGATTGAAAAACAACAATAAACCTGACGAACTCTGCGCGTTTGATAAATCTTCATCGTCAACAGAGATGTTAAGATCAAATCCAGCCATGGAATAGTTGCTAAAAACTACAGGAACCGATCAAACACTTTGAACACAGAGAATTCAGCAAAACGAAGATAGCAGTAGGTCAATTCACGCAGAACACTAATTCGAAATAAACGAACAACACGAAATCAACAACCACAGCAAATTCAAATCGGAATATAACGATCAAACGCCTAAGATTCATCAATTACATTGAACAACAATACATCAATGTTTTATAGAAAACTGAACACTCAAACGTTTGACCAGCGAAGAATAAGCAGTTTCTCTCTTTTTATAAAAAAAAAATACTGTTGAAATATATTACAACCGCTAAGTGGGCCTGGGTGGACAATTGAAATATCCACCCGGTTGTACATAATAATTTGGGTACTTAAAAATATATTCCGACTCAATTGAATCATTTTAATTTTTTATTCTTACAATCCCTCTATGTTTATGGTAATGTTTTCTATTTATATATTAATTTGGCATCTATCTAATTAGTATTTTTAGAATGATTGTGGTCTAACTCTCACGATAGGGATAAATATGTATTAGTTGTTGGTCAGGCTTAGGCCTAACATATTGATCCGAAGTGGACACTTAGCAAATTGGGTTCATGTGACAATCATGAAAAATTTATTCTTACGAAAAACATTTAGTCGAACAAGACAAATTTACTTATTACACATCATCATAAAAAGGGCAACCCGGTGCACAAGCATCCCACGTTCACGTAGGATTCGGGGAAGGGCTGCATCCCAATCGGTGAATTGTAGGCAGTCTAACCTGATTTTGTCAGTGGCTGATTTCACAGCTTGAACCCGTGACCTTTTGGTCACACGGAGACAACCTTACCGTTGCTCCAAAGCTCCCCTTCACTTATTACACATCATATTAGTATAAATTCAACATCTACATAATTAGAATTTTTAGAACGATTGTGGTCTAACTTTTCCAATATGAGAAAAATATGTATTAATCGTTGGCCAGGTTTATGCCTAACATATTGATCAGAATTGGTCAAGAAATTGCGTGGACCCTTTGCACAATTGGCTTCATATAGCAATCATGAGAGATTTCTCCTCACTTATGAAAAAAGCAAGACCATGGAAAGTCAGATACTCATGCCCATTAACCCCCCCCCCCCCCCAAAAAAAAACCGAAATGTCAAAAAAGTCAAGGGAAAGATGAATGAGATTGCAAAATTTTGATGTTCACACCAACGATTTGAGATTATATAATCAACATAATTCACAATCTATTCAATTCCTCCTAATTTTTTTTCTTTTTTGTGTAATTGTATACAACACCAAAAAAAAAGAATCAAATTTCAAATAACAGAATTAAGAATAACTTCATTGGAATGATCGAACCCATGTCTATATCCTGATCCCGCCATGAGAGAGAAATCTCTATCGTTGCTTCCACCTTGGGGTGGTGGTTGCTGGTTATCATCGGAATTAGTAGGAGGGTGGTAGTACCGTTGGCTAGTTTGTGGGACTTTTGCATGGAATCTGAGCGCAATTCTGGCCCCAAAATCAAGCAGCTCGGTATACCTCCCCATATTAACAATTGAATACGATGGATTTCTCTCTCAAACTGTCTCTCTCTTGATTGATTCACATATGTTCTAGAGAAATCTAAGAGATAAATGACGGCGGAAAGGGATGTAGAGAACCCATCGAAATGGGGAACATGTATATGAGTTGGTAAAGAAGAGATGTTGGCTATTTATAGGATGGGATTGTCTGGCTTACAGCGTTTCTTTCCCTTGCACTGCACCGTCCACCATTGACCCCTTAACTTTTTCATCATCAATTTGTCTTCACATGTGACTCTTGTTTTTAAGGCTCTGTTTTGTTATTAAAAAATTTAACGGAAAGAAAAGTTGAAAAAAAATGAATGTGAAGGGAGAAAAAGTAGGAAGAAAATGAGTTTTTATTTTTATTTGAATTGAGAAAAAAATACAAGAATTTAGACGAAAAATTTGAGTGTTGATGAATTACTTGAATCATGTTGATATAATCAAAGTAATGCGAGGTTGGAGGAGCTCCGAAATTCCTTTGAAAACTTTTCCCAAACTTTTCTCACAATTGTATGAGGAAAATTTTATCACTTGTTTCTAACAATTTTTCTATCTAATTTTTCTCTATATTTTTTTCTTTGTTATTTTCTCTAAATCAAATATAAGAAAAAAAGTTAATTTCTCCAATTTTTTTCTCTCCACTGAATTTTCTACGGTTCAAACGGAACATAAGTGTCTTCCAACTTTGAACCCTCCTTTTATGGTACTCTTCTCCCCCCCCCCCCAACCAAGGTAGAAAGGGGAAAATCTAGCTACTTTTCTATTTATTTGTTTTGTCTAAATTCTTTATTCGATGAGCTACTATACCCAAATTCATAAGGCTTATACACTCAACTCATGGATCAGCTATGCTAAACTACTCAACACCCCTACGGATAATCTACCAAAAGAAACACTACCTACAACCTGACTACGCAAACCATTTATATTTGGCATTCATGGTGATATAATTGACCGTCTGTTCTTAACATCTCACACTCCTATAGGATCCACACACAAAGACACGCCTATATGTAGCATACCCTCACGCTTACACAGAGCCATTCTTACATGGAGCATATGTATTCAACCACGGAGACATAGCCATGCTCATGTATAACACGTCAATTCAAATATGGTCATAGGGCTTGTAGCATCGCTTCAGTCCAACAAATCTTATAATTTAATTGATTCATGATTGAACTTAAACTTATATATTACATAATGTTTTAGGTCCTACTTGTTTTCAATGTTTTGAAGGAGCGATTAGTTGGTTGGAGTAAGCTTGAGCATGTAGAAGCAAGTTGGAGTAGATTGAGAGTATTTTTGTGAGGAAATTAGAAGCACACTAAAATAAGTAGAAGCGGATAATGTGTTGAACATGCTGAAAACAAACAGGCAACACTTCTCAATTATTTTGTATTTAAACTACAAAATACAAATCCTATAAAAATTAATTAAAAATGATTGGTTCCACTCAAATCTACAATGAAGTAATGCATACTAGTTAGATTAGCTTTTTCAAACAGTGCCTACCCCTTCAAACACTTATCAGTCTCATTCATGAGTATGAACTTGAGGCAAAGCCTCTCATTCAGACGCTTAGACCCCCAAAAACAAAAAATCATAATTTTCAACTTGAAAATAATTTAATCTACTTTTATATTTAAGTCGGTCTGGGTGCTCTATAATAAATCCCACAGAGTACAATAACAAAAAGGGCAATTTATTTAGGGATGGTAAAAAGTTGGGGAATACCCGTCCCCGCTGGGGCCCCGCTCCGAAGTGGGGCAAAATCTCCGCTCCCAAAGGGGACGGGGACGGGGAGGAAAATTAATCCCCGCTCGGGGATGGAGACGGGGACGGGGACATAGTTCAACCCATCCCCGTCCCCATTTCCCCGCCGGGGATTTTGCCCTCTTCCCATCCCCGTCCGCAATTCCCCGATTGGGGAAAAATCCCCGCCTCCGCCCCCAATTTTAATTAAAATTACAAAAATAACCTTATTTTCAAAATTTTTAAATGAAACAACTAAGGTTATATATGTAATTTTCTTTATAAAAATCCTAGGTATATACTGAATTTTGTACTCATGACCATAAAGAGTTTAGAAGGTAGGGAAAAATCAGCGGGTAAAAATCCCTGTTGGGGCCCCGACGGGGATTAAATCCCCGCTGGGGATGGGGACGGGGGGGAATTTTTTCCCCGCAGCGGGGAACGGGGCGGGGACGAGGGGCGGGGATTCCAGCGGGGACGGGGACGGGAAATATACTCCCCGTCCCCAACCCGCCCCGTTGTCATCCCTAAATTTATTGTGTGCAATCCGGTGGACATCTTATTTGTCCACTCAGGCCCACAATTATAGTTATATTTCTCCTTAATTTTTGTTTGCATGATTTATTTTTTGGGTTCATTTTGTCCACTTTTTTTTGCATTATTTATTTGGAAGTTTGATATAATATGTTCGTCCTTTTCATCCTATTTTTTTTACAAATTAAAAGAATTTATATTTGTTAAAAAAAATATATTTCCCCCCTTTTGTCTTATTTTCTATTTCGTAGTTCATTGTCCCTTAATTTTATAACCTATTTTATCTTCTTTCTTCTTTCTCTTTTTCTTTTGTGTAAGCAAATGTGGAGCAGACCAATGAGCAAATACTTATTATTTACTTCACTTATTTGTGAATGGCACATCGTACATGCTCCCCCCCCCCCAAAATATGCACACATTTTTTTTAAATTCTTCCATTGAAATATTAAGGAATAACCTTATATTTACATTATGGATCTACGTTCACTATTTTTGTATAAAAATCCTAATTTTTAAGATAAATATTAATTGAAAATTTGTATATTTATTATCCGTACTCAATAGAAGCATACAAGTTTATTATAAAATAAACAAAAATAAGAAAAAAAATTCACTACAAATTTTTATTTGTATGGACACAACATCAGGGAGCAATACTGCGTATACTAGTGAGCTATATAATATATTTAATGAGCAATGCAATGTTAGTAAGAAATATTTATATTATCTTTTATTATAACATAAGCGCATTCGTATTATACATATTTAGTCAATATAATACAAATATAATCCAACTCACTAAAAATATGTCATAACTCACTAAATATAAGTCATAATTCACTAAAAGGCGAATATATCATACTTTAAAATATGAGCAAAAAAGAATACGTGCTAACTAAAATTGTGTACTATATTGCTTGTTCACTCATTGTTTATTATAAATAATTAGTATTAAACACTAAAATCTTATTGGTTACACAATACATTTTATACCTCACTAAATATCTATCATAACTCACTAAATAAATAGTATAGCTCACTAAAAAGAATAGTTTAGATATATAGCCAGCAAATAATATTGTTAAGTTATTAGGTTATGTTACAGCTCAATCATTTTTTACTATGACATCAGGGTGTTTGTATTATATTTTGTGAGAATAATAGAAATGTAGTGAACTCATTAAATACAGTCCAACTCACTAAATATATACCATAACTCACTAAATATATATCATAACTCATTAAAAAAATATAGACAATTAGAATATAGTTTAGTGAGTTTCATATGTACAATAGCTTTTTTTTAGTACAATAGCACATTTGAATAAGTTATATAGTATTCTTACTAAGTGAAATCTGAGGTACATAAGATGCATTGATTTTGATCTATCCGCTCACTAAAAGTATGTATTAACTCACTAAAATTATGTCTCAGCTCACTAAAATATTGTAGTGAGCTATACATTATTTTTAGTGAGTTGAAATTCGATTGTACAATTGTTTTTGTACAACAAATTGTGTGATATAATAACTCGCTAAATAAATATCATAACTCACTACAAAAATATAGACAACTACAATATAGTTTAGTGAGTTTCAAATGCACAATAATATTTTTTTAATGCAATAGCACATTTTAATAAGTTATATAGTATATTTACTAATTGAAACTTGGGTACATAAGATACATTAGTTTCAATCTATCTGCTCATTAAAAGTATGTATTAGCTCACTAAAACTGTGTCTCAACTCACTAAAATATTTTAGTAAGTTATACATTTATTTTAGTGAGTGAAACTGGGTGAACAACAGCTTATTTTAGTGAGTTATATAGTATTTTTAGTAAGCCGACATTCAACTGTATAGTTACATCTGTACAACCGGTTATATGATATAACAACTGAACAAATTAAAAGGATCTTCAATCTCTCCCTCTCTCTGTCTTTCTCTCTCTATATATTTATATATACGTATTAAAGTAAAAAAATTCCAAACCTAACACCTGACACATACAAGTCCTCACAGTTTCGATTGGTTTCAACATTAGGCCTTATTCTTTTTAGTGAAAAATGATGGATGAGTGTGGGAAAAGGGGGAACGAATTGGTAAGAGTTGGCAAGAGTGGTATTTTTTTTTAGCGTGGGAAAGGGGAGAAATGAATGGGTGAGAGTGGGTATAAGTTGAAAGAAGTTGAATGAAGTTGGAGAGTTGGTTTAAGTTATATATTTTTGCATTTTAATATAGTTTTTTTATTTATGATAGTAAGTAACGATCTTAAAATTAAATTTTGAATCGAAAAAAAAATTCTTTATGCGTTTAGCCGGTTATAAAATATTGTTTGATGGTCGTTGTTGCCCCCCCAAAAATTTAAATTTTCGTAAATGAGTTGAATCAATTGCGGATGTTAATTTTTGTTGTATATTTCCGAAATTTGTTAATTTTCACTGAAATTTAAAGTTAAATATCGTACTGTACGTTGCGCAAATATGGTTTACTTTGATTGAGTTATGATTAATTGATTGTTGAACTGAAAATTACATAGACAATTTTCATTTTTTGTGTGCAAATTAATTATTCACATTTTGCGACATTTTGCACTGTCCGATTGAAATTGGATATTACTATTCCTCAATTATTAATTACATTAACGATACCGATGAAATTAGTTTGAAATTCGAAATCAGATATCACCAAAAACATTATCTAAACACAATCTTATTATATTCAACTGTAATCCACAAATCCAATAAGAACATGACATGTGTCATGTATCTGTATGCTCAGCTCTCCTCTCTCTCTACACTCTCAGGTCTCCTCTCTCTTTGAAATCTCAGACTCTCGGCTCTCCTCTCTCTCCACACTCTCAGCTATCCTCTCTCTCTCTAAACTCTCAGTTGTCCTCACATCTATCGCACACCCTTCTCTGTCGTTTAAAGTCTCCGGCGTGCGCAGCACCAGCCTGCCCGTCACCATCCGTTCCCCGACAGTAGCAACACGCTAGCAGCCACCTCCGAATAGCCCAACTAGCCTGCGAACACCCCGGCCCAACCCCCTCAATCTACCCAGCCCAGAACCGTACGAACTCCCCCGGCCACCTGCGAAAACCCCAGACACCTCTGACCTCGCCGACCACCTCCCCAGCTCGCCGCCGATAGTCCGCAATTCTCATATGAAATTAGTTTGTAACACTACAATTTTATTATTATCTAATGAATATTCGGTTTCATATGAAATTAGTGAAATTATTGCTTTACTTTCTATCGCCAACAATAAATGTTCATCTCACAACATAAACGATTACCATTACTTTTACAACCGTTAACATTTATAACATCTGTTAGTTCCATCGCAAACATCGAATAAAAACATCTGCATTTTGTGTCACGATTTATGATGACCGGAAAATAATGTGTTACATATACCACAACAACAATCCACGTGTTGGTGACGTATAACAAAAATTTCGGAGTCAACTAAAAACCATTTCTGACCATCTGTTCCGTATAAAAATTAAACTGAAAACATCTACAACTCACGAATAACTAACATTTGCTTATCAGCGCAAACATTTTAAAAATATAAAAATTACCATTTCTTTAATACGTACAACATGAATAATTTCATGTACAATTTATGGCACAACTTACAAATATTCTAATAACATCTAAAAAATAAATGAAACTCCTCATAATTGGTATCAAACTACTCGGACGTACAATTATATCAAGTATAAGAGTTTTCAAACTATGCCAAATAGTAATTATAGGTAGAAGTGGGTGAAAGTGGGAAAGAGTGGTATTTTTGTTTAAGTGTGGGAAAGAGTGGGAAGGGGGGAAGGAGCGGGTGGGTGTGGAAAGGAGTGGGTGGGTTCATTAAACCATGAAAAGAACAGGGCCTTTCATAACCCAAATTAAAATCTATTAAGATAATGAAAGATTTTTTAATTTCTATTATTATTATTTTTGCCATTTTAATTTTTTCAATCATATACATGTTAAAAGATTCTAACCCCAATATCGTTATTGTTGCCTCTTCTTAAGAAAATATACATAATAAAATATTGTGATAAAATATTTATCCATTCATTTCACACAAATATTACGTTGATAGTGATAATAACAATAAATAATAAATAGAAATTGACTTTTTGATTTATTATATATTCTTTGAACATAAATATAAGTATGAAATATTAAGTATTAGATACGATATAATGAAAATTATGAATTATGCATATAGAAGATAATACTATTGGTGTAAATTACCAATAGAAGGCATAAATTGCGTTTGATTTCGAGAGAAGAAGAGTCAAAGCGGTCGGCATCTTATTCTTTTAGCAAAGTTTGTCAACATTTATTCATACTTCACAGGTAATATTATTCTTCATAAATGCATGCATCATGCATGTACAGTGTTTATTTTTTTAAAAATAAACACACAATAGTTTATATCTTATAGTTAATTTAAAAGGTCACTGAATTATGCTCACTAAGTCATTCAGTTTTTCAATTCAAAAACTTTATGTTTACTACAAGTAAGCATTCAACAAAAAAAAAACTGTCATATATTCGAAAGGTTATGAGTATTCTAGGTGGGGATTAAAAAACCTGTAAGCCATAAACTCATACATAGGCAGCCCAACCAAGACCCATCCAGGGTGGCAAGAGGCAGGTTGGACCATACCTATACTCATACCCGTTTTCAAAAATCATATCCATATGCATATCTGTACTCATCGAATGTAAAGAAAATAAATTCCACATCGATACCCATCGAATTTTGCGGATTTTATTCAGGTTTACATAAATAATTAAAATGAATAGTCATATGCAACCCATATCCAAGTACAATATATATTTGTGTCATTATAAGATTGCAAAACTGTGATATTTTGGTAATATATTGATTAAAAGGATTTGGATTAGATCTAAACCTATACTTATACTTATATCTATTCCCTACTCATTTTTCAATATCCATGTCATATCCATTGAAAACCTATTTTCACCATCTATTTAAATCTTAAATGGAACAGATTTTACCGATTTTAAATGAGTACGAATTTTATTATCATTCCTAAACACAACCATAGATTATACCTCTGGACAGTTGGCTGGTCAAAACAATATTAATATATTATACCTCTGGACCAGGAATGTCATTAATAGTGATTCTGAGGAAATTGTGCGAATCAAGTTGTGCCAAAACCTACGCAATATTTCCTTGCCGTGAACGACGAATTGAATTTTCAGCATCAAGGAAGAGAGATTATATTGATAAGGATTATAGAATTCATCGTAATTTATTTATTTAAATTGCAATTTTCATTATAGAATTCATCGTAATTTATTTATTTAATTGCTATTCTGACAATTTTCTAATTTTAATTATATCACGTTACATTATCACAAGTTAATATCTTCCTTAGTGTATTTAAAATAATTCAAAAAAGAAATTTTAATTACAATATTGTATTAGATTGAAGGTTAACCAGTAATCATTATAAAGTATTCCCTAATCAAGCAGCGAGTAATAGAAATCTTTCCTTAATTAAGAAAAAATCTCAACCATGACAACAAAGAGCCAAAAATCAATACCGATGCAAAAATTAGAATGCTCTGTGTACATGACTCATAATCTATTCAATTCCTCCCCATTTTATATATGCTTTGTGTACAACACGAAAATGAATAAATCAAGCAACGGAATGAAAAATAATATCATTAACATAATCAACCCCAGGTCTGAATCCCGATCCCGCCAGGAGAGAGAAATCTCCGCCGCTTTGCGGTGGTTTTTGGCGGTGGTTGTCGCCGGAATTGTTCGGAGGAGGGTGGTAATAGACGCGCCCAGTTTGGGGGCACTTGGAATGGAATCTGAAGGCAATTCTGACCCCTGCATCAAGCAACTCGATGTACTTCCCCACCATGATTCGATGCGATGGATCTCGCTCTCTCTCTCTCTCTCAATTGATGTTTTTGGAGAATTCGGAGAGAGAAAGGATGAACCGACGCAACAATTCGATGCGATGGATCTCCCTCCCTCCCTCAATTAATATTTCTGGGGGAATTCGGAGAGAGAAAGGATGAACCGACCCAGACTCGAAAGAAGAAATTTGCTAGAAGACGTCGATGAGCAGAGAGCCCATACAAAATGGGGAATTTAATGAGGAGTCTTTAGTTCCGGCTTGCTTGTTATTTATAGCAACGAATCACCCCGCGTCTGCCGGTGGCGTCGTTTCCTGCTTTCCTAGATATTGGGCATCTGAGTTGAGGCCCAACCAACCTCATCAAGTTGTTTTCACACCTAACCCTTCTCTCGTTTTATTGTTTTCCAACTTTGCCCCTCGAAAACACCCCCGATATTCTTCACTTGGTGGCCTTTTCAGATTTTTTAGTTAATTCTAATTAAAAAAACAATAAGTTTGAAGGTATTTCTTAAGTAACGTCAGTGACCCATAACATGGATAAATTTTAATGTATGTTTTTTTTACTATAAACTAATGAGTTGTGTAATTTGGTCATTTCAATTATGTAGTTTTAAACAACTTAAGTTGGGTTTTCCTCCTTACAATTAGTTGATTAAGAGATTAGCAGAGCATGTAGAAATAAAATTGTTGTTGGAAGACTTTCTACCAAATTGTACTAGAAGAAAGTCTAACATAATCACTTGTATAAAATTGGATTCACCAAACTTTAAAAATTTATGACACCAAAATGACGACGACTTACTACCAATCACAAAAGCACGACTAATAATTTAATCCACCTATAGTTTATAGACTCTCTATGGTATAGAATTTTTCCCGACTTTACTATTGTATGAAGAATCATTCATACACTTTTACTTCTTCTTATTATTGTTATTAATTTTTTTAACAGAACATATCTTTAATAGTTACACTAAATTCGAGAATGATGAGATTTTGGAGTTAGTAGCCTGTAACACCTCGAGTATGGATTAAAAGGATTGAAGTAACTACTTATATCACCAAAGGTGCACATTTCTTTTCGAGGAGTCTACCATTAAGAATTTCACAGTTAAACGTACTTGTTGAGAGCAATCTTGGGATGGGTGACCTCCTGGAAAGTTTTTCATGCAGCGTATGAGCGAAGACGAAGCACACCGGAAAGACTTTGTAACACCCGGGATTTTATTCCCTTCGTTAAGCCGATTTCGTTATTTTATATTGTTATAAAGTGAAATAATATCGATACTCTTGCTCAAGTGCTGATTCTATTGAAAGGAATGTTATTATTATCACTATTATTAATTTTATTAGTATTAAGAATTATTATTGGGTACTACATTTGGCAGATTCCCGAATACGACTAGAATGTCGAACCTTGGGAATAATCTTGCAAATTATTGAATCGAACCTTAATATAATAAAAATGCGAATAAACCGATCAATGATGACATTAATGGTTACGGTTTAAGATCTGGAGGTCGGAAAATTGGATTTATGGTACAACGGGTTGGTGTTTTTATCAATTGACAAAAATAAAAATAAAACTAAAAACTAAAAAAATTTGAAAAGGGCCAAACCCTTCTTTTCGGGCAGAAGCATCACGAAGGGGGGGGGTCCTTAACCCCCAGCCCGTGAGCCAGAAGTCACCGCCGAGAGGGAGAGAGGGAGGGAACGTGGGGGGGCTGCCGGTGACCGGTCGACGCACGCCCAGCCGTCCCCCACCCCGGTCGCGACCAAACCCGAGCCAGAGAGAGAGGCAGACGGCGAGAGAGGGAGAAAGAGATTGAGGGGGGGAGGTCGCCGGCGGTGTCTCAGCGGCGGTTCGGTAGGAGGCCGGTGACTAGTGGATGGGAAGCAAGGGGTGAATCGCGCCCGCACCGAGCCAACCCAAATCAAGCTCTAAAACGGGTCCTTTAGCGTGGATTCAAGGTGAGTTTCTTCTTCCTCCTATTTATTGTTAATTTCGATAAAAGTTAATCAATTATAGTTCGTTCAGGTTGAATTGGAACTGATTATTAGTGACTTGAAGAAACTGTAGCATAAACTGAACGGTGCCTAGCATATATATATATATATATATATATATATATATATATATATATCTTGATCGTACTGAACAAAAATTTATCGATTATATATAGTTTATCGATTATATGAAATATATTCGATTATATATAGTTTATCGATCATATGAAATTTATCAGTTACATGAGGGTTATTTGATTATATAACGTTTGTCGATTTATATGTAATTTATTGATTATATGAAGTTTATTAGTTATATATAGTTTACCGATTATATAAAGTTATCAATTATATCAAGTTTAATGATTATATGTCATTTATCGATTATAGAAAGTTTATTGATTATATAAAATTTATCGATTTATATGTGGTTTATTGATTATCTAAAGTTTATTGATTTATATGTAGTTTAATGACTATTTGTAGTTTATCGATTATATAAAGTTATTGATTATATAAAATTTATCGATTATAAGTAGTTTATCGATTATGCATAGTTTATAGATTATATATTTATATGTATCTATTGTTTATAGTGACTGCATATAAATGATATGGTTGTGGGTTCTAATTGCGAATTAAGGATCGTCCAATGAGGCTAGTTAAGCTTCATATGAGTCGCAGTTGAGGGCATCGCTATCACCGCTAACGTTGCCCCCATATTTATGATTATATATGTTTAAGTATCAAAGCAATGTTTGAAATCCACTGCAATCGTGTGGGTTTTGGGAATCGGGTGGTGATATAATGTTATGAGTTGATCATACGTGTTATGTGAAACCTTTTTCTTCCAAATTGACGAATGCATGAGATGGCATTGGTTTTAAGTTTTAGAGTTCCTTAAAAGTTTATAAATGCTTATTTACATGATTTCTAAGCGTTTCTAAATGTTTTATTGGTCGTCTGTTTTAATTGACAAGTCATTGGTAACGAAAAGTATGGGTCAGGAGACTAGTCGATAAGTCTAGGGAACCTTTCGAAAATAAATTAAGTAATAAGCATGGGTTACATTACATCAATTGGATTCTTAGTGTAACCAACCTAGTACTCCCTCCTTTTAAAATTTACATAGAACTTCAACTTCAATGTTTCAAAGTTTAGTGTACCGGCAAAGGCGTCAGAGTTCAGTGTTTCGTAGTTTTGTCAATAGGCAGAAGTTCCAAAGTTCAAAGTTCATAGTTCTACCAACAGGCAGAAGATGTAAAGTTCAATGTTCATAGTTCTGCCAATAGGCAGAAGATCCAAAGTTCAATGTTCATAGCTCAACCTACTAGCAGATGATTCAAAGTTAATGTATAATAGTTCTGCCGGTAGGCATGAGACCCAAGTCCAATGTTTTATAATTCTACCCATAGGTAAAAGATTCGAAGTCCATAAATCCTATAGTTGCACCAACAGGCAATAGAGTCAAGTCCTACGTTACAAATCCGTCAACTGGTATAGAAACACGGTCAAAGGAGACTCCCGGTTCACTTGATGGTTTGTAAAATGTTATACTTGAAGGAACAGGCACATAAAGGTCAAATGTCATATTGTTGTTTACTAATCATATGACATAGTTATATGTTTCACCTTTTGATATTTTAGCGGGGAGATTTACCCCTACATATGATCTGTTACTGCATGGTATAGCGAAATTATCAGTTAGTGATTGCATCGCATTGGGCATGACGATGGTTTTAGTATAATTGGTAAGTTCATATAGCCTATTACTAGCGGCATCTTTTATGAATTTTAATGATTATGTGCGGCATAAATTATATGAACTGAAACCATCTTTACTAATGTGCTGAGCATTATGAACACAGTTTTCGTGATTGATGGGTAATATGTAAGCCTTTCATAACAGAAATCCCGACAAGTAGTGTTTATGGGTTAAACCCCATTTATTTTCATTGAGCTTATGAGTTCATATGAATGTCTTATGGTAAGTTTATTGAGTATAACTATTCTCAAGTTTAAGTTGTTGGTGCAAATGTTGTTTCTCTTGCATTGTGATTGACACACACTATACGATAGGTGAGTTCTTCAACGATATGTGAGTTTTTCAAAGGAAAGAAATCACGAACAACTGTCGTAAGTTATTATTGCATTAAAAGTATTGTTTTAGCGGAGAGGGTTATTCACTGCGCGATTATCGCTCATTCCCATCTATTATTGTTGCCCTCCAAGTTTTGAAATAGCAGGTAAAGGTCGGTCCAAGTAAGCCGAAATGGAGTCATTGCTGTCCTAGGAGTAAAGCGATGTGCTTGTATGTGAGTTGCAAAATGTATTATGATGTAATGGGTTGTAATTTAAGTTCTTGTGTGCCTGTATTGCATATCATTTTGAGTTGCTCTGTATGGCCGTGTGAGTCACCATCTAAGTTGTTCAGGGTTGTACTTTTTAGTGTTCATTCGTTTTAGCGTTGAACTGCACTAGTTGTTATGCTCCGGGCAGGTTACCAATAGAGTTGTGAACTCCGGCGTGTAGCCATTGAGTTAGCGAGTTAGTTCTTTATTATTGTTTTTTAGTGTAGGGAATTTATTGTAAGACTTTAAACCTGTGAAATGGTCAGTTTTCAGTGAAAACTCTATCCGTTTCGTCCCAATATTTAAAGAAAAATGTTAACACTCCCAGCCCTAGAGTTGAGGGCGTTACAGGCTTATGGTCATTTGTGAGGCCAATCACGATCCTTGAAGTCGTTATTGGTAAGTCCCGCGGCCGGGGGTAATTGTAACACCTCGTGTATGGTGTAAAAGGATCGAGGTGACTAATTATATCACAAAAGGTGCATTTTTCTTTTCGAGGATCCCACCCTTAAGAACTTCACAATTAAGCAATCTTGGGATGGGTGACCTCATGGGAAGTTTTCCAGACAGCTTGTGAGCAAGGACGATGCACGGCAGAAAGACTTATGGTGATTTGTAGGGTCAGTCGACGATCATTGAAACCGTTGTTGATAAAAACCTGCGACCGATAAGGGTTGGAGCATTACATAGCCTCTCCTTACGATGAGACCTTATTTATCATCGCCGATCCAATAACGGCATAGTTAAAACGTTGTAAAGATTATTTTTTTTTTATAAAAAGAGAAAGGAATGTAGTTAGAAAGGAAAAAAAAAGCATGGTTGACAAAAGCAAATTATGTCAAAATGTGGGTTACGGAAGAAAAAAAGTTGGGCGGGGGGGGGGGGGATGTAGCATTAAACCAAGAAGGAAGGAACGCGTTCAATGTTTCGAGATATCCGAAATTCCGCCGCGTTTGGTGACCGCCAAGTCCTCCACCTGCATTAAAAAATAAATTCCTTCAACTTTCACCTAATTTCAACTTTGCCCCTGCATTTGCCCCACTTGCAAAACGTCCCCTACGTGTCTGGTCTTGTTAAGATATTCTTTAATTTCTTCCAACCCTCTGGCTCATTATTTAAAAAAAAAAAAAAAGGAAAGATCGTGCTAAGAAGCCTAAGATGGATACTGTTTGCCCACTTAGCTGGCCATGTCATCTCACCTAATAAATTTAATCGTTAAATTCAATGAATCAGGGATGTGTAAACTTCAAGTGTTTGTATTTATGCTTGACTATTTCATTGTTGTTGATGTGAAAGTCGCTAATTGCCAGATGAATAAGGTGTAAAATTTTTATAGAGTAATCACGAAAATTCTAAATATGTCTATTCGTGTGGCATGTGAGACTGCCGCTGCTTCAGCGGTCAATTACTTCTTTCTCATAGTTATAGTGCAAATCAAGTACTCATGATATTTTATTTCTTGCTTAATATGACCGACGCTTGTCAATTGATATATTTTCATCAAGAATGTAAGAAAATATCTGGCTAGTGGCCTGCAAACATCCAAATACTGGAATGTGTGTAACTTGTATGACGTTGTGACATGAAACTCTGGACATTTTTAGATATAATCGGTGTATTGTTTTCTACATTAAATGAGGTGTAAAAGTCATTACAACATAATAAAATGGGAAGTTTGAGAGTATTGTAACTAACTTACTTAAGCTATAATGTAATTATTGTATATATCACACCAATTTGCTCGCATAAATTTGAGGGGAATATTATTATCAGTCCCTTCAAAATTGAGTGAAAAAACAAAACAAATTGTGACTATTGAATGAAGTAATACTCCCTCTACCATAAAAATTACTCCCCTTAGAATTAAGGTTCCATTTGGACCTTGAAAAATTTTATGAAAAGAAATTTTTTTGAAAAAGTTACTTTTTTCTTGTGTTTGCTTTAGAGAAAATTACAAAGAAAATAAATATGGAGGAAAGTTAGGTGAAAAAAATTATTAGAAAAAAGTAATAACAGGATTCAAGTAGTTCATCAATATTCAAATTTCTCATCTAAATTCTTGTATTTTTCCTCAATCCAAACAAAAGAAAGAGCTTATTTTCTCCATACTTTTTTTTCTTTCACATTTTTTTCTTCAACTTTTTTTTCCACCAAATTTTATAAGGACTAAACAGTGCCTAAGGGTCTAATTTTAGCAAGCCATAAATGAGACTCGTAGTTTTACGGGAACAAGTAATTTGGAACAAATGTAAGAATTGAAGGTGTCAACATTATCCATCCTGCTTTATCTGTTTTTCTGTAACAATTTTTTGAACTATATTCTTATATGTGTTTGCTTTGTGTGCAATAATCGTTTTGTGTCTATACGTTCACACCAAAGAAACACCAACTTGATTTGGCTGAAGCATCTTAATTTTTGTAATTAATATTTTCTTTTTTTTAAAAAAGAAGTCTTTTCTTTTCAATAATTAATCTGTCAAAAAAATGTGAAATAAGACTTTCTCTTTTTGTTATCATATTATTATAAAATTTGACATGATTTTATTTGAGGATTGTTATGATTGCTTACGTACTAGGAAGTATTGCAAATTTCCTATTGTAAAAATCTCGCAGATATTTTGTAGAACTCGATCTGTCTTTAACCATTGATAATGAGTCAATGACCAGAAGACATGCGCTGAAAAATGTCAAAGATAGTTACCAACCATGCAATCAAAATATGTTAAATTTGAACAGTAACGCCGAAAGGCCATGAAGATATTAGGGCATTCACAGCCTATTACCCGCGAGGCACCCCTACACGTAGGACACTCGCCTCCCTCGCAGCCCGTACCATGCGTGTTCCTTCCCGTAGGCCTCCTCGGCCAGCCATTCCTCCCTGCGGTCTCTCTCCTTCGTTTTTTTTATTATTTTTTTTCTTTTTTCTTTTTTTTTGAGGTTATAAATAATTTTTATATGATTAAAAAAATAGGTTGTGTGTTATGAAGTGGGTCATTGGTAAATTTTTTTATTGGATTATTCAAATTGGAGTTCCATGGGTTGGAGAAGTGATGGAATGCAAGCTCCAAAAATATGGAACTTTTGCTGATGTGGCAGGACAGAGTTTCAAAATGAAACTCTGACTGGGAATGTCCTTACAAGTTATTACCTGGTTGGAACGTACAAAGCCGTTCGTTGTTAAAAAAAGAAAGAGAGAGAGAGAGAGAGAGGCGAAAGAAGGAAAATACTACCTTACAAACGTATGTACCTTACTAGATACATATGCTGCGTGTGCAGTGCACAACCTTAGAGCTATAGCAATTAAAAGCAATTTAATTTTACTTGTTGGTACAAAAGATTCACTGCAATTGGGGAAAAATTCCCTACAGTTGGGAAAAGATTCATTACATTGCATAAAAAATTCATTGGATCAAAATTAAGATGTAAAACTGTGGAGTAAATGTTGGTATTACGTTGTCGATATTTCACCATTGCCATTGTCGCGCCACAATCACAATGTGGCTTACATATGCTTATATAGCTTAATGGTATACATATGCTTCTATAGTTGTGTTGATATGCAAATATTCTTTCCAGTGTTTCAGAATGGATATTACTTTGTTGTGTGATTCAATTTCTTGAGAAAGAATGTGGAGATTGTTCATTCTGTTAGTCATAACAATGTGGACAATTGTGCTATTCTTGTTTGTGTCAGCCTCTTGGTAATTTTCTATATTACCTTTTCGTCTTCTTGATATTCTAATATTTTAATATTTGAAGTTACCTATTATAAATGTATACTACTTTTTTTCCCTAGGTT
Organism: Selenicereus undatus; assembly: GCA_017589665.1. Lineage (NCBI taxonomy): Eukaryota > Viridiplantae > Streptophyta > Magnoliopsida > Caryophyllales > Cactaceae > Selenicereus > Selenicereus undatus. Next base: position 113,381,992 of record JACYFF010019584.1, on the reverse strand, counting down.
CGGTGTTTTTCAAAGTATTTTTCTGATAAAATTCCCAAATCAGTCAGGGGTAAAACTATTTCTATAGAGGGTTTGCAATTGGAGTAACTGAAACTACCTTGGATGGAAGTTTCAAGAAAAGCTTATCCTGACTCAGGGATGTATGCAATGCTACACTTAGAGATGTACATTGGAGATGTTGAGAAATTGAACACCGGGTTTAAGAAGTTCAATGTTAGTTCACCTTTTTTTTTCGTTGTTATAATTAAGTGAATTATATCATCAAAAGTTTTGACAAGTTTTTTGCGCTTAGCAAACACCCTTGTTGAAGAAGCTCATCCATCCTGTCTACTTACCAAGGGCCACGTCCAGATGGATGGAGAGTATAATTACATGTAGTAAAGGTCCATATGTCTAGTTACATAGATCAGCTATGTATCGAACAAAAAGAAATATGGGTTGAGGCTTGAAATCCTTAGGGTCCTCCTTGGAGAACTTCTCATAACTCTACAATGTCTTATCTTCCAGCAATCCTCAGAGCTTTCCCTATCATAGCAATCACAACATTCTCATACAAAGCCTCAAAAGAGAGGAGATTAACGGTCAATCTGCCTTAAAAAATGACTTAAATTTGCTTTTTAGTCCAAAGGTTCACTGCAATTAAGGAAATGTTCCCTATAGCTCGGAAAATATTCACTGAATTGCATAAAACGTCTCAATTTTACTTCTTGGCACAAAAGGTTCACTGCAATTGAGGAAAGGTTCCATGCAATTGGGAAAAGATTCACTGCATTGCATAAAAGATTCATTCGATCAAAATTAACGATTTCGTTATTACAATCGTCCCTTTGGGGAATTTCGTCGAACACCTTACGTGCAACGATTTCTGAATTTAAAAATTACTCTACGTAGATATACTTTGTATTGAAGAGATGATAAATAATTGTTTCTTTGACAAATTTAAAGGTCTCTTTAATGAATTATCAACCATACATACCTCGAACATGAACTCCTAATGGTTGCAACTCTTTAATTAGCAAATTTTCTACTTCAGCTATAATTTGGTCCTCAAAATTCATTGATTTATAATTGAAGGATATTCTTGGTGCTTGTATTGCTGATTATTGTTTAAATTTTCCTTAAACGACATTGTCTCATAATGCAGGAAAAGGATGAACTTGTGTTGAATATTTGCTTTTTGCTCAAAATTTGCTGTAATGAACGTGAATGTATATATGTTTGTGAGCTGCCTAAATTTAGAGAGAGAATTTTGGTCCAATTCACAATAGAATATGGTTATTTGTTAGGTCCAATTAAACACCTCTTTATATAGGTGTGTATATTACCATGGTACATGGGTATGTACCATAGACTAATTGGCGAAAGAAAGAAACATCTTCTTTAGGTTTTTTTTTTTTTAATGAAAAAAGAAACATCTTCAAATAGCACAGTAACTTTAAACTCAACAATTCCATCATGTACAAATTAAATCAGACAAGAAGCTTTAACCTTTTGAGGAACTATTATGGAACGTATTTATAGGCTTTAGAAAATCATTCTACAGCTTCCAATTACACTTGGACCAAAACATAATTGCTCTTATTTGAGACATGTTCTTTTCAATTTATAGTAAGTATTTATCATCGTAATTGAGCACAATTAAGTACAATTAAACATACCATCAGAATTCAGCACATTTTAACATAATTTAGCACAATTAAGTACAATTAAACATAACACAATACAATTCATTACAATTAGCAAGTGTAAAAGTGCTTAATTGATTAGGTTGTAATTAAAATGTAAATCACCAATTCTTTATCAATAATTTGACTTATTTTGCTAATAATACAATTAGGTTTATTATTGCTATTGTAAAATTTGCTTAAAATTTAAAAATTTGTTACATTGCGCAACAAAATAAAATATTTCACACTTTTCAGTATAATATGAAAATATTAATATTATTATATGCATAAAAACCGATACTATCTGATGAATTATTTTATTGTATAAATACATAGATTTTTCATAAATTGTGTAAAAATTGCATATATATTTTAAGAACGTAATGTTCTGAAAACATTGCATCATAAGTTAATAATTTATTACCAACTTTTATATCCATTATGTTCTTATACCTAATTTTCACCCTATTTTTTGAATTTTTTTAATAAAAAAACCTATCTCGTTCTCCTCCTGACAACCCACTAATAACTGCAAACTATTTTATTGTAGAGAACCCAACCCCCGCCATTTACTACACCGTATACTGATAATGTCGACTTCTAATTCACTAACAACTTTGAAAAATGTGTGTTTTAGATATTTTTAATTATAGTTACTTTAAAAATTGAACTAATTTTGTAGTCCAATGCTAAGGATACAAGAAATTACTATGTTAATAATATCAACTACAAACTAAACTAAACACACATTCATAAATTATTTGTACATTATACATGTCATTTGAAAAATCATCTTAAATTCAATTTACAATAACCGCAACATATAAAATATAACTTGATGAAAAATGATCACTTTCAATTACAACGTAAATAAATACATATTTACAAGTATCCATTTTTTGTGTATATATATAATTGTTACAAAACTATATAAATACACTTTCATGCTTAATTGCAATTAGTTTCTAATTATGTAAACACATTCATCACTATTCGATATGTTTCAATGTAATTCACCATATTTCTGCATGTTTAAACAATAAGTACCAATGAATACGAGTTAATTCTTTTAAACTTATTATAAGTAATCTGTTGATAATTTGCTAATCAATACTGATGAGTATTGATCAATACTGATGAATGTTGATCAAGATTGAAATTGTGAATAAAAAATATAATTAAGTGCTGAATGGTTTTGATCAATACTATTACATATTGATTGATGTTGATTAATATTAAATATTAATGATAAGTACTTTAATAAATTAGAAAAAATAAATTTTACTCATCATACATCCAAAAGCGTATGTCACAAATTTGTTCACTCCAACACCAAATTTCCTAGTTTCTTTATTTGTTTGCCACCAATTGATATTTGACCATTGGTGGTGTTAAATTTTGAGCTTGCCAGAAAGGGGAGGCGGGTTAGCCTTCACAAGTTACCACCTTCACAGGTTATGAACAAAACACAAGGTCGCCTTCTAGAGGAACCCAATACTTTTCGGCAAATAGTTCATCTACATTTGGGGATTTGTCAGTTTGATTAGACACTGCCATGCTGTCCAATATTAGGCACATCAAGACAGATATTTTAGCTTCAGTGGTAGCTCAAGTTGTTCAGAGTAAAACTATTACGGCCTATTCATTTCGTCTGTAAATTAAAGTGGGTAAAAAAATAAAATAAATTGAAGAAATTTAAGATAGGTTAGAGTATATTAAAGTAGGTTTAATTTTTTATATAATAAATTAAATTTGATTAAAATAGTAAAAGTGAATTGAACTAGATTGAAGTGGATTAAAGTATATTAAAGTAAATTAAAATTGATATTTTGAAATTGAACCACAAAAAAACAGACCCTTAGAATTTTGGAGTGATTATTTCTCACCGATCATGTTATACTTATTTTAATCAACTGACAAATCCCCAAATAAGTCATTGGATTGGCCTAAAAAGTTTTGACTTCGATATATTATTTTTGATGGGTATGCTGTATATTAGCAAGACAAAGTCACATAATTTTTTTGGCAAACAAAATGATGAATTTATTGTTTAAAAGTCACACGGCATTTGTAAAATATATCAAATTTAAATGAAATACAAATCTAAAATAACAAAATAAATGTCTTGTTTAAGAAAGCTAATTAATAACACGGTGATCACTTGCATTCTACTCATTCGCTTTTTCTTGATGCAACATGGGGGAAGGGGATCCGCAAATCTAGTATGGTTTTATTATGAAAAACACTCACCTGATATCATAGATTGTATCCAATAAATTGATATCAACTGAAAGCCTGCAGTGCAATCAATCAATATATATATTCCCATATTTGATGAACATGAAACTAAATTTATTGAAATTCTCCAAAAGGGATAGACAGTATCACCCATCCAAAGGGCAACAGTTATATTATAGTCACGAGTATATACACTCAGAAAATGCTCAAGTAAAATGCTGAATTTGATACAATAGATTGCGAAGAATATAAAGCAAAATGCTCAAACTCCATAGATTGGAGAAATAAGGAATAAATAAAATGTAAAAAAAAAAAAGCCAGTAGGTTGCATATTGGAGTTAATGGCCTCGATAACGAATGATAGTAGCAAAATACTCCAACCGTTGGGTAAGTATACAATCTACATTTGTACGCATTTCATCACAAACAAGGGACCCAAACCTATTATATAATTTGTATCTAAAGAGATGGATAAACGAACTCTTGCAAATAGATATACTAAACATAAACTAAGAAAAGAAAGTGCAAAAAACACCGTAATTGAAAAAATTAGGGCTTACCATTTACAAATTTGCCAATGGTAGCCTCTTTTAATGGCAAGAGATTTTGATTTTCTCTAGAGAGAAAAGGAGGATGAGAGACAAGAGCATAGTGTTTTTTTGTTTGTTTTTTGATCAGAACAAGAGCATAGTTGGGTAAGAACTAAGAACGTAATAAAATCATATAATTATATTTAATAATACATCCCAAAAAAAGTACATTTAAAATTTTGTTATTTTATTTCCAATTTCAATATAATCCCCACATGATAAATAAAGAAGCAAAAATTATAAATGGATTTTTATTTTCGAAATTGAATTTCCAATCTATATAGATACATTAAAACAAAAGAAACTATCTCCTCTAATTGTCATGTGTCATTGTTGCCTAATTTGTCTTTTAAAATTTTTTTCTATCCCAATTATTAGAAGAGCTTTTAAATATTAAAGATTCTAATAATACCAATATTACCAAAAAAGTAATTTAATGTTCTAGATATTATAAAAATCAAGGCATTACATTGTAATGAAATAAATCGAAAGACAAAATTTGAAAGCAAAATAATGAAGGTTCGCTATTTTTTTGCCAAACATTGGTATGGTCATTAATTATTATTATTATTATTATTATTATTATTATTATTATTATTATTATTATTATTATTATT
>JACYFF010019584.1:113225367-113376870 GCA_017589665.1 Selenicereus undatus | reverse complement strand
TTATTATTATTATTATTATTATTATTATTATTATTATTATTATTATTTCCTTTCCACTTAACAGAAAGCATACATGAATAATTCACAGAATATTGGGATGTTAAACATAATATAGTGACGAACTAATGATAATGGATTCCGTAATACAAGATGATGCTACAATTCTCGAAAAGAACCAAATTTATTTTCTTTAGATTAAGCAGTACGTCATTTTTGATGTTTGAATTCTAAATCGATTTGTTATGGTCACAATTCTCGAGTCACAAACTCCTATCATTTTATTTTTTTTAATTCAGTGGTGTGTCCTCTTTTTTATGCGTTGGTTGTGACAAAATCTTTAAAAATGTTTACTCTAGATTTTTGGTGTATTTTTTTTGCACTGGTCATTATCATTTCCTCTTACTCTTTAGGTCTGCTTTTGATAAATTGGTTAATAGTGATGATTTTGACTTTATGGCTTGGGAAAACTATTTTATGGCTTGGGTAAACTTATGACTATGAGCAACCCTAATTCAAAATCTCATAACATTAATATTTCAAAAATAATTATAGTTACCAATAAATAACTAATAGTTATGAAATTTGCAAAATACGATCTTAAATTCATAATTTATATTTCATTAAATATTAATATATTCATAATAATCATCATAATTATGAAATTTCTCTATTAAATATTAAAAAATCACAATGTAACAATAAAATACGTATACATATATGTGAATCTCATGCATTGCATGAGTCCTTACTACTAGTTATAATTTAAAATTAGTGTTAAAAACCTATGCGATGCATGAAAAAAACTCATAAGTATTTAAATTCCAGTAATCACTTGTAATTTAATAGTAAGAATATCATATTAAAAATGTAAAAATTAAAAAGAATGTACATTCACTACAAGAAAAATGTAAAATACAGACGGATTTAACGACGGAATATTGTTAATCAGCGACGAAAATTTCATATCAGCGACGGAATTGGCGACGGAATACGACTGTCGGATTTTCGCTCGTCGCTGAGTAGCCGGCGACGGAATTTCAAAAATCCGTCGCCATCAGCAACGGATTCAGCGACAGAATGTGCGACGTACTTTTTTTTGGCGGGGAAGTGGCGGGGCAGGAGGTGGCGACGGAATTAAAATTCCGTCGCCATCAGCGACGGAAATTCCGTCGCCACCTCCTCCCAAAAAACAAAAAAAAATGTTATCCGTCGCCATTCCGTCGCTATGTTTCTGTTTTTTTTTTTAAATAAAATTGCTTGTTTTTGATCAATTCCGTACATACAAATAATTCCCTGCAAGAAATTTACAAGATTTCCGCACCCAATCAACATCCAACGGCTTCATTCGAAGCGTTCTCAACAATTGCAACCCACACAAAGGTGGAATTTCACATCCACAACAACACACAAATTGAAAACCAAGGGTTTTCAATTCACAAACCACAAGTTCCAAACAAACTTTCTACATATCACAAACTACAAGCTCCAAACGAAGTCTGTACATATCACAAACCACAAATCCAAACAAAATAACCACAAGTTACCAGTAATTGAGAATAAAGTGATATATATGTTTGCAGAAGAGGGTGAAGTAAGCGCCAAATGGGAGGGAAGTCAAATAGGCAGTAGGGGGAGGGGAGTGAAATTAGCAGGAAGGGGAAGGGAAGCAAGCAGCAAGAGAAATGATGTACTTCGTGAAGAATCAAACAGAAGAGCCACCAGCTGAAGGAAAACTGCAACCAACTCATCAATCACCAAGGTCTTTCTCTTCCTCTTCGCCTTCCTTTTCCTCTTCCTCTTCCTCACCACCTTCCTCATGATGTTGCGAGGGATGAGTAAATGGTGGATGAGATCCCAAGCCAAATGCCTGTTGCATTTGAAAGAAAGCTTGGAGGCGCTGATCGATGCTCATCATTTGTTGGCTCAGTTGTTGGTTGCTTTGTGTGAGCAATCTGTTGGATTCCTCCAGTTGCTTACATTTCTCCATAACCAACCGGTAGCTTTCAGCTTGTGAAGATAGCGCACCCCCCAAGTTGGTTACTACACCCCTTAACTCATTGAGCTCTTGTTGCGATGGCGTAGAACCCGAACCTGCTGACAGACATTTAAATAAATTACTATACTAGCTTTGTCATTAAGTAAATTAAATGTATAACCATGGTTGTTGGAACTGTAATATGAAAACAATACCGGATCTTTGAGTGGGACTGAAGTAACCGGATTCCCTCATGTTGACAGCCTCGTCACCAATGCCGTAAATCCGACCCTTCTTGTTCTTGAACGCCTTCACCCACAACTCATTTGGGTTGGGAAATGGCTGGTTTGGATTTTCAGAAGATCCATCCCCGCTCCCTTGAGAATTGATAACATTTTGAAAATCGCGTTCAAAAGTTTCATACAATACCGCAACATGCGCACAAAATCATGCATAGTACAATAACTTAAAATGAAGTATACGAGTTCATGTTGAACTACTAATGAAGATTGAGAATAGCTAGTTGCTTACATATGTTGTGATTTCTTGTCAACCTAGGGGGCATCTTCTTTACCTTGGAGTTTGTGAGTGCGACTGAACAATTCGACAATGGTGGGCTCCGTCCCAAGTTGTTCCCTCTATGTACGTGCCATAAAGAATGATGTCAAGTACAATACAAAATATAGTATTAAACTTTAACGAAAACATAACAAACATTAATTCATTTACCAGACGCCGTCTATGCTCATGCAGTTCCCTCTATGTAGGTGCTCCATGACATTGAAAAAGCCAGGAGGGAAAATGGTCTCCAACTTACACAAAGTGATGACAATGTTGCAATACAGTTCCTCAAGCATATCTTTCCGCAATGTTGTTGAGCATAAGTTCTTGAAGACCTGGCTTATCTCAATAAGAGGTTTTAACACATCATCTGGGAGCGCACCAAATGCAATTGGTAAAAGAGTCTCCATGAAGACATGACAGTCATGACTTTTCATGTTGTTGAACTTAGCCTCATTAGGGTCCACGATATTTCTCAAATTAGAGCAATATCCATCAGGCATTTGAAGTTCTTTCACCCATTCACACAACTCTCTTCGTTTATCCACAGGAAGTACGAACTTCGCTTTGGGTTTAACCGGCCTACCACTTGGGCCTGAATGTAAATGTAATTCCGACCGATCACATATTTCGGCAACATCCATTCTTGATTTGGCATTGTCCTTTGTTTTCCCATTAACATCCATCACAGTGTTGATAATGTTTTCGAAGAAGTTCTTCTCAATGTGCATCACATCTAAATTATAGCGGAGCAGTTGGTGTTGCCAATAAGGCAACTCCCATAATATGCTATTTTTCGTCCAGTTGTGCTCATTCTCCTTAAATCCTGGTATGACAAAGTCACCATTTGTAGTTACCATTGGGTAATCTTCCACCTCCACATACAGTTCTTCCCCGGTCAATCGACGAGGAGGACCCCCTGTAACAGTTATCCCTTTCCTAAATGCAGTTCTATTTCTTCTGAATGCATGATTCCTTGGCAAAAAACACCGATGACAGTCAAACCATGAGAATTTACCTCCATTTCGCAATCTCAAAGCCTTTTGTTGTTTCATACATACGGGGCATGCCAATTGACCATTAGTACTCCACCCAGATAACATTCCGTATGCGGAAAAATCATTAATCGTCCACATAAGTGCAGCCTTCATCTGAAATGTACGCCCCGTAGAAATATCGTAAGTCTCAACTCCAACATCCCACAACTCTTTCAACTCATCGACAAGAGGTTGTAAATATACATCTATGTTGTTCTTGGGATTTTTAGGCCCGGGGATTACACAAGTAAAGAACATAAACGGTGTGGTCATACACATTTCAGGGGGAAGGTTATATGGTGTAACGACCACCGGTCAAATGGAGTATGATCTTGAAGACAATGTGTAGGGATTAAATCCATCAGCACATAAGCCAAACCCCACATTCTGAGGCTCTGCAGCAAATTGAGGGTATTTGGAATCGAAATGTTTCCATGCTGCTCCATCTGATGGATGACATAAAATACCGTCCTCACGTCGATGTTCATAATGCCATCTCATGTGCTCTGCAGTACTTCTTGATGCGTACAACCTCTGCAGTCGAGGTTTTAACGGCAAGTAATGCATCCTTGCGTATGGCAATGGATTCTGATTCCTTTGATGTGACCTTTGCCTCTTCCATCTTGAATGCCCACAAAACTTGCACGCATCCAAGTTTGCGTCCTCCTTATAAAATAGCATGCAATCTTTCCGGCAACAATCAATTTGGACCACATCGTTGTCGAGATCTTTAACAACCTTCTTCGTTTGCTCGTAGTTGTTAGGCACGCGGTTGTTAGGAGGACACATCTCTTTCATTAATTGAACAACTTGATTAAAACAGTTTTGAGGCATACTATAATCAGATTTAATACTCAACAGCCTCACCGCCGCAGATAGCTCACTGTGGGTGGAGCAACCATCATATAAGGGTTGTTGAGCCGCTTGAACCATATTATAAAATGGTTATCGGCAAGTGCTTGACCCCTCTTCCCTTACATTTTGATTTGCTATTATAGCATCATCAACCATGTCCTCCATCCGATCTATGTAGGATTCAAAATAGTCATTATTAACATGACTTGAACCTCTAACTTCGGAAATTTCACTATTTTGATACCCACAACCATATTCCTGAGGTTCTATTTCCCCATGACTTATCCAAAACCAATACCCTTGCACAAAACCCTTATACATAAGGTGCATCTTGACCTCATCAGGTGTCAAGTACACCCTATTTCTGCATTTCGCACAAGGACATCTATACTTCCCCCCATTCAAAAACTCTGTCTGTGTACGTGCGAATTGATCGAATTCGTTTACTCCATCCAGAAATTCTTGCGTATAACCACTACGATCATGCAGTAATCTATTATACATCCACCTACGATGTGGAGGACCATTCATATTCTGCTCAAATAATAATAACCACATAAGGTATTTGATAAGGATTAATTTAAAACTCAATTATAATAACTACTTAAATTACGCAATTATATATTTTTTTTTTGCTTACTTCAAAATTTTCACATGCATCCAAAAAAAATCATTACAACTACGTGATAAATACACTTACATTCTCACGAACATCACAAAACTAATATGAGTTACAACTTCATACAAACATCGCATTTGAACAAAATAATAAACTAAAGCATCTCAATCCACCAACATATCAACTTTCAAGTTCACATCACCAAACCTAAACCCTAAATTGCATTTATCAAATTCTTCAACCAAATTTCAACAACATTATCAATTAAAACATTTCATTCCACCAATATACGAAATTTCAACTTCAAACTATCAAACCTCAACCCTAAATCGCATTTAACAAATTCTTGTAACGAATTAGACCAATAACCTCACACAAATTGCACATTTCAACAACATTATCAATAAAACTATTTCATTCCACCAATATATCAAACTTTAACTTCAAACTACCAAACCTAAACCCTAAATCGCATTTACCTCAATCTTGAACCAAATTAGACCAATAATCTCACACAAACACCACATTTCAACATAAATATGAACTAACTACAAAATTCTAACAATGTAATACAAAAATTTGTAGAAATTTCAAGTTGTTTAGGTGAGAAAAATACCTCAATTAGCTTCAAAAAACCGGTGGTAGGGGGTGGCCGGCGGCAAGGGGCGGGGAAGTGGCGGCGGCAGAAGCGACGGACGGCCGGTGGCGGCGGCTGGGCACGGCGGGGGGAGTGGCGCTGGCGCTGCTCACGGCGTTCGCTCGGTGTTTTGCCCTCTCTCTCTCCTCGACTCGAGTTTTAGCGAAATCTGTCGTTAATATTTTCTGTTGCTGAGTTCCGTCGTTAATGTGAACTTTTTTAGTAGTGATTTACCGCTAAAAATTGCTAATATTAATTCACTTGGACTCTAGTATGCTTAAAATTTAAAAAATTTGGTGGTAAGTTTTCACATATTACAATAATAATACGTGTATTTTTTTTAATGATACTGCTTTTTTAAAACTATTTATCTAAATATATTATAGAAAGTAAAAATGTTTATATGTTCCTAGACAACTAACTCAGCATGAAAGCAGTTATAGTATTTGCATGTAAAAGTAAAACTAAAGGAGGCCCCAATATGCAAATGGATATTAAAATTCTAATGGAAGTGTATTAACTATCATTAAACGTTTAAACGGTTTTTTTTTTCAAAGTCATTGATCAATGTCATCAAAGTTAATATATAAACTTTTACTGTTTTACATCCTAACATTTAAATTGAATCAACTAAAGCTTTTTTTTTTCCACTATTGTGTTCAAGTAAAATTGCAATGTTGTAATATAATATATCATTTTTGGTAATATTGGAAGTAGCATTAATAATATGATATAATTTTTATCAAGTAACATAATATAATATTTTATCAATATGGAGCATTATTGTTTTTCTGTTGGGAAAGAAAATCTTTGGAGTTGTAATTAATAAAATATTTTTATGTGAAAATTGAACTTTTGATCGTACTTCACTAACTCCTTTTAAAAAATAAAAATTATCAATCATCTTATAAATTTTGTAAGAATGACAATCATCAAAAATTTAGGAAGTTTGTGTTGGCCCAACATATATAGAGAGAGATGTTTTGTTTGGCAAATGACTGTTAGCTGTTAATTATTTGTATTAGCTGTAAGCTGTTATCTGTTTGAATTAACTGTTGGTATTAGCTATTTGAATGAGCTGTTTGTAGAAAAACTATTTGGTGAAATTAGCTATTTCTAATAAAGTTATGAGGCAAAAATCTAATTCCCCAAAAAACTCTTTTAAAGAGCTAAGCAAATTAGCTTTTTGGATCTAAAAAGCTATTCCAAAAAGTTATTCTACCAAATACCTAAATTAACTTTTTGATAAAGTCAAACAGATAAATTTGATCAAAAAAGCTCTTTTTGGTTAAAAAAACTCTTCAAAAATCTGTTTATCAAACACTTCATGAATAAATAGGTAGATAGATTTCACAAGTGAATTCTCATGTGCTTTTCCCACTGTAATACTTTGAGACAATTGGGCTCGCTGAAGGTCAACCAATATTATGAGGCAAAAAAAAAAAGAAAAGAGAGAGAGCAGGGGCATAGGCCCATCATGCAGAAGAGATGGGGTCAGTGTAACGTACTGGGGCATCAATACATGTAATGTGTACGCTGATTGGGCGGCCCAACGCTCAAGAGTAGTAGCGCTATTGCAGATGCAGATCCCCAATGCTTCTTTGCTTGGCAAAATTCATGTTCACTTGGGTCATCCCTCGTAGAACACATGATGTCAAATGACTAGTCGGCCTTTGTTTGTTGTTTATTTTGGCCCGAACCCCCTAGTAATTTATATTTTGGGCCAACTTCGTTTTTGGGATAACTTTTTTTTTTTTTGGGTAACAGGACTTCTTTATCAAACTCAATCTAACACTAGGAATGGCAACGGATCGGATTCGGATCGGATGTATAAACATCCGAATCCAATCCAATTAATATTCGGATCCGAAAATCCGATCCGACGGAGTCCGATATAACATCCGAATCCGAATCGGATCGGATCAGATGAAATCCGAATCCGATTCGATTATGTTGGTTTGTTTGATATTTTTTCCATTTTTCTTGTCATTTTTGCATCATATTTCCTTCAAAGCAATTAAACTCCTAACAAATTATGTTTGTCATTCTTGTCATTTAGCAATGTCTCAACAAATTATACAAATTACACACTTTTAACAATGTCTCAACAATCAATTCATCCAACTTAACAAAGGTGAAAGTCAAGGCTACTAATGCTCTCCCAAAGCTCCATGCCTCTTGCTTTCCAATGTCCATGCTAACAATCAATGCCAATTATTTTGACTTTGGACCTACAATGTATAAAACAATTAATACACAATTAGTGTAAAAACTTAAACTTTATTTTAATAAATAAAAGTAATAAGAGACCAAAATTATCTTGATGTTTACTCATTCAACTTAATCACCATCCGCATCCACATCCTCATCAATAGTTCCTAATGCAAATGGGTTATCTTCAACAGCATCTACAAAGCAAACAATAAAATTACGTATAAGAATTATATGTAAAAGCCACAAGTAAATATAAACTTAAATAAATACTTTATAACTTACCTTGAAATATCACAAATCGCCAACTTTGAAAACACATTATAGCTTCAACTGTTGATGGATGGAGTCTACTACGATGCTCTCTAATTAGTTTTCCACCTTTGCTAAATGCACTCTCTGAAGCAACAGTAGAAATTGGCACTGCAAGGATATCCCGAGCTATCTTCAAGAGGATAGGATATTTGCCGGAATTTGCACTCCACCAAGCCAAAAGGCCAGATTTTTGTTCATCTAAAACAATTCTATCCACCTCCAAATAAGTCTCCACTTCAGATAAAGAAGGAGTTTTACGCGGTATCTCTAACACATGCTTATCTCACATATCCTCATAATCATCTATCTCATCTAACGGTCTTTTCCCATAACTAACATTGGACTCGTTGTCATTTGAAGGAGACTCATGTGTAGAATGCACCTTACTCTTATAATAATCAACTAATTCAAACAATAATTCTTTGATTCTCTCACATTCAAACTTATAAGAATCACCACAAATAAGATGAAAGTAAAATGATACACATTCCAACTTCCTTCTCGGATCCAAAACTGAAGCTACCGCCATCATGCCATTAATTACATTCCAATACTTGTCAAATTTTTCAATCATATTCCTCGCCATATACTCAATCACATTATTCCCACAACATAACCATTTTCTCAATGCAAGCCTAATTTCACAAACTTTCCGAAAATACAAATTTGCCGTTGGATAATGTCTACTTGAAAAAGCTTCAGTTGTCCTGCTAAACAATGCCAACCTATCACAAATTTCCTTACCCATTTGCCATTCTTGTGGAGTAGGTAAAGCAAACTTTTCAACTTTTCCTTTACTGTTTTTCTTCAACCTAGTAAAAGCATCTTTATACATTATGGCAGTCTCTAACATCTTATATGTTGAATTCCATCCCGTCTTACAGTCTAATTGAGGCTTCTTACCCCCACCAATCTTGTAATACCTACAAGCATCCTCAATTTTTTCAAACCTTTTTGGAGTGTTAGTCCAAAAACCAATGGCATCACGAACTTTTTCAATGGCATGAGCAATGATATCTAAACCATCTCTAACAATCAAATTCAATATATGAGCACAACACCTCATATGTAAGAATCTACCATCCAAAATAAGGGTAGTGGGGTCAAGCTTTTGTAGCATATTCTCAATTACACCATCATTGGTAGTACAATTATCAATCATAACAGTAGAAATTCTCTCATCCAGGTTAAAATCAACCAAACACTCAAGCAACACCTTGGATATTGTCACCGCATTATGTAGACATGGTACATATGCATACCTAATGGAATTTATAAAACATAGAAATATGCAAAGTATAAGATTTATGGCATCACATTAAATACAAAATCAAATTAATTAGCAACATAAAATGAATTAATAGAAAGCAACTAAATATTATTCTTACTGAATTAGACGACTTTGTAAAGTCCAATCATCATCGATGAAATGAGCAGTCACAGCCATGTACCCTTTCTTTTGAGGCGTTGAAGTCCACATATCTGAAGTAATGGCAACTCGTCCCTCATGTGATGATATCAATTTTTTCAACTTCTCCTTCTCCTCCTTATAAGCACGCATGATGTCTGATTTTAAAGTATTTCTTGAGATTACCTTAAAATCAGGATTCAAACTATTTGAATATCTTCTAAACCCAATTTGATCAACTATACAAAGAGGATACCCATGCAATACAATCATATTCCACAAGTCATGCCTTGTGACATCGGGATTGAACTTATATTTTCCCATTGAAACGGAGGAACTATCCGTTTTAACAGTTGCTCTCAAGATACTTTGCCTAACATCAACTTGATTTTTCACTTTAAAGCATCTTTTCAAATGGTCCCTCAAAGGTGTAGTTCCGCTCTTTCTATCACCTACAAAATCCTTCTTACATCCACTACAAATTGCCCTCATTTTACCGTTCATCATCTTCCTTTGAAAATGATCCCACACACTGGATGTTAGCTTTCTTTTATGCCCACTCTCAACGTCAACATCAATTGTTTGACAATTACCATGCTCATGATTGTTTTTTGCAACAACATTATCTCTTTCACTAGGAGAACATGATTCACCACGCATTGAATCCACATCAATAGGATCCGAAAAGTCACAACGACGAATCATCTCAATTTGCACTGTTCAGAAATGAATTAATATGATTAGCAACTTGGAACATCCTAAATTTTTAAATCTCAATGACTAATGAATTTACCAAAACATATATAATTAAATCTCAATGACTAATGACTAATGAATTCATAAATTCCTAAATCTTCTAAGGAAACAAGTTGGCAGTAGCAACCCACCACCAGCACCATACGGTCCATACATAGCAACAACAACATCAGAAAACCCATACATCTGGAAGTTAAATCAGGAAGGAATAAGGCAAACGAAAATGGCAGACAGTGCAAAATTCCCAAACTAGCAGTAGCAACCAAGGGGAACCCACCAACCCCCCCGCCCCAAAATCCAAACCCATGTTGATGAAACAGCCAAACAGGGCATCGAAACCCCCCAAAAAATCCGGACATCGAACCAATTTTTCTTCCTGAATGAGGGCTTTACAAACAGGGCATTATGGGGTTTGGGAGTGAAAATGAGCATAAGAAAATAGCTGCAAGTTTAGAGAGAAAAAGAGCAAGAGGCACTTACAACAACATAGAGGATGGCGGAGATGCACGACGGCGAGCGGTGAGCAGCGTGCACCACGAACAGATCGAAGCTTGGAAGAGTCGAAGGACAGAGAGAAGGTAGCGAACAGTGGAGACTGGAGAACGAAGATCGAAGCCTCGAAGGACAGAGCCGTGTTCTTTGCGGTCGGCGATGAGGTGCGCCGGCGAGTCGGCGACAATGCTAGACAGAGAGAAGGTACTCGTGAGGGACTGAGGGAGGGTTAGGACTCTAGGGGGAGTGATTGACTAAATGAAGTAGGGTTTTCTCTGGGTTGGGCCTTCTAGACAATAACCGCGGTCACGCACAAGCACGCGCAGGCAAATTTTTTTTTACTTAAAATAATAATCGGGTCGGATTTTTTGTCTGGTCGGATGGACCTAACTCCGAATCCGATCCGACCTGATTCGGATTCGGATTTTTTTTAGTCGGATTCGGATCGGATTTTTTAAAATCGGATTCGAATTGGATTTTTTGTTCTCGGATCGAATCGAATTCGCCTCGAACTCGGACTACACTGCCATCCCTATCTAACACATTAAGTAAAAGCAAATGTTGAGCGAGTTAAATATAGTAAATCTTATATAAGATCGTCTTACCTAGGATATATTATGAGATGAATGCTGTTGTGATGACTTATGTAACATTTTGATAACAATAACTACAACGGGACCTCTTAATTTTAAATGCGGAAGTATGCATTTTTCTCTATTATGCATGTGCTCAAACAGTTTAGACATTTATTAAGTTCTAATTTGATAAGTCGTATAAATACTTTCTTTTTCCCCTAACCTGTTGAATTCACCTGCAAGTCATTTTCTCTTTTATTAAGAGCACAAATATATTAATACTAGTTTTTTACCCGTGCGTTGCACGATAATTATTACTTCTCGGTTGTTAAGTATCAGTATTTTGTCTTATATGTTATTATTGGTGCTGTATTATATTGTTTTCTACAAACTTTATGGTAGCATATTTTTTCTAACCTTATTTCATATGAAATCAACTTAATAATTATATGTACTTGAATTTTTGATGTGTAGTCTATCTTTTTAAATCCTTTTAGTGAATATCGTTTATCTTTTTTTTGGGTTTTAATCTACTATGTGGTTTGATGTGCATGTCTTTTTTTTAAGTTCAAAGGGATAATGATTTTGTGAAATAACTATATTGACGTTGGGAGCAAAGTAGCAAAGGAAAACCATTATATGGTAATATTGAAAGTATTAGACTCTTTGTATAGAAGAGCATATTTCTTTTTTGAATTTTGTACCTTGGTATAGGTTCTTGAGTTGTAATCTCACATTTGGGACAATAAAAACCGCCTCCAGAATTGCTAAGCCCTGTCTTGCATTCACATGACATGTAATAATACCATGACTTCTTTGTTGCTACAAAATCCATTATTCTAGCAGCGCAAAAGAAAGTATGTTCCTGAATAACATGTCCAATAATTAAGTTTAGTATTTTTTTAAAAAAATTATACTCTTCAAGTCATATTGAAATAGAAATTGGAAATTATTTACTTACCCCACTGTAGTTGGTTTCAACAAATTCAAGCAAAGCAAAAATATTTTTATATTTATTTTGCATCTCAACGACACTGATACCGATGAAAGTATCATCCAAAGTAGCAATCTTCATATCATCCTTGTTTTTCCTACAATGAACGTATCTACTTTATTTTCTGGACAAAACTTTAGTTATAAAATATACAATTCAAGGTACGGTTATATATAATTCTGACTTAAATTGTTCCATATATTCTTCGACTTCTGGAATGTTTGGATTGATTCTTGTCGAAGGAAATGTAGATACAGAAGGGTGTTCTATATGAATTTGCAAGGAGAAAAACTATTAGACAAAACCATTTTAATTTCTTTATCCTTGATTAGTAATAATAATTTACCTAGGAACTTTTTCACAATGGTTGATGTGACAATTATAATCCGCATATCTCCATCCAATGATGCAACTTGCTTCTTGTATTCCTCTATCTTTTCACCCCACAATGTCACTTTAATTCTTGTATTTCTGCATAAATTACCAAAATTATTTGAAGGAAGTGCACAATCATCGCTGGAAAATAATTAAAAATTTACCTCAAGTCTTCCAACTCAATTATCATAGTTTCAGTAGTCCTTTTTCTCTCCCGACTTGTCTTAGTTTGCACATTTCCCTCACTGGCAACTCGACCAATGAGATCTAGTACAATGTTATATATAAGTAATGTTCGGGAACAAAATGGTTGGTTAAATTGTATATAATAGATAGATCAAATAGAATATGTACCTGTTAAAACATAATGATTATCCATCCGCAATTCTATTTTGTGGAATGCTATAAATTCAAATTTGTGCCTCAAAATCTTGCCATCATCTTTTTGAACCTCTTCGACAATAGTACTTGAGTAAAATTGTATCATGAGTTTGTTGTCACCTACAACCCGCCATTGTTCTTTGTTGTTCACAGCAGAGAAGTTCTTCAAGACATAGAGACCACCTTTTGTTAACAATCCAACAAATCTATGCCCAAAAGTGTTTTTGATGGTGGCATGTATTAGAACACCCTAAATCATATAATGGAAAAAAGGTTAGAAAATTATATAAGATATACAATATGATATTTTGTATTAAAGATATACATACCCTTTCATCGATGAGTACCATATCTGTACTAATTGGCTCCCTTGAACCTGAACTGATGACTTCCCAGAATCGAGCTACTCTAACTTTGATAATCCAGTCATCTTTCTCAGTGTTTAATTGATCAAGAAAGGAATAAGATTCTTCCTTTATAGTTAATCGACACTTGTTAGGACTCATTTTTGTATCGTTTCATAATAGAAAAATACTGGAATTATTTTTGGGAGCCTATTTAAATCTCGCCTAAAGGCCTTGTATGAGAAGCTCTTAGGCCACTATCTCCACAATCAAGATTATTTATATGCAAAATTAACATCAATTGAAACCTTTGCAAGTATAATAGAATGTTGACTATCCGATATTTAAGTTTCAAAGGCTCTCCATTTGATTTCTCAATGATTGACGCATTTCGGTTAAAATTGTGAATCTTCAATTGTATAGCCGTTTTTATAAGTTATGCAACTTTAAAGGTGGATTAATTGTACATATTAATATGGAATGTTAAAATAATAGGCTCATAAGTGAAACGCTTATCATGTCCGTCTTTAATATTAGTTTCTAATGAATGATTGATGTAAATGATATCAGTACGAAGAATATTGTATACGTTATGCAGTTTCATTACATGCTTGAGCAATTATATGACATGCTAATAATCATCTTGTTTTTAAAAATGAAAGCCCTATTAAGCAATTAAGCAATTATATTGCATACGAAGAATATTGTATAAGCCTTACAAAAAAGGGAAATTTATAATATTTTTAAATATAAAATGAATCCAATTTTACTAATAATCATATTTTCTAAAATTAAACACCTACTGTATTTCATATTACCTAAATCCAATAATGTGACATGCTTAAGTAATTAAGCATTATAGCATGTAAAATAGGAGCCATCTAACATTTGAATTATTTCTTTTAATTGGTGCTCATAAGTGAAGTTGTCGAGTCCAGTTCCATCTAGATTTGCACGGATGAACACCCCTAGATTTTATAGAGCTATTAGTACTATTGTTTATATTTCACAGGTAAGTAAATTTGTACAAATTAATTATTTGATTTTGTTAATATGTTTTCACAATAGATATTAAGGGGAAATTAAAACAGCTTCACTTAAGAGCACCAATTAAAAGTAAATATTGACATCTAAACCTAAATATATATTGGACATCTAGATATTAATGAATTATAGGATAAAATAGAATATTAAAAGAAATAGAATATTATAGAAACAACGTCAATTAACTTTGCAAAGATAAAATTCAATTACTAATTAGTGATAACATATGAGAAAAGTTAACATTAAAAAGAATTTAAATTGCATTGATAACATGCATCCATCTTAATTTTATGATAAAAGACTTGTATGTTGCTATCTTACATGACATTTTTATCCCAAGTGGCACCCTAGTTGGCATCCTATGTGGCATGCCACATGTCAACTATACATACATTCTATCCAACTTTTAATATATATATATATATATATATATATATATATATATATATATATATATGATGGTATTAGTCTAATAGTTAAAATTCATATATTTAGATATTTTCTTACCTTTTATCCTGGAATAGGATCATTTTGCCATACAGTGGCTCATGTGCATGAAAATAAAAGAGGGAACTGACTCACAAATATGAAAAAAAACACGGTTAAAATGTGAATTGCGCTTCCTATGAGGAGCCAAAAAAAAAAAAGGGATTTATGTGGAATATTGCAGAGCCAAACCGAAATAACGCGACCACCCAAACCCTGCGACTGTCTGTGAAGGCCCTTGCAAAGCCGTTTGAGCCGTACGTGTGAGCGAAGCACTGAGCAGCGAAGCCCAAGCCGCGGGAAGAGGGACGAAGACGAACCAGGACCTGTGTGGAATTCACGACGTTTGCTCCTCTTGAACAAGGTAAGTGTAGTCTTCTGTTTTCTAGGGTTTTACAGATTTCAGAACAACATTTTAGGATTTTGGAGGACACGAATTTAGGTTTTCTTTGTATAGAGCTTGATTCGTCGGACTTTATTGCCGTTTATGAAGTGGGTATATGAGTGGTGCATTTCACTTGTAAGAATTTGTGTAGTTCTGGTTTTGGAAATGACAGCTGCCTGCTTGTGTTTACTTTGATTTCGAATGTCCTTAATGGACTCTGAGTCTGGTTTTGCTTGGAATCTCTATGAGGGTATCTGAGTGCATTTCAATTTGATTTCGAATGTCCTTAATGGACTCTGAGTCTGGTTTTCCTTGGAATATCTGTGAGGGAGTGGCTGTTTCAAATGACAGTCAGCATTTCGGTCCGAGTTTCTTGCATTGCTGGGCTCAATGAAAATTCAGGCAAGAAGAGGAAAAACTGAAAATTCAATGCCCATGGTTTACTGTGATGTTTAGCTCATTTTTATGCTTCAGGCTCCCTTTGTTTTCATCTGCGGGGATGGGTTTTTTTTTTGGGGGGGGGGGGACTGGTGAGTGCTATTAGGCGGGCAAATTATAGGTAAAGATGCGCGATTTATGCTCACTTATAGTTATCTACGAAAGGATCTCCCAAATGTAGATCAACTATGTATTAGCCTAAGCACTTTCATTGAGCTTGTCATTATGTTGGGACTTGAGGAAAGAAGCCCTTGGTAACCCCGCAAGGTGCCAGTATCCATGGTAACATGGGGTTTTGGGGGCAGGTGTTCTTAGAAAGAATAGACATAAAGGGCATGTAGGCATTTGTATCAAGTTGACATTGAAAGCCCCCATCACAGCAATGAAGCTATTGTGAATACTGATAATTGCTGAAAGATTGTTTGGATAGTATTATTATGCAATATGTAGCAAGTCACAATCTTTTGTCGAGAATCCCGGCCAAAAGTGGGATAGACAATAAACGAAAAGGAAGGAAATCAGATATAGGAGATGGCGATGGTTCTTTTATTTATCTTCTTTTTGGGGGGGGAGGGGGTTACGTCCTACAAGATTGTGAATAAATTTTGTGCATGGAAACTGCAAAGCTTATGGAGGAAGATATTACAAATTAAATGGCAGTGGGATTCGCAAGGTTTATAAAAGGGATTTAGATGAAATCTATCCACCATGGTTCGGGGGACGGGGGATAAGTAGAAGGGAGGGAGGTTGGGAATAAGTAGATGAGGCATAGATGTACTTCAGGTCCAAGAAGAGACAAGGGGAAAGTAACGGTGAAGTTTTTCTTCTTTTTATTTTTTGCACTTGTTATCTTAGAAAAATGGGATTCACAAGGTTTATAAAAGGGATTTAGATGAAATCTATCCGCCATGGTTCTTGGGGGGTGGGGGTGTTTAAGTACTAGGGAGGGAGGTTGGGAATAAGTAGATGAGGCATAGATATACTTCAGGTTCGAGAAGAGAGAAGGGGAAGGTAACGGTGAAGTTTTTCTTCTTTCTATTTTTTGCACTTGTTGATCTTATAAAAATGAGCAAAGTACTTATCCTTTTTGGTGACTTGATGAGGGGGTGTGTTGTGGATGATTGACATAAAGCTTTGATTGCCACGTTTCGCCTATGCCCTTGGCGTCTCATATTTTCTTCTTTTTCCCGCCGGCATGTTTCGATGTATGTATGGTGTTCCAATTATAGCTAACACATGTGTGGGTGATGGGGTTAGGAAGTCCTTCTCACATGTTGTAAGCTAGAAACCTAGGCTTACAGTCTTAAGTTTATCGTTAATGGTTAGCAATGATGCTTTCTGAGGATGCTGCTCGGTGGCAATTTTTCTTATTATTTTCAAAAATAGAAGTTGGTGTCAATTCCGAACAGGCATATGTAGGTAATAGCTGAGTCCTATTCAAACTGACTTATATCTGTAGTATTTACTAAGTGCAGGCATGAAATTCTGTATCTGCCTTTTCTTTTTTGATGAAAATACAGCTTTTGCTGGATTTGGAAGTTTTTATCTCATGGGCAGCAATCTTGTGCAGCTATCTGTTTTGAATTTGGGTCATTCCACAAACATGTCGTCTTTGACACCTTCTAAGAGGCCACATAACCGGAGCTCGAAGGAGTCAAATGGGAAGAAATTCCAAAAGTTGGCAAGCCCTGAGTCTCAAAAACTGCTAAGGAAGGCCTCATATAATGCGGTTTTCAGAGTCCTCTGTGCATCTTCAAAAATTGGCAATGTGATTGGAGAAGGGGGTAACATCATTTCACAGATACGTCAAGAAACTGGTGCAAAGGTTAGAGTTGATGATGCTATTCCTGGATGTGATGACAGGGTAATTTTTATAATGGGTCCTGAGAGGGAAGGTGACAGCAGCAATGAAGAAATAAAAGGTGACAATGAAAACTCAAAATCAGCAAAAGAGCCAGTTGGTTCACAAGACCATGATGAGAATAATGCAGACAAGGAAGCTCTTCAAATCACTGATGATTCACCTTCAGATAAAGGGACGGCATCAGTGCAAAAGGCTTTAGTGCTTGTTTTTGAAAATATTCTTGAAGGCAAAAAGGAGACTGAAGGTGATGGTGAAGAAAACAATGAATCGGCTACAGTCACTTTGAGACTACTTGTGCTTTCCAGCCAAGTTGGCTGTCTGCTGGGGAAGGGTGGTGCTGGTATCAAACAAATGTCTGCTGAAAGTGGTGCTCAAATTCGGGTCCTTCCTAGAGACAAACTTCCTCAGTGTGCCTCATCTGCAGATGAAGTAGTTCAGGTGATTTATCACTTCATTTATAGACATTATTAGTATGATTGGAAAGTGACAGTATCTAATTTACTCTGCCTCCTAAGTTTAACTGCTGTACTCATGTCAGCGCAAAATATCATGGGTATGGGTATGGATTCTGTGGTGGACATGGGTAGTTGCTGTCAGATACTGAAGTTCTTCTCCAGCAAGTAAGTCCATTTAATTCAGTTTTGGCTTCTTGGTGGAAGATTCGTCCATTCACAGAAAAGAGAAAGAAGGGGGGGGGGGGCTGGGGAGTCTGAGGCCATAGCAAGGCATTGAACATGGGTGATATGTGGAGAATCTGAAGATTGCGCACTTGTGTGTGTGTGAGAGAGAGAGAGAGAGAGAGATGGCTGCCTGTTATTAGGTTCATTAGGTATTTACATGTAGGTTGTGTGTTAGCCTGTTAGGTTTTGATCAGTTGGCTTAAGCCGTTAAATCTAGACACTAGAATGCTGAAGTTATTCAATAAAGCAAATTGAAATGGACTTTAGCTGTTTCTCAATTCAGGGGGGAAAATTCAACATTTTGTGATCTCATACCTCCCTCCAATGCTTAAGCCATGGATGTGTGCCTGAAACTTGAATTTGTTTTGTTAATTTTTTTAAAAAGACTCTGCATGTGATAATGGATCTGTACTCTGTCCTATGCCCTTAACCTGTCCAAGTAATGTAGGTCAGTTTTTTCCATAAGCCCATAACATATGTTTGTAGGTTGTCACCGCAGTTGCTGTTGACTTTCATTAACCAATTGAATCCTGTTATCTAGAGATTTGTCATGCCAGTTTACACATTTGAGTAAGTCTCATTGACCAGAGATGCTGTCTTTGGTTTGGCCCTAGCATAGTTGTCATTTTACCCTTGGAAGTGCAGGTTGTGCAGCTTGGTTCCTATGCGAACTTTTGCACTGTTTACCCTTGGAAATGGTAGACAGATGATAAAACAGGTTGATTTGCGAGGGTGGACACTGGTTAAAAAAAGATTCAAGTGATGCATGTTCCATTCTGGTTTGGTGCACTGTATAGTATATGGTCTGTCCTTATTGCTCTGTTTCACCCATAAAGAGGGGAAAAGGGTAATTGATCTCTGACTCATGTGGATCAAGATACTTCACATACATGTCCAACAAATATTCTAATCTTCAGTCTCTTGCATTCTGCCATGCATGAATCCCTTATAATAGCCAAGACATTACAATCAGGAAACATAAAATATGAGTATGTAAGTCAGTGGTGTAAAATGCTTTGCTATCTTATTGCATTTCCTTTCATCTCTTTCTTGAGAGGGATGCTTGCTGGCTATTTGGCAATGCATAGTGGAAAAGTCTAATTTGGCTTTCATTGTTGTACATTCTTATTGCAGATCACTGGTGTAGCGGATAATGTAAAGAAAGCAATCAAGTTCGTTTCAGATCAGATTATTGAAAATTCACCTCATGATCATGACTTCTTTCCTCCTAATTCCTCTGGGCCCCCATCTCATTCACACAGCCATTCTGTTTCAAGGCCTAGTGGATTTCGTGACAGTGGTGACTTCCATTCAAGTGGTCCCCCATTGTATCCAAGGTTCCATGATAACTTTGTTCCTGCTCGGATGGATGGTTCTGACATTGTAACTTTTCGATTGCTGTGCGCTGATGAGAGGGTAGGAGGTGTCATTGGAAAGGGGGGTTCTATTATCAAGGCACTGATGCGTGAAACAGGTTGTGAGATTAAAGTCATTGAAGGCTCTTCTGATGGAGAGGAACGTATGATAGTTGTATCTGGCCCAGCGGTATTGTTTTATTTAGCTTATTTGTGGTTTTTTGTTAGAATTATTGTCTTAATCGTTCTTTTATTGTTTTGTTGACATTATTGCTACTTGTTTCAATAATTTATGTTTGCATAAGGCAATGCTAATTTTTGTTGTATATTAAATCAAATGTGCAGCACCCTGATGATAGGATCTCTGCTGCACAGGATGCAGTCCTCCGTGTGCAGCATCGGATAGCTAAATCAATACCTGATAGCAGGGAGAAGACTGTAACAGCCAAGCTTCTTGTCTCATCCAATCAAATTGGCTGCCTTCTCGGAAAAGGGGGCTCTATTATTGCTGAAATGCGGAAGGCAACTGGAGCATATATTCGTATATTAGGAAAAGAGCTGATCCCAAAGTGTGCAGTAGAAAACGAAGAAGTTGTTCAGGTATCACAGTCAAACAGAACATTTGAATTTTTGTGTAGGCATACTATGTTTTGAGTGTGCAACTTAAAACTGTTTTGGATGCTGGGAGTTCTAGTATGAGTATTTATTTAAAAAATAATCTTTTTATTGAATAATATGCTATATACATTATGAGAGTTATCCATAACGTCAGATTTATTGAACTTTGCAAATGTGTATTGGTTCTTATGGTATCTAACAGTTAGCAGCTTTTATTTTCTTTTTGTTTGACCAGATAAATGGAGAACTAGAGGTAGTTCAAGAAGCAGTTTTGCAGATAACTACGAGACTGCAACATCATTTCTTCCGTGATGCTTTTCCTTCTATTAATCATCCTCCAGGTCTTCCATTCTCAGATCGAGCACCCCCTCCATTCATGGGAAGAAGGGAACTCTCCCCTCCTGGGATGTTCCCCAACTTGGGGCCTTCATTCCGAAACTATGATTCTGTTGGTGGCCGGCCTCCACATGGTGGTTTTCATCCTCATGATGATCATCCCCCATTTATGCATGATATCCATAGGCCAGGAATCCCTCGTATTTCTGAAAGACCATGGCATGCCCAGGTATTGGCGTGTGTTCTGCTGGATTTTTTTTTCTTGTTTCCCCCCTTTTTGCATTTGAATTGAACTGTATTTGCATTGATAATGATGGACCTTAAAATGGGCAGATATCAGTTTGTAATTCGGAGCAATATAGCCTTATTTCCTCATGCCCTCAATAGGCATAATACTTACACTTGCTGCTGCTTCGACACTTCTGAGGCAACCTAACTTAAGGAAAAGAATAAACTAGGCCTCAATATCTCATGCTGGTCTCATAATTATAGGAAAGTTCTAAAAAATATGGGGCTTGATGAAGCCACTATGTAAGTAATGTTTCATGATTTATTAGTGTCGACTTTTGATCTCAGTGGGAATTAGTGACAATAGAATGCGTCTTGATTGTCTCAAGGAAATGGACAATTTTGCTATACCAAAATCTTAACACTTTACAGTGCCTTGTTACTGGCATCCTTGTGTTACTGTACACAAGTGGTTCATGGTGGAATTTAAAGTCCTCATGTAATTACTAGCCAAAAGTTTCTTTAAATGCCGTGGCAACAGGAAAGATATTACGTTATATATTCATAATCTATATACTCAGGATGATTTTGTTCAGGAGATTTTATTGTGACTTGTGACTTTAAGAGTGGTCTTTCCAACTGTTTTGTAGAGTTTAAATGAAGGTGGTCCCGTGGGAATGCTGGACTATGCTGGAGCCCCACAGAGACAGATATCTGGGTTTGGAGGGTATGTTCTACCATTGACTCTCATTACTTCTTGGTTTCATAGACTTTTGATACTTTGCTAAGTGGTTTGTGATGTGTCTTCTCTTATTATGTAAAGGGGAAGCCAACAGGCTATAATCACAAATACGACCGTGGAGGTAGTAGTCCCTAGTTCTCTTGTACCTTTGATATATGGAGAGGATGGTGGATGTTTAAGACAAATTAGGCAGGTATGTATGTCATCTTTGTTATGTTATGTCCAATCCTGTGTCTTTGGCTTAAAAAAAATAGATGTGAGCTTTGATCAGTTATGAATTCGTTGAGGATAAAAGGGGCTATGATCTATTTTCTGGTGCATGGGCTGCCCTGAAATCCGTCAGATTATTTTGGCGATATCTTGTTAAAAGCTGCATCAAATTGGTCTGGTGTTTTGGAGGCTGCTAAGACTAGTTTGTATCAAATTAGTCCTGCAGAGTGGATGGTTTCTAAAGCAACCATTTCACGTGGTTATGTGCGATGACATCATGGAATTTAAGGTAGAATCAAGTGAACGTGAGTCGTAATACTTGGAAAAAATATAATAAAAGAAGCGGGAGACACCTTGTCTTACCTCAGATGTCTCATTTCTGAGTGTAGTATTGGTCATCATATCTTGTGCTGATTTGGAAAAGAAAATGGACATGATGGTATCTGACATCTGCTAGAGTGCTGTTCAGGATCCTGCTCCGGCAGCGGGCAGCCAAGCAAGTATTGGCGAACTTGACAATATTTGCTTGCCTTCATTTCTTCCCTCCTTGAGTTCTTTCTGTTTAGCTCTAAAAGCAACTCATAAAGATGTTTGTGATCTTTGCTGGTTATGATTGCTGAACGTCGACTTTGCTGGCAACTTTTGCAGATTTCTGATGCGAAAATTACCATCACTGATCCTAAACCAGGTGCCCCTGAAACTATCATCATCATATCTGGAACACCTGAGCAGACTCATGCTGCCCAGTCTCTTATTCAAGCTTTCGTTATGATTGAGAATGATAACAAATCCTCTTGATCGACATGGAAGTTCTCATC
This sequence comes from Selenicereus undatus, assembly GCA_017589665.1. NCBI lineage: Eukaryota > Viridiplantae > Streptophyta > Magnoliopsida > Caryophyllales > Cactaceae > Selenicereus > Selenicereus undatus. Next base: position 113,354,131 of record JACYFF010019584.1, on the reverse strand, counting down.
TAGTTGTTGATGTAGCCGCATTTGGTTTTAGAGTAGTCATTCTTTTGCCTTCTCCTAATGTGAATGAGATCTCCCTGTATACTTTTGTGACCTTTCAGCAAAAAATGTATACTGTAACTTGATTAGGTTTTGCTTTGAATTGAGTCTCCCTAGCTTATGTCTAGCTGTCAAGTGTCAACCATGCCTTCAAGAATTTACCTCACAAATCAGAAATCCAAATTATAGGTAATTGTCGCCCTTGAGAGGCTATGGTTTTCATTCTTATGCAGTGCAAGTTTTGAATATTGCGAATGATATGAAGTCGCCTGCACTCGTAAATCTTGCCTAGCCTAATGTCAGGTTGCGCTGCGAGATATGTCCTGAAAACCCCGCCCCCGAAAAGGAAAAGAAAAGGGGGATGGTGCTTGTATACTAAACCACTAATCAACCCGTTTTACGTCATGCTTGTATACTAAAATACTAATCAATCCGTTTTACTTCACAAAATCAAGCAACCAAGACACGTTCCTTGGTGGAACGCTCAACACTAAACCGGTTTCCGTCTTTATTTCAATCCCATTTCGTTCTTTCCTCGTTAACGTATTCTGTTTTTGATAATTGATGGTCTCTCCTAATCGATTCCTCCCACCGTGCAACAGCATTGTAGGAACGACTCAACAGTCAACAGGTTATCAGCGCTCTTGGGTTTGCCATCGGTTATTCAGTTTCTCTCTTTATTGTTATGAGCGCTGCATAGGCCAGTTCAGAGTTCAGACACTAGAGAATGGGGGTCCTTCAAAAGGGAAGGAAAAGACGCTTTCTTAGAATTGGCAAAAATTTAGGTAGTCCAGTATAGTATCTGTTTGGTAGGGGGGCAGGATAATGAAGAAAAAGCAACAATTCCAAAGAGCATTGACAGTTTCGGAGGCTCCAAGCCTCCCATGATGATCTCCAATAGCTATCCGAAATGTCTCCCTGTCAATGTACAACACTAGCTTCTATGACTACAAGCCCATGTGTGAGCTGCGGCTTCTACATCAGAGCACCCCCCCAACCCCGCTTGGTGGCGGGATTTTTGGGTATTGGATTTGGATTTGGATATGTGAGCTGGGGCTTCTTGTTAAGCAGTCAATGCAAAATCTCAGTTGCAGTGAAGTTACAGCTGTCATGTCTGAACCTGATGCTATGGCTACAATTCCATACCACAAGCTTCCTCATTTTGAGTTCCTATCATTTTCTCTTAAGCCTTGAATCAAATTCTAACAATCTGTCTCCGCAACAGAATCAGATAACTGTCTAAAATGATGCCGCTCCTTTTCAATGTTGACTTTTCCTTGCTCTGTTTTCACCGTCCTGCTGCATGCGAACCAGATAACCTTGGATAGAGTCCCCACCACAAAGTGATGACATAAGCAGCAGCTTGACAGTCATCATTGAGTTCTTGCAACAATATCTTGACGATTTACCTCAGCACTTTCGGCCTCAGTTTTATCCTGTTGGTCTCCTTCTGTTACCGGGAATGCTGAATGCCTCTTTAGTCGTCAAGAACAAGGTTGCATACGTCTAGATTTCCCAAAACTCAGGTTATGTGGCATCGATACTGAGCTGCTGTTGGTGGGGGTAATATCCTTTTGGTAAGATCCTCTCAGAAATAGCAGAAACAAGTTCATATTTGTTATTCTCATAGCATGCAGTCATAAAAGCTGCTAAAGTCACACGATCAGCATTAGGCTGCTTATCCAACAATTTGTGGAAGAAGAAAGCTGCTGTCTCCACCTTGCCATCACAACAAAGCTTCCTTACCAGTGTATTCACTGTCCGTACCCAAAGCTTTTTCTCTAGCCGTTCTAGGACAGACATGGCGGTGTTAGCATCATCATTTTTGCAACACTCATAGGATAGAGTTAGCCGAGTCACCTCGCAAGGAGAAAGCCCATTACCGATCATCTCATTATAGAGCTTGTGAGCTTCTCCTGATTTGCCTTGCTTGCATAACCCACTTATCAGAGCACCATAGGTAAAACTATCTGGTTGACAGCCATAGTCACTCATTTTACTGAAATACTTGATGGCCAAGTCGACATTTCCCACTCCACAAAATCCAGATATCACGGAAGTGAATGTTTCCTTGGTTGGAACAAGTCCGAGCTTGATAGCTTCTTCAAGCCACACTTCACCATCCACCATGCTTTTCTTCCTACAGAAAGACGCAATTAGGATGTTATAAATGTATATGTCAGCCTTAAAGCCCACTTTAGTCATTTTTGCAAGCCATGCCAGAGCTTCCTTAGTATCTCCATGCTTTGACGAAGCAGACATGAGAATCGTGTATGTGACATTGTCAGCCTCCAGTCCTTGTTCAGTAGCCTCCTTAAGTAGTTTATTAGCGTCCACCAACCGTCCCTTCTTGCAGAGGCTGCCTACAATGGCATTGTATGTACAGATATTAGGAACCAAGCCTTCATCTATCATCACATCCATCAACTCGTATGCTCTTTCAAAGTTACCCGTTTTACAGTGCCCATCAATGATGCTAGTATATGTGTCAACATTAGGTACTAGACCTTGTTCTTTCATTCTAGCCCATAACATTTCCGCCCGATTCAACTTACCCTCCTTGCAATACCCATTGATCATGGCAGTATATGTACATGCATTAGGCTTATAATTATCACTCCTTACGAGCCTAAGAAACAACCTAAATGCCCTCTCCGTCCATCCCTTCTTACAAAGTCCATCTATCAAAGTTGTGTGTGTATACACATTCGGTTTCCAACCTAGCCTGACCATCTCCTCCAACATCTCAAATGCTTGCTTGATGTGGCCCCTCTTGCATAACCCATCAACCAAGGCCGTGAAATTGATCACATTTGGCCTAAATCCCAGCTCCATCATCTTATGGAAAAACCAGAATGCCCTGCTTATGCTACCCACTTGACAAAATGCGCTGATTACCAATGTACAACTTGCATTGTCAAGAACAAGTTTTCGTTCAATCATTCTGCTCAACCACTTATCGACCTCGGAAACCTTGCCTATTCTACAGTAGGCCACGACCACGGTGGCATAGCTGCAAGAATTCGGACGCACCCCTCTCTGACACATTTCGTCGAACACGTACTCTGCATATTCAACTAAACCCCATTCGCAAGCCATCCTAATAATAGAATTCACAGAGTGAACATTTGGATCTAGCCCTTGATTATGCATCTCAATAACCATACTAACAGCTTCCCTAAACCTCCCAATCTCAGAAAAATTCCTCACCATTTGCATCATCACTTGATGGGCTCTCTCCAAGTTCCCATTGGCTATGAAAGAGGCAGCACAAACAATGTAAAGTCGCATAAAATGGCGAAATTTAGAGAACCCAATTGCCCAGTCGAAGAAACTCAAGGCTACCATGGATCCCGCATCCTCGGCGAGGGAAGCAACGACGGTGATGGCCTGGTCATTGGAGAGAGACTCCACGTCGATGTCAAGACGAAGCTTGGGAGGCGAGAATTTGAGGTGATCTTGCTGGTGGTAAGATTGGAGCACCTGTAAACATAGTTTCTTGACAAAAGAGTGAGGGGGTTGTGAGGTTGATGGCGAAGAAATAGAGTGACAGTGAAGAGGAGTAAGGGGGTGGTTGAGGAGAGAGAATGGCCGCAGAATGAAGGGCGGAGAGAGAAGTGGTGTAGTACCTCGGAGTCGGAGACGAGGAAGAAACACCATGAGGGAAGATTGGAGGTTTGGATGCAGATCAAACAGGGGCTGTGCACTGGGAATTCATGTTGTGCAGGCGCAGCTGCACAAACTCCAGCTATGAAGATGGCTACTGTGCCAGACTGCTAGCCCACGCCGTCGCAGGCCGTAAGACCTTCCCCCCCCCCCCCCCCAAAAAAAAAAAACAGTGAAGGTTCAAGCCTTTAAAAATGAAATGCCCTTGAAATTCGTTCACTTCTCAAAGCTTCTTATTTTCAGAAAGTACTCAAGTTGTTGTAGATTCCTTTTATAGAAGGAGTTGTCAAAATTCTTCAAGTTACATACATAGAAAGTTCTTTTTTCTTATTTATTTTGATTTTTTTGGTTTGAAAATTTAATTTTAACTAGCTAAATAAGAGTACATAAGATTGATCAGAACTATATAATCTTGATGAGTGATCGTCCATTGAAGACTTTGCATCTTTGTTCAGGCAAGATTGCTTTCAGAACAGTGGCTCAAGCGTTTGTCAATGTTCTGGTGTTTTCCATTGTATGCTTGTTATTGTTTTATCTTAAATTGTTGAAGTAAAATCTTTCCCCTATTATTGCGATTGTTGCTCATTACATTGATTGAGTTTATTGTTCTGGTGATAGAAATTGAGTATTTATACTCTATCTCCAAGGCCATGATATTGACTGATCCTAAGGATTAACGGACAAATCTTCTGATAAACATTGTGTTTATCGGGGTGTTTAGATGAAATTATTTGTTGAAATGCTCAAGGTGCAAAAAAATATGAATTAAGATTGGAGATAGGATTCATTAATCAAACAATTAGAGAAGGTATTCTAATCCTACTTGAGACCAAGGTTAGTGAACATAATGTTGAACTAATCGTTAGAAATTTGGGATTTTTCAACTTTGGCACCTTCTCTACGGAAAACCAATATGGCGCTTTTGGAATTCAAATAATGTTGACGGTCATGTTGTGAGAAAAGAAAGCAAAGCAATAAGTTGTCATGTTTCGGATAAATCTAATGGCAAACAGTATTTGTTGTTGGCAATGTATGCACCTACACATAAATGAGACAAAGGAGCCTTTTGACAACATCTCAAATAACTCATGACTGATTAATTTGCCTTGGCCTATAATGGGAGACTTTAATGTAATGTTCCACCCGTTTGATAAGATTGGGGGTCCTCATTATGTTTAACTAAAACTCACATGTTCAAAGAGTTTCAAGCGCAATGAGATTGTGTTCATGCCAATGGCAAGGTTCGTACATTTATGTGAAAAAAATTCCTAAGAGGTCAATTAATTTATGAAAACCTAGATTGAATTATTATTCGGGAAGATAATGCACAACTATTCCCAAACTACCTAGTGTCAAATGGTCTATTTACATGCTCAGATTATGCTTTTGTATTATTAAATATGGAGCGTGCTCATTTTCACAGAAAATGTACTAATTTCAAATATCGACATTTTTGGGTGCAATACCAAGATACTCATACTATGGTTAAGAAAAACTGGAATACTAGAATTCAAGGCACTCCAATCCATCCTGTGACTCAAAAGTTGAAAAGGATGAAGTTGCAGCTATAGTAAGAACACCTTTGACAACTTCAAAAATAAACTTGAAAGGAATGCAGAAAAACCCCTTCATGTTGTAACAAACTATTATACAATCCAAACAGTGCCTGCATAAATCGTTAGCATTTTAGACTAATCAAGCAAAGGGGGAAAATGCACATGTTTAATTAGAAATGTTGGAGAAAATAACACAAAAAGAATGACTTGTCAATAAAGACCGAACCTCGCGATACTTCTATCAAACTATGAAGTCACGAAAGGTAGAAGTATAATTTTGAAGATCAAATATGCTTTAGGAGTTTGGGTGGATGAGTTCGCAAAAGTTGAAAGCATGTTTATTAAGGATTTCATTGCTAGATTTAAATAAACCTAGGCTGATATCACTAAAATGGATTTGGAAATAAGTCATAGTTTTTGAATAAGATAATGAATTGTTTCTAAAGCCTATTCAAGATTCAGAAAACAAAGAAACTATCTTTCAAATGGGTTAATTCAAAGCTTTGGGACTTGATGGTTTTGGCAATATTGCAAGAACCAAGCTGGGTCGCCCAGTCCGACTGATTTAGCCGCCAATCGGTTGACAATTCGGTTCATTAATATTTAAAAAACGGATAGTCATTGAACCAGTCGAAAACAGCAGGCACAAGATCGGTTGGCAACTAGACCAACTGGCTTAGCCAATTCCTTGCCTAATTTTTTATTTTGACTGTTTTTTTAAAAAAAATTGCGCTTTGGGCTTCTTGTGCTTGCCAACCACCGTAGGCCATTGGCCAGCACAAAAATAAGTTTGAGGAGCATTTTACCTTTTAGTATATACTTCCTCATGTTGCTTGCTGTTGAGATTTCGAAGTGGGACTACCCAAAGTTCAAAGTTTAGTAAGTTAAAATTTATGTTTCCATATGAAATGAAGTAAGCCACAGTTGTACAATGGAAGCTTATTTGATGTTGGCCTATTCTCTTGTATTATTTAGTTTTCTCCATATATAGATCTTGTTCTTTTCGTTGGTGAATCCCAATGTACTAACTTTAATTTATTTCAATCCACTTAAACAACTTCAATAAAAAAAAATATCAACATCAACTAACTTCAACGAACTTTAACTCACCATCCACTATTTTAATCAACTTCTACCCATCATATAAAAAAAATTCAATTCACTTCAATCTTCAACATACTTCAACCCTCTTCAATCCACTTCAACAAAAAAATACCGACTTCAACCTACTTCTACCATTCTCAACCAACTTCACTCATTTCTCAACCCATATTTCCCAACGAAAAGAACAGATGCATAATCTCTATAGTTTTGATTTTTAAAAAATCTATAATACATTATAGGAAAAGATATTCTAGTCAATAGTTTAAATTGTATATAGAAAATTCTCTTATATTCTCTAAATCTGTGTTGAATAGTTTTATACAGTCTAATTGACTCGATCGGCTGAACCATTGACCCGTTACTTAAAATGGTTCGCTCGTTGGTTCGGTTATGGAAGCCTTGGATTTTGGAACAATATTTTTTCAGTGTCATTGGCATATCATCTAGAAAGAAGTATGATATGCTATTTACTCGCTTTTTGGGAAGGTAAACTACTAAAGCAAATTAATCACATGTCATTGCATTAATTCTGAAAGTAATCAATCGTGTGTTGACTAATCAATTTCACCTAATTAGTCTTTGTACTAATTTTTATAAAATTATTTCAAATATTTTAGCCAACAAAGTGAGGCCAATTTTGGAAAAAGTTATCGATCCAATCCAGAACGCCTTTGTCCCAAATCAATCTATTCATGATAATATCCTCCTCACTCCCGAAGTTATGAATAAATTCAAGAATATGAAAGGGAAGAAAGCATATTTTGCTCTTAAATTAGATATTGAAAAGACATATGATTGACTATAATGGAATTCAATGTGCTACATATTTTAGGATTCCATCCTAGATGGGTTGAATGGATTAAAGAATGCATATCCACAATATCCTAATGAGTATCAACTTATCATCAATGATGATTGTGGCTTTTTTAAACCAACTAAAGGAATTGATCAAGGAGATCCGCTTTCTCCTTATTTATTATCAGTATGGAAGTACTTATTAGGCCTCTTGAAAGGCACTCTGTGGGATTGGAATTAAAATTTCCCTCAGAGTGGGTCCCCAAGTTTACTCTTTGCGGATGACAACCTTATCTTTTGCAAGAGTAAAATAATTTAATAATGTTCTTAATAACTTTTGCCAAAATTCTGACCAGCTCATTAATTTTCATAAGTGATCTTTAACGTTTTCGATTAGCGCCACAGCCTCTGACGGACGGGTGGTCTCTTCTATATTTAATATCACATGCTAGAATAATCTCAACAAATACTTTGGATGTCTAGTTTTTAAGGGAATTCCAAAGACATAAACATTATCTGAAATAGTAAATTGAACGGCTGAAGAGTTACAAATGTAGAAGTCATGACACGTCTCCAAAGCTAACAGGGTTTCTCTCACCCAGGCTAATATAGAATAAATGTTGGTGCACATAATGCAATATTTTCTAGTGCCTAAGGAAACATCTTGCTAGATTGACAAGATAAGTAGAGTCTTTTTTTTATTATTCAAAAAAAAAAAACTCAAATGCCAACAAAGGTCAACTATGGTGGCTTTAGATAAGATTTTTGTCTTAGAAAAATAAGAGCACTTCGTTTAACAAAGATGGGCGCAATACATAGCATGTTTATAAGTAAGTTGACTTGGAAATTATTCTATACTTACTTAGAGCCTTTGGATGGAGCAAATGCATGCAAAATTGTTCTATACAATCAATTTAGAAAAGGAATTAGATGGAAAGTTGGACATGGTCAGAACATTAATTTATGGCTTAACAATTGGCGTGCCAATGATAGCCTACAAAATTTGTTTGGTATATACCATTATTCTCTCATTGATGCATATGTCTCTTACAGTTTCACACGTCATCACAAGAGATAGTGAATGAGACACTGCCAGGCTTAATTCACTGGTAGATACTAGAGTTGAAAAAAGCAGATCCGATACGATTACCAACCTAACATGAAGTTAAGTGAGTTTGAGTATAAAGTTTGAACCCATTTAGTTAAATGGGTTGACATAGGGCTGGCAAAAATCTGTCCGACCCGATTACCCGAATTTGTCCGACCCGGAAAAAACCGGGTACAGTCACCAAATTTATGTCCGAATTTAAAATTCGGACAATCGGTCATGTCCGAATTTAAACCGGGTCGGGTTCGGGTTTGGACATTCGGGTTCGGGTTGTCCGGATTTTTGAACCATTTCGGGTTCGGACAAATTCGGACAATCGGACAACCGGGTTCGGACATCGGACAATTATGTTTATATGTAATTTTAGTCCAAATTCTTTAGAAAATTTTATAAACATAAATTCGGACAACCGGGTTCGGACATTAAAACATCGGGTTCGGGTTCGGTCACACAAAATTTTGGTCAGAATCTCCTAAAATCATATTACAAATTCGGACATTCGGACAACCGGGTCCGGACATCGGACATTCGGGTCCGGGTCCGGGTCTGGTCAAAGTGTCCGATTTGTAATCCGAACAGGGTCTGGGTATGAAGTTTTTGTCCGAATGTCCGATTTGTCCGGACCCGAATTGACCCGGACCCGAATTTTTGCCAGCCCTAGGTTGACATGGTAAACCCCTTTAATTAATTGGGTTAGGTTCAGGTTGAGAATCTCGGCACGAAAAAGTGCCTATTTAACCCGTCTACTATTTATTTAATGTTTACCGTTTATTATTTACATTTTTGGGGGCAATTAGACTTTGGATAATTAGGCTTTGTGGTCCCTTTTATGGAGTTGTTGGTTGTTGACTTGGTGATTATGTTATTAAGAATTTCAAATAATTTGAACTTTATTTGTTGTTGTTTAAGACTTGACTTGGACATTTTTTTGTAACTTAAATAGCTAGTTCTTATGAGAACTTTCTAGGTTATAAAATTGTGTTGCTACTGATTGTTTTACCGGAATAGGCTCTAAATATGCTGGAGCCTTCAAGTTAGCTGCTATATTGTTGTACTCTTGAAAGTAGCTATGCCTTAAGAGACTGAAAAATATGTAATTTGTTTAGTAAATTGTCTTTGGATTAAAGTTTGTGTTGCAATTAAACGGGTTGATAGTTAAATGGGTAACCCGAACCTAACCGATTTACCCATTTATGTAAACGGGTTAGGTTCAAGTCAACCCGTTTAAATGCTATGTAGTTTAGGTTGAACTTTTTCAACCCGTTTACCAAATAGGTCGGGTTCAGGTTGGGGTTTTTTTAACTCTTTTAAGTTCAACACGAGCACGAACCCCACCCGACACAACAGATTACCCAACTCTAGTAGATACGACCAATCTGTAGATGATTCTAGCTACATATATACCTTGTAACTCTATTGCCAACTCTATTTATTGGGCTTTATTAGGAAATAAAGAATTCTCTACAAAGACCACAACCTAGGGATCACATGGATTGGACATGACAAATCCTCCCACTTGGGGGCATAAATGGATATGGAATCTCGACATTATGCTAAGTTAAAAATGTCTATGTGGCAATTCCCCACCAGGGATGTCTTGTTTGATAGGGGTATGAATGTCGGTCCATTATGCCCTTTGTCAAATGGAGATAAAAGATGCAGATAATCTTTTTTTAAAATGCACTACTACTTAGTGCTTATGGGGATTGGCTTGTGCTAACAATTAGATTGACCCTAAACCTCAGCTAATACGCATTCTAGGATTTTACAAATGAAGCATTTTAAAAACTAGGAAAGTATGGTATTTTGCAATAGCACCTAACCCAGGTATTACCTTGATCAAAGCAACAAAAGCCAGCATGAATAGCATATTAAATACAAACTCATACAAACCTTACAACCACCAAACCCAAATCTTTCAATTTCAAGATACAAGAAGACTCATTGGGTAGCATGGAGAAAACCACATGGAGAATTCATCAAAATCAATTTCGATGAATCCAAAATAGCACACAACGTAACAAGGGGATTCATAGTTTGCAATTGGGAAAAAATTAGGTTGCAGCTTTCAACATGAAAATGACATCAATTTTGGTAGCAGAAGCAACAACATGAGAAGTTGGATGGAGGTCATGGTACAAGCAGGTTTTATAGATATTCATATTTAAGGTGACAACAAAATTCTTATTCGGGTAGTTGAAGATCATATTTACATATAGTGGGAGATTCAAGCCTTTATACAAGATATTCATTGTTACATTCAAAAGTGTGACGATGTTGTTATTATTCGTGTTTTTAGGCAAGGTAATTATGTCACTAACTAGCTGGCAAAAGTAGGTATATGATTTCACTCCACAATTGTGTGGAATGAGATTTCTCATTGGGACTTATTTTGCATCATATGGAAGGTTAATTTAGAGACAACCCTTGAGAGAATGACTCTCTAGATATTTTGTCTTACCTTTCTTACCCCCTAAAAAAACTTATTGTATATTGTTATTGACAAACATAATATATGGCTCAAATGTATTTACGGCATCTACTTAAAGAAACGATATATTTAGTATGCCCCCTAAAAAGGATCATTCTTTTAGGTATTCAAAGAACTTAATTAAGATCAGAGATAGATTTGCAAATGGCTTCCTTGGAGGTGTATGACTTGCTAGTACTTCTTGTTTATATACTATTTCAAGTGGTTACAAGTGACTCTTATCTTGTACAATTAAATACCGTCTAGTTCAGATTATTTATGATAGATTTAGGCGTGCTAAACAATAACTTTGTTTTTAGATCATACGCTCAGAAGAATACAAAGGATAGGTTGATGAGGTTAGATGTAAGGATTATGAGGGCAAAATTCTTATATGCACCATTGATCATACTCTTTTACATGTCACATATATGTGTTTTTCGATGTGTCTTTGTCATATCTTTATTTTTTAATATAACTTTACTATGTGGCTCTTCAAATCATGTTCTCTGATGAGCACACTATAGGCTTTGGATTTTAAGTGGCATTTGCAGTCTATGTTTTGGACAGTTAGATGATTGCGAAGACCTCTTTTTTAAATGTTGTTTCAGCCAATGTGTTCTACAGAACATGCTGAATCACATGAATCTTAATCTTATGATATATTGCATGCAATATGTTAACAAACTACTACGAGATTGTGGAAATACAAGATTACCATTACATAATTACCATGACCTATTTGTTGGTAGTATTTCATTGTGTTGATGAAGGATTAAAATCGTCCCCAAGGATGATTGGTGATTAACTTAAGATTGACTTAACTGTGTGAGTGATTTCAATTCTTAGCTAAATTGAACTAATCTATCATGTGAATTTAGTAAACTCTTCTAAAATGACTTAAACACAACACAACACTACTCTAGCAATTGTTCACTGGCACCTAAAAAACACATAGCACATTGAAACAGGGTGATCGCAGTTCAACGTGGCCCTTGGCACGATACGACCATCAACAATGCCAACAATCCTCAAAGGATCACCCCACAAAAACAATAAACTATGGCGAATCCTAAAAAGTGCAATAAAAACACAAGGGATAGAAGTTTACCAATGAGTTCACAACCATTCTTGATTAAAACTAAGACCTATCATCATCATCATCATCAAGCAGTGAATGATCTCCCATACTCAGGAAAGGTTGACATTGCTCAAAAGTGGAGATTTTGAAGAAATATAACAGAGATAAAATAAGATCATGCAATACTAAAGAGAAAGCACAAGAAACTTGTAATGAAATTAATCTAAAGCTTCAACTTTTAATCTTTTCATCAATGGAAGAGAGAGAAAGTTCTACAAAGCTAAGTTAGAGAGAGAAAATAGATGCTAAAATGAAGAAACTCTAAAAGTGCCAAAAATTATCTTTTAAACCCGTACATCTTCGACTAATTAAAAAAAGGCAGTTATGGGGTTGGCACGACCCTTGGCACAAGGCCCCCATGCCAAATATCTATCCAAGTTTCCCTTTGCCCTATTCGTGGCACGCCTTGCTGACTATTTGACATGCCCCTTTGGTATTTTTCCTTCAAAGTGGGTTGAACTTTTCTTCCAATTGTGTTTCCCTCTTATTTGAACCTAGAAAACATAAAATATCACTGATTAACTAATTTAAAGATTATTTGTGAGCTAAAAATCCAATGTAACGAGGGTCAAAACTTTGCGCGTTAGGAACCGAACATTATTGCTTCTGGTATGAGAGAAAGGAAAGGGTTTTTAGATTAGAACATTAGTGCGTCACACATCCCTATCAGCTATTACCATTTTAAATACCTAGTTTCTAATATATTACAATTCTTGTCAAAGATCTCTAAGAAGCATAAGATAAAGGACTCATTGATGCAATTTCTATCCTCAAGGTTTGGGTGTCACTCCCTTTGATATTTCGTAGATGAGTTATTTCCTATGTTGGTAATAAAACACTCTTATTTCATATCAGAAAGGAAAAAAGAAACAAAAATAGTAGCATTCCTTTTTTTTTTAAATTACACTTTAGGAGAACTAGGCACAAGTTTTATATAAGCGGAACTCAAGCCTTGGATAGTGTTGATTGTCCAGCATTTAATTAATATAATAAAGCATTTTATATTCTCTTTTAGTTTGATGGCATTTTTTTTTTACTTTAGTTGCAACCAATAACAATTTTTTTTGGTAAGCAAACGAGCTATGCATTTGAGCTCAAAAAACATCTACAAGGCAAATTTGAGCATTCCTATGGTTCATTAGCTCATATTTACAAAATCCATAATTGCTACCTATTTTTCTTATTATCTCTACTTATAGCATGTAATTTTAATAAAGTAAAAATTTGTTAAACAAATGCATTCACAACCTCTCCAACTTTGGCAAAAATTTTCATATTTATTTCAATCCAAACTTGTTGTATCATAGCACTGAGCAGCATACATAACCTCTTCTTCTTCTCAACACTCATTTTTACAGTTAGTAGGTGTCCAATCACAATCCTAGAAATTGGTATCCTACAATGCCATAACAAAGGAAGATGCATTAGAATTTCCTTACTATGCCTGCAACGTAAAAAGAGATGGTCTCGAGTTTCAGGTTCCCATTTGCAAAGAACACACATATCTTGTTCAAAGCATTCAGCCTGTCACATCCACCCAATTAACTCACATAAGAGGTTTCAAGTGTATTCCATATGCCTCAAATCCATTTAGTTCAATGGATATTAACACCTTCATCGCTTTCTAACCAATCACAGCCACTTGAAACAAAATAACTACTACGTTTGCCACTCATCCACATATTCCTTCGAACATCGTAGCCTCCCTTAAGCTGATCCTTAGTCTGTAGTATCTATTTTTGAACCCAACTAAAGCTTTTAAGAGCTTGATAATCCCACTGGTTATTTCTTTCAAGTAGACACGATTAATCCACCTGACCAACAAAGAATCAGATTTCATTGTAATGTCTCAAACATTCCTACCTATGGAAGCAATCTATTTCCTAGGGGTTTAAATTTTAATGCCCAAAACCACCTTTATCGTTTGACCTGCAAACCAAATCCCAAGCTATTAAGGTTATTCCTTACTTTTGGTTAATGCCTCCTTACATGAAGCTTCTACAAACTTGAGTAATTTATTGAATGACACATTGAGATAATATAAAATCGGAGGCCCAATAACTCTGCATGCTAATTACAACCAAGTTAATTAAAACTTTAGTAGCAATTTGGCATGAAGTACAAGTATCTTGAAACTTCCTTAGAAAATATATCAAATTGGAACTTATAGGACTAGATAGTGTCCGAGCTCTACGGTGATTAAGATATTGATGCCAGGTGATAGCAAGATCTACTAATGCAGCAAATACATGAAAAGAGGTGGTGGAGGGACTCACAATTAGGTAGACATTCCAATGTCGCAGTGCTTGAAGCAAAATCCTATCTGACGTTTTGTCCTTAACACAAATAGATGAATCATCAGAAAGGATATAACAATTATTATCATGACACAGCTAACGAATAAATAGTAAATTATGCTTCAAGGAAGGTACTTGAAAATCATTGTTGAGAGAAAGAGGGCCATGAGAAGTGGAGAGCTTTGAAGTTCGAACGTGTTTACTTAAGAGAAGAGAACCATTGCCAACCTGAACGCAATCAAGCCCATGATACAGGGATCTAGATATCAAGTTACTTTCAATAGGTGTCACATGGAAAGGATCAGCCGAATCAAAATACCACGCTGATTTGTTGGTGTCAATAGCATTGAAAGTAGCGTAGGTAGAAATTGATGTGGAATATGCGGCATATCGATTGGGGCAACTTGCAGCAGTGTCTCCAAAGGTAAGACAAATTTGACACACACTGCTCGAATGAGAACATAAGACTCAGTCAGATGAATTGTTGCCTGCATACAAGACATTGGTGACACAAGAAGGTGAAAAGACTGTACTACCAGAAATTGTTAATGCATGCATGCTTCTAGTTAAAGGTTGAGTTTCAGCAGAAGATTGTTGAGGATTGCAGTTGTTGCCCCCTCGGTTGCATCATTCCCTTATACTGTTATACTTATTCTTGCCACGATTTCCATTCCCATTGTTAGAATTCTAATTGTTAGCACCTTTGTGTTGAACTTGGTTATTATTATTAGCAGTAGAAATAGTTTGGAAGCAAGGGCTTGATATTGAAAGGTGAAATAACTTTTATTCTTCATAAATTTAAGTTGTTGCTCATAACGAATAAGCTTGACTTACAAATCATCAAATGTAAGAAGATTGGAACCATAAGATTGAGTGGTATTCAACATATGGTGGTCCTCATCAACTCCAACCAGTGCCAACTGAACCAAATCCAAATTAGAAACAGGAACGTGAATCGAAAAAAGCGAATCAACAATTTGTTTGATGCCACATAGATAGTCTTCCATGAATTGGTGTTCATGTTTAGAGAGATTAGTAAGCATGTGTTTCAGATCCATTGCACAGGCAAGGGCAGTCGAATCAAATCAATAAGAAAGACATTCCTAATACGCAAAGCATGCAAGATATCGTTATCCTCCGTAAGGAGATCAGATGAAATTGTGGCAAACAATCATGAACTACAACAATTGATCCAAATGAAGCCACACGGAATAAGCAAGATTATGTGTTGAAAACAAGTAGAACCAACAAAATAAGTCGTAGGATGAGTCATAGCTCTGTCAAGAAATTCATGTTAGTTGTTGAGCCAGCAAAAAGGCCTGAAATTGGGTACACCGTGGGAGAAATTTTTCGACGTTGGCAAGATTTGCGGTAACAAAATGCTTGAAATTGATAGAGAAAATACCCAGGTGGAAAGGAGGAAGACCAGGCCTAGTAGAAAGCTAAGATGGATGTGAAAAGGAGGACTCATTGAAGGGGTAACCAACCCTTGCAGCAAGCCCATAAATGCCAGAAGACGAGAAACTGGTAGTAGGCATAAGGGAGAAGCCTGTGTCCATAGAAACAGTGGGATGCGTGGGACTCCATGAGAAGAAGGGAAAAGTAGCAGAGGATGCTAGCCTAGAGGTGAAGTGCAACGGACGTGGAGGCAATTGGGTGCCATGATTTGAACAGACCAATAAAGAGAAAATTCGTCTGAGATTAGGATTAAAGACAAGCATGGGCACTAAAGAGGATGGATGAGAGGTGCTGGCAGGTGGGTTGGAAGGAAATGGACATCATCGCCGGCCATGCCACCGAAGAAACTAGACTTCAAGGTAGAAACTGGTGGGTTTTAAGCGAAAAATTTATACCATGAGGAAGAAGCCAAGTGTATGCAAACGATGAATGCTTTTTTTATTTTTATTTTAAGTATGACTCTGATACCATGTGAATGCAATGATGAGACTCTGACCCAACTCGGAGCTATGACGTCTTACTAGATAGTAGGCTTACAATATTAGGGTTGAGATACAATATGGAGTACAAGATAAAATTAATTTTATTCCTAATACATCTTTATCATCTGGGAGAATATAAAGAGGGAAATAGAAGAGGGGTCATAGCCTATGGGGATGGAGGATCTTGAAAATCACGCAAGATTGCCTTTTTTCTAACCTCTTTCAATGGTTCATCTTCTACACAATTTTATTTTGCCATTAAAATATCTTAGAATTGTTATAAGTGTGACTATAAAACAAAGTTATGATTTATGAAAGCTAATGGAATAGTTGTTCTATATGTTTTGTTTTTATGGGGGGACAGTATGACTGGGGTTTTTAAAATCTAAATCATCATGGAACATAAGTTGCAATTATAATAATGAAAAAAATTCTACAGGCATTTTTCTGAATGATCTTTATATAGTTTTTGGTCTTGCTATTTTAGAGGATGCTTGAAATCATGTGTGTTTATAGCGTTTACTCCAGCAACATTTGTTTGAATTTATTTGTGGTGATCGTTTGCTTCTTTTAGATGTGTCTTTTATATTCGATTGTCATATATAAAATAAAGGTGAATAATTCAAGAAAAATGTGTCTCAAACTTTCTACTAGCATAAGAATTGAATTGCAACATCAAGCATGTGTGAAGACATTAATTTTTATGAAATTATTATTATGTTTTATATACTAAATCATGACGAATAATGCATTATTTTTTTAATACCCAAAAAAGTGTTTTTAAAATAGAGGGTCTTAAAATAATTTCATCAAAATTTAGGCCCTGTTATGTTCTATGGTAGGTTTCAAAATACCTACCTTAACTTAGTTCAACTAATTTCAACCCACTTTAACCTATTTCGGTCCACTTCCACTATTTTAACTAAGTTTAATTTATCATATCAAAAATTTAACCTACTTTAACTTACTTTAATATACTTTAATCTATTTCAACTTATCACAACTTATTTTAACCTATTTTACTCTTTTACCTGTCTTCATTTATCCATGAAAAGAAAGTGTAATTTTTTTTTGCGCTGGCGCTGTAAATAAAATTTTAAAAGTTTTTCCCTCTACAGGTGTCAGGAGCAACATAACAGGGAATAGCGTCATCGTGGTGGCAGGAAAAATGTTGCCTTCCCTCGAGCCCCCGCCTTCTGTGTGTGTGCGCATCCGCGGCTCGACAAGCTGCTCCGACCTGGGTTTCGGGCTGTCCAGCCACAATCCATCTGTCCTCTATCTCGATTGGTCGATTCCTTGCTGCAGACGCCTACCCGTGTCTGATACCTAATTTACTGAATGATTTACAAGGTTAGGGTTTCCGAAATTTATTCTGTTCATTTATTGTCTTCTTCTTATTATCATCATTATCCTCTTTTTCTAATATTAGTTAATTTAGGACTGTGATTGGAGTTGTTGGGGGCCCCCCAAAAAACTTGGTATTCTGTGAACTATCCGGGTTGAAGGAAGGAAGCATCATGTTTCTGGTGGCTGTGCTAGACTGTTAATTGCAATAAAGCAAACAAGTAGGGATCGAATTGGATTTGGGTAGCTTTGATTCACAAAATTCGATTTTTTTTTTTGGGTAGCGCTTATTGCCAAGATGGATGGCAGAGAAGGAGTTATTGCTATTTTTGCACAGTTCTATTATCAGACTAGTTGGATCGGATTCATTATAAGGTTGAGCGGTTTAATACTTGGTAAAAGGTTTGTTTAAAACTGTACATTATTGATAAGATCTCCAGAATCCCTGATTGACCTGAAAAATCATATGAGAAATCAAGAAAGCAGTTCAACAAAGTGGTTGTCTTCTTAGTTGCTACCTGCTTGTTATCCTGAGAGTTTTTGTTTGATGACCGTGAAGCATATCAGGATAAAGTAAATGTGAATAAGTGAAAAAAGATATCAGATTTGTTAGACCAACATTCGACTTATGTGGGAAGTGTGAAACTCTCTTATTTGGGCAAACCATGTTTAGAGTTTATTTAATGGTCATTTTGGTTGTATTTGCATTATTTTGAGGTTCAGGTTTGATGGATGCAATGGTGGATCCTGATATTTTGTGTAATGGTGTCCACTTTAAAGTTTTCGAAGATTATAAATGCCAGTTAATTTTTATGGGTGTCCACTTTAATATTTATGAGGATATTTATGCTTGAATTGTCAATAATTTTCCTACTGCCATGGGATTATAGCAAAGTCAACTTTAAAATAATTTTTCCGCTGAAAAGGTATTTGCCTGTTACTAATTCATGAATATCTTCGTACTTCACTTTTTCTTGATTCCATGTTTGTACCTTGCAGCCATTGGGCAATGTGGTGTGTGGGTTTGTGGCTTTAACTACATATCTATACTTTTCAAGCCAAATAAAAAATAGGTATATTGTAACTCATGTAAGAACTTTGTGATGTATACGGTATACCCCCCCTAGAGAATGCGCATCTGTTAGATTGCAATTACTAGTTTGTTATTGCCTTTATTTTCCTTTTTTTTGTGTGCTATTGATGTAGCAATGACTAATTGTGTGATAAAAGATGAATTGGAGGTAACAACCAGCCCATGTTTTTGACACGTCTTGTTGCTTGTTGCATGCGTAGAGAAGGCAAGAAGATTGGATGGCTGATTGGCTTAGTCAATTACCTGATGAAATACTTGCTTTCATCCTCTCCTTTTTAAGCATAAGAGATGCTGTGAGAACGAGGGCATTGTCATGCCGATGGAGACATCTTTCTCCATCTCTATCTGTTTTACAGTTTACCACTCTGTCATTATTTGGAAGGAAAGATGCACGAAACCGCACAATCAGGCTTGATTGTGAGTCTAAGTTTGTTAGAGCTATTGATCAATTTCTGAAACTATACAGAGGTCGAAATATCAACACTCTTGAGGTTCATTTTGCGCTTGGCAACACCTTTGCTTGTCATATAGATAATTGGATTAAGTTTGTGGCTGAAATGAAGATAGAAAGAATTGACATGGACTTTGACTTTATGTTGTTGCGGAAGGGTGATCAGCGCTATGAGTTCCCTTGCCATCTTTTACCTCCTGGGGATGCATCTTACTTGAAGCATCTACGTCTTGGATCTTGTCTTTTAACGCTCTCCTCATCATCTGCATGCCAACTGAGTTCTCTGAGTACTCTTGAATTATGTCATGTAAAAGTGTCTCCAAGTGGCCTCAATACTATATTCTCTAGTTGTGTGAACCTTATCTCTTTGAAATTGTTGTGTTCTACTATACCAACCTCCTTGCACATCAACGGCCAACTTACTAGTTTGAAGACTTTGGTGATTGAATCCTTTGATCCTGTGGAGGTTGGTCTTAGTTCAATGAATCTTGAAAACTTTGTATTTAAGGGAGGTAAGAATTTCAGTTGCTGCAATGTTCCATTTCTGAAGAAAGTTCTTTTATTCGCATCTGGTCTATGGATTTTCAGAGAGCTTGCATTGAACATTCCTCAGGTTCAGGATTTGTGTCTACTGATAAATGATCAGGTGAGTTGTGCCATTCTCCTTATTAGCGGGAGTGCTTGTCATACACCATTGTTATTAGTAGTACTAGTATTTGACATGTGCATATTGGAAGGTTGAACTTTAATTCTCAACTGTGTTACATCTCCTAAACTTGTAAACAAAGTCATTATTAAGTGCAACTTCTATTCTGGTACAGGTTTAAGCTAGCTTTCTTTGATTTTGCTTATAAGATCAAAGAACGTTATTTTGTGATGTGAATGCTGAAATTTCCGATACCAACTTTTAGGTTTCTGACAATTTCTACCCTAGCTAGTGATTAAGAGATGTGACCATTGCTTATAAACAACTAACTAATGATTGTTCAGTGCAAGTGTGAAAACTACTTTGAATGTCAAGAATCTTTTACAGTTATGATTTAGCGACTAAATGCTTTTCACACTTGAATGACTAGTCCTGCAAGAACTTTGAAGGAGTCGAAAAGTCTTATAGACTTTCCGTACAATTGAAAATGTCTTTTTTGGGCAATTGTTTGAGCTTTAGATCGTAGTGCTTCTTCGAAAGTAAAGGAATCCTTGAGATTTTTTTAATGGAAAATTCATAACTTTTCAGGATTGCAGACTTTGTTTTCTGAAAAATCTATCTAGGTAGAGTAATGTGCTGAATAGGGGTCACCCCTTTTGGATTCTGTAGACATGATTTGTTCACGTGAACGTGAGTCATGATGATTTTTCTATTTGCCTTGTTGTACATGAGTGACATTCCGTTGGTTTCTTTCTAATATAACTTTTTATTGCTCATGTAAGGAAAACAAAATTTGTTCTCATTCACTAAAAGAGGGGAAAAATTCATTGCAGACTATAGGAATTTGATCATAAATTGTCCTCTACTTTTGTTGCTGTGTCATCTGTAGTACCACTTTAGAATTCTAGGATCGAAGAAGCGGAACATCTAAGCTATTCAAAGGTAAAATTGCTCATATCTTGACTTGGGCAATAGGGTGGAATTAGGCTTGGATTTTAGATGAAGAAGAAGATCCGTCTATGATAAGGTCAAAGACTTGATTATATTTTAAAATTGAAAGATATCTATATGTAATCATAGTAAAGAGTTTGTTACTCATGATGCCTTGAAAGGTTCAATCAAGCTCCTAAGATAATAAAATGAGAACACTTTTTGAATATGGATGACTTGTGCACAAATTACAAAGTATGTTTGCATCTTAGCGAGAGGACATAGACTAACTTTGTTATAGGCTACTGGTCTTAGTGGACTAGCAGCAGTGTTGGTGAAGGGCCTTCACGAAGGACTTCAAGGCCCTACTTCATATATGAGAAAATGTCGATACCTCAGCATTTGATTACTGTTATTATAAGACAAGCATCAAAGATCAAATTGAACTGTGCTGGATGTTCACTGAGGAGATGAAACAAGTCTCTGTTCCAAATTGACCAAATCTATCAAGCCCATCCACATGGCTTTTGCTATGGATTTTACAATTGGCCGTGATTGGAGAGCAAATTTGTGAAGGAATCATGGAGTTTGAAATTGACCTCCTTGCCCAAATTAATTCCACTTGTTTGAATTGATTCCTAGGGCATCAAACCCATATTCAAGAGCCTCAACCCAAACAAAGCAGATGACCTTAGACTCATTGCATGTTGTGATGTGATATACTACTGTATATCCAAGTTGAACTGTGTGTGGCTTAGCTCTAAAATCCCAAAACTTATTGGTTGATGTTAGTGATTTAGATTGAAAGGTAGGAGTGTTATATACATTATGATGTCATGCCAACAAATGAGAGGAAGAGGGTGCTTCTGTGAAACATAAAAGTTTTGTCCACTTTGTGGTGTCATGCCAAGAAGTCACTTGAGGTTACAATTGGAATAGGAAGAATGCAAGATGGAGATGAAGATTGACTTTTCCAAAGTTTATGGCTTAGTGGTCACTAGGAATTCATTGAGGAGACACATACTTGGTTGGCATTTCTTGAAATTGGTTATTGTCTGCATAATGAGGTGTCGGACCTCTATATCCTTTCAGTTTAGGTGAATGGAGATGTTCATGGTTATTTTAAAGGTGGGAAAAGGTTTAAGATAGAGAAATTCCATTTCCTCTCTTCTCTCTCTTTAGGCTCTGTTCTTTTCGTTGGCAAATCCAAATTTACCAACTTCTACTAACTTTAACCCATATCAACCCACTTCACGAATTTGAATTGAAAAAAAACCCAACTACAACTCACTTCCTGCTATTTTAAGAAACTTCTATTCAACCCACTTCACCTTACTTCAACTCATTTCGACTCACTTCAACCCATTTTGACTCACTTTAACAAAAAAAAATATTCACTTCAACCTATTTCAAACTATTTCTAGCATTCTCAACCAGCTTCATTCATTTACCAACCCATATTTCCCGACGAAAAGAATATGCCCATAGTAGTGGAATAGTTTTCAGAATACTGAGGGAGTAGTGCCTGAATAAGTTCTTTAAATTCCACCCCAAAATGTAAGAAAATAAAAGTGCAACATCTATGCTTTGCTGATGGTATATATTATTCAATAAAGCTGATGAAATCTTAGTGGAAAATGCGAGAAGATTAAAACTCAATTGAATTTTGGTGAATCCATTTCAGAGTTTCTCAATTAGAGGAATCTGAAGGGTGATTGGTTTTGCAAGTCTCTTGGAAGCGGTCTCTTTGTTTGCATGAGTGGTTGTAAAGTAATATTGTCTACATTTGGATCTCCTTAGATCTTGTGAAAATGACATCCACATTGGCAGTTGTGTTTTTGTTGTTGAAGTGGTGATTGGTGGAGTTAGTCCAGATGTGGTGGTTAAAATTGTTGGGACTTGGCCTCACATCTTTTAAAACACGAGGTCTCTCCACTAGTTACATGGGTGTGCCAATAACCTCCCCATATGATTGCTACAAAGATTAATACATTGTCCAATAGAAGCATTTCACATGCAGGAAGAGCACAAAGTAATCAATTCATTGATTTTTGGGATGTTGATGACAATTCTGCCTCAGCATACAGTCAAACAAGTCTTATCCTTGTGCAAGAATTTCCTGTAGGAATTCCATGGGATGGAGTACGGGAGGAACCTCTTGTTTCCAGGCCCATTATTTATAGGAGGTGGAAGAACGGTTGATTGGGCATTAAGAAATTGTTAGAAAATGGAAAAACGTTGTTAGTTGAATAAAGTTAGGATAATGCAAAGAAAAGGACAGTTTTGGGATGAGATGGGTCCATACACAACACTTGAACGATTGAAGTATTTGGGAGTTCCCCCCCCCCCCCCAAAAAATGTTTGTTGGCAACTTGGTATTGGATGAGATACCTCTAAATTGAGGAAATTTGTTTAGACTAAGTTGCCTATTTTGTAGATGAAGGGACATACTTAGACAGGGGCGGAGCCAGGATTCAAAGCAAAGGGTGTCGGGATTAATATTACATATAATATAAACTTTAATAGTTCTAAAAATGAAATGCGCAACTAATACATTTAAAAAAGTTGTCCTCGACGAGATCTCATGCTTTGAAAGTAAAGCATAATATCGTCGTTCGACAGACTTTTAAAAAAATCAATCTCAAAATAAGTAACAACAGTATCATTTAAAAATTCATCTGATATTTTGTTGCGCAATTTGGTCTTGATGAACTTCATTGGTGAGAATACTCTTTCAACAGTTGCCGTTGAAACCGGTAAAATCAATGTCAGCTTCAAAAGTTGATATAGGTGGGGAAAGCTCAAATGCTTCTTAGTTTGAACCAACTTCCTGGAAAGCTCAGTAATTCCCGAAATATTGGACAACCTCACATCATCAGTTACATTAGCGATGAAAGTATCAAGTTCACAAGCAAGTGCCTCAATGGCAAAGTCATCAAAATCATCTGGATATAACTGAGCCATTCTTAGTATTTTCTTCTTATCTAAGTTAGAGAATGAGTCACTAGGATTCAAACAAGCCACCCCAAGAAGCAAATCAGTAGTCGTCTCAGAAAAACGACTATTAAGTTCTTGCATTTGCATATCAAGAATTGTGTAGAACACATCAATGCGATAGTAATGCTCATTTGTCACCTTGGAAACTCTACGCTTAGATTTTCCTCGAATAACATGTAAGTCAACCATGTCTGGAATTTCAATATCATGTTTCACACAAAATGAAGAAACTCCAGCAAGCAAATCATCCAATCCTTGGTCCCTTGTTATTTGTAGCTGTCTCTTAGCAGTAGTAAGGAGAGATATAGCATTAACAATATCTTGGTCTCTTCTTTGTAAAGCCTGACTCAATGCATTTGTAATACCCAATACCAATTTCATCAAATGTAACAAGAAAGCAAACTCAAACATCTGTAAGGCATCTAAAGCACCTTGTGCTGAGACTCTATCAGGTGAATGATTCCCATGAGTTGCTATACCATCAAGCACATCAATGATTGGAGCAAACATGATAATTATATTTGTAAATGTTTTATAATGAGAGCCCCAACGAGTGTCCCCGAGTCTTCCAAGTCCAAGTTCTTGGTTTAAACCTCGTCCAGTTTGTAATTCACCTAGACGTAATGCTTCTTCAACTGCTTCTGTTTGTTTTTCACGAAACTCATCTTTACGTTTATAAGAACCACCAATCACATTCAATGTAATACCAACCCACCCAAGGAACCATTCAACATCATCATGATGATTTGCAACCGCAACAAGAGTTAATTGAAGCTGATGAGCAAAACAATGAATGTAATGTGCCGATGGACAATCTTGCATAATCAAAGCTCTAAGCCCATTGATATGACCACGCATATTACTAGCCCCATCATACCCTTGTCCTCTTATCCGAGATGGGGTCAAGGAATATTGAGATAACAAAGAATAGATATTTTCCTTTAGTGACAAAGAAGAAGTATCGGTGACATGAACAAGACCAAGCAGACGCTCCATGACAAAACCCTTTCTATCAACATATCGCAAGACAACAGCCATTTGTTTACAGGATACATCACGAGATTCATCAACTAATATAGCAAAATATTTATCTCCAAGTTCTTCAAGAATCTTTCCAATTGTTTCTTTTGCACAAGAATGAGCAATGCTTTTTTGGATATCAGGAGAAGTCAATTTATGATTTAATGGAGCCTTTTTAAAAATACTTCCAAAGTTTTCATTACTTTGGGCATGCCATTCTAGGAAATTCAAAAAATGACCTTTCCTTGTTGAAGACTCACTTTCATCATAACCTCGAAAAGGCAATGCTCCATTTAGAAGTTGTCGTGCTACTTCCACTGAAGCATTTAAACGTGCCCGATAATCAGATTTAACCTCCTTAGACTGTTTGTCTAAGGCAGTTTGTATGGATTGCTTTTGCAACATAAGATCTTCACACTTTTTCACACATTGATTGTGCACACTATTTACTTCACCAACATGCATATCAAATGATTTCCTCTTATTCCAATTTCTAAAGTCTTTACTTGTAAATGCATCCCCTCCACCATGACCCAACTTCTCATTCTGGAACAAATAGCAACACAAACAAAATGGCGCATCTTCTTTTATACTATATTCTAATCAATTAGGATATGCCGCAAACCATGATTCATTAAAACGGCGCATATACTTGGACATTTTAGTTTGAGGAAGTGCATGATTTCGGGGTTGGTAAGGGCCTTTTTGTAAATATGCTCTTCTTACCTCATCACGATCATTCGGATGATAGTTTGAAATTGGTTTCCTATCGGCTGGATCAGATGGAAGAGCATTGATATCAACTGGAGTCCTCTTGGAAGAAGATGGATTAGTACTTGTTTGTTGTTCATTGCTAGGCGGTGGGGGAGTACTTTCTTTGCCGCTTTCTTGGATCAATGGTGAGTTTTCTGATGCAGAGCTTGAACCAACAGATCGTTTAGTTATCTTGTTGAAAAATTTCTCCATTTCAAACTGAAAAACACAATCAAGTTCCTACTTAGGTTCTTGGTTTTTAGTAAATCATTAAATTCACCAATAAACAAACAATAACCAATACACTTATTCAACACAAATTTAATAAAAATAAGTAAATTAAACATATACACGCAAGCAATAACAAATAAAATTAGTCTAACTTTAAATTTTCAACCAAGAAGACAATTGGGTAAAAATTTTCATTTTTCAATTCATGAATCATGAGTAAATCACTAAATCCATCAATTATTTGACATGAATCTTAAAATCAGTAAAATAAATACAATTATTTACAAACTAACAAAATTAGGAACAAAAAATAGAAATTTTTCTTGAATTCACCTCAGAACTGAAATTAGGAGAAGCCGAGAAGGAGAAGGAGGCTGCTGTTTATTCTACCCATTCGATTTAATGAATCCAACCTTCAAATATTAACATAACATATCCACAATTCACCCTGAATTGAAACCTAAAAATTCTAGAGGGAATAATCAGCAAGTCTTCATATAGTTCAACCACCCTTTTCATTTGCCCCTTCCTCCAAATCAAACAAACTTAGTAGTAACCATCATCAAATTTCCGTTTCCAAGTATTCCAACACCAACCCTCATCCCTCAAAACAAAATGAAACAAAAAAAACATATATGTATATATAAAATCAGCATACTTACAATAACTTACAGTTACAAAACTTAGAGTTCTGGGCACTGGGCAAGGAGGCGTTTAGAAATCAGAGATGCGGGGATGGTGAGTCGGTGGTGTGCTCTGCTGTGGTGGCCGACCGGATTCCGGCGTGGGTGAACGGCAAACCGGTAGGCGGCAGACGAGCGGGGCAGAGAAAGGTTGGGATTTGGGAATGAAGGGTAATGGGTTTTGGGGCTTTGGGTTGAGAAGAGTCGAAGAGAGAGAGGAGGCAAGGAGAAGGCGTCAGGTCAGGAGGCGTGGTAATGAATTAGAGCATATTAAAAAAAAAAACAAAAAACCAAGCAAGAGGATTTGAACTCGCGACCAACCATACAAACACCCCTATAGCATGGACCACCCAACCATTCGGCCACTGCTTCTTCCCTGTCACATAAATACATGAAATAATATATGTAACTTTTTTGCTTTTTGCCAGAATGTCCATATTTAATTTTTTTTTTTTTCAAAAACCTGGGGTGTCAA
This sequence comes from Selenicereus undatus, assembly GCA_017589665.1. Taxonomy (NCBI): domain Eukaryota; kingdom Viridiplantae; phylum Streptophyta; class Magnoliopsida; order Caryophyllales; family Cactaceae; genus Selenicereus; species Selenicereus undatus. Next base: position 113,327,395 of record JACYFF010019584.1, on the reverse strand, counting down.
TTGACCACCCTTGCACCAATGTAGCTCCGCCCCTGTACTTAGACCTGAGGTGGTTAGCTAGATGAGGGAGATACTGGATACCAATGGGTACAAAGAAATTCGCAAATCCATCCTTGGACTGAGGTGGCTTGAAGCAGGTGTAATATTCTGAGGCATACATACATAACTTATGAATTGTTTTTTTTGCTTGGTAAATCATGTATCCATAGTATTGATGCCACTTTGGAGACTTTGCATCATGAGAGCTTGTCCTTTTCGTTGGAAAATAGGGGTTGGTAAATGGGTGAATTGGTTGAGATTGGGAGAATTGAATTGAAGAATATGTATATACAACAACTCCTAGTGTGGGTTCCGCTTTCGCGGGGTGTGGGGAGATTCAACTGTGGGGAGATTCAACTGTAGGCAACCTTACCTCTACCGGCATTCCTACCCGTGGAGAGGCTGATGCCATGAGACCCACAAAAAAGGTTTTGTGAAAATATTTTATAGAAAAAAGATTTTGCGAAAACGATTAGTAGGAAAACATTGTATGGAAGAAAGATTCTATAGTAAGGGATGACTGAGATAAATAAAAGATCAGTTGCTGAAGTTATAAAATAAAAGAACCACATAATGGAGAAAGGTGATATACCTGGACAACCAGCGGTAAGCCAACGAAAACTCTTCTTGGAAGACTACATACAAACACCACAAACAAAGCATATATATATATATATATATATATATATATATATATATATATTGGGTAGAGTTGGTTGATGTGGGTTGAAGTTAGAAGAAGTTAGTATATTTTTTTGGTAGGATGGATAGAAGTTGGTTAATATAAAAGCGTGGAACTAATTTTTTTTGTTTAGATTTTGGCATAATATTTCTCGTAATTTAAAAGGTAACTAAAATTTGGTAAATTTGTAGATTGCATTTGTTTTGGTAATTTAGTAAGTGTTATTGTAAATGTTAATACATTAACAACTTTTAAATTATTTATGACATTTTGCATCAAAAAAATTATTTATGACATTTTTTAATGTATCTATTAAGGGAACTTTTATACGTACAAATTGTGAAATTTTTGAAGGAGAAAGGTTGAAGTTGGTTGAAAACATAATTTTTACATGAAAATTTGCAAGTTGTGAAAATTTTGGATAAGATTGGTAGAAGTTGGTTGAAATGGGTTGAAGTTGGAATGTTTTTGTTAAAGTTGGTTGAAGTTGGTATATTGGGATTTATCAACGAAAAGAAGAAGCCCTAAGTAAGAGGATGTAAATAACTTGTTTGGTATCTCCCTAGTATTCTAATAAGATATTTGCTCGAGGGACCATTTCCCTCAGAGGATGGGATTGGATCCCATGTGTGGGGTTGAGGGTCTGGATTGGATCCCAAGTAAGAATGATGGCTCTTACGGAGTAGGTCTTTGAATGTTTATCATTAGAGGATGGGATTGTTTCTTCTCTCACATCGTTGTTGATGTGGGTGATGGGTCCTCTATATTTTTTTGGCATAGTAAGTGGTGTGATGGTGTTTGCTTGAGGGACCGTTTCCCTTCTCTCTTTGCTCTTGCAGTTGACAAGGATGCTCGTGTATCTGATTATTTGGAGCGCTCTCCTACTTCGGTTGTTTGGGAGCCTTCCCAGAGGACGATAGTATCAACTAGTTCTTTGCATGCTTGATACGACTTCTATGAGGGCCTCCTCTCTTGATAGGGTTAGATAGAGGCTCACATCCACTGGGAAATCCACTTCTAAGTCTTATTTCCTTCACCGTTCTTCCCCTCTTGGCATTACGTCCTCGGCGTTTTTGGATTGTGGGTTTCCTTGGAATATTATCTGGAAGTCTAGGGCCCCTTTGAAATTGTCCTTTTTTGTGTGGGAAGCTTGTCTAGGCAAGACCTTAACTGTTGATAATTTACAAAAGAGGGGTAAAATCTTGGTCAACGGATGCTTTATGTGCAAAAATGGTCTAGAAACTACATACCATTTACTTCTCCATTCCACGGTTGCTAGAAACCTTTGGGTTTTAGCCTTTGGTTTCTTGGGATTGCATTGGGTGATGCCGAGTACCGTGAGGCAACAATTATTGATGTGGGAAGGTTTTTTTTTGGGATAAGGGCCAACTTTAAAGGTTTTTGCGCCATTCCTCTTGCTATATTTTGGTTATTGTAGATGGAGAGAAATATGAGAGTTTTTGACGGGTGGAAACCTCCTTAGAGCGGTTAAAGGATGAATGGCTCAAGACTCTTTTCTTTTGAGAGGAGGAGGAGGTTTTCTGATCTCCTCATTGGAAGTTATTGATTTTGTGGATAACTTATAGTTGTGGTGTAACTAGCTTTTGTGGGATGCTATATTAGCATCGTTTTACATAAGGGTGTTAATAGCTAACAATAGAGGGCAAAAGCTACGGTAACTCTTACTGGTTTGCACAGAGAGAGAGAGAGAGAGAGAGAGCAGGCTGGCTCGTGGTGTCTCAGGGCTGACGTGAGGTCATCGGGGGGCTACCTGGGGTTCGCTGGACGTTGGGTCTCCAGGAGCCGTCGTCGTCTCTGCTCACCGGTGGCTGGGCTTCTTCATCGGCCTTCTTCCACTTTTTTCGTAAGATCTTCTTAATCCTTTCAGTGTTCTTACTTGGGTGTGGCCTTTGCGGTGGACGCCGGGTTACTCTGTTGTCGAAGGCGAGGCTTCCACTGGCAGTCTTGTCGCCGGCGACCTTCCCAGGGGGAGTGTGTTTTTCAAGTTTGGCTAGCTCCCTCTGGTTTCCCTTTCCCCATTTCTTGAGGCATCCATTGCACTGGCTGGAAGCTTCTGCCGTAGCCAGTGAAGTTTATTGCCGGAGACCGGTCGCCGACGACTTTTCCGGTCACCGGAAGGTCGTCGGAATTTCACTTTCTGCGGTTTCCTTCTCAGAAATAGACGCCTGAAGTGATCTTGGGCCAGGTTTGTTCTTTTCTTATTTTCTGGAGTGGCTGGCTGGGACTCTGCTTGGTTAACGGTCTGGGACTCTACCTGGTTAATGGTCTTTGCTTTTTAGTTAGCTTGCAGGGACTTTTAGTATGAGAGGAGGCTGCAAGAGGTTTGTGGTAATTGAAAGCAAATCCTTTGGTTTTTCTATTGTTGGGACTGTAGAGGATGTATTGAAAATTTTTGAAAATGGAAGGGGGAGGAGAACTTAAGTTTTCTTGCCAGAGCATGTTGCTTTATGGTTACTGAGGGCCTGGCAGATTTTACAAATCCAAATCCTCCAATTGGTGTAATCAAGTGCGCCAAGGCTCTAGTATTTTTCTTTTAGAATCTAAGAGAAATAGGGGGAGAAAATTTCTGCAGTTATGAACAAGGGCAAGAGAACTTTTGTTATTTTCCCAGCAGGATGGAATGAGAGAGGTTGGGCAACGATCTTTGATGCTCTTACTGAGATTGTTAATCTAGCTTTCTTGGCAGCATCAGGAGCACTGAGGAGGCCAAACCAAGTGACAATGGCACATGGAGATGCACTTCCAAGTCCACCTCAGCTTCCTCCGCCACCTCCGGGTTGTTGCCCAAAGTGTGGTTTTATTGGTGAACCAAAATGCTTCCTGAGTTCGGTCCCACATGTTGCTGTCTCTACGCATGTGAGGAATGCTAAGGAAGCCGCCGAAGAGCTTGCGTTATCCAGGCATATGCAAGTGGACAGATGAAAGTAAAGGGTTATTACAGAGCTTGGTATGAGGGCATCTAGGTCGGTCAGCACTCAAGTTTACTCTCGACGCAATAGCTTCGGGAATAGAAGAAACAGGGTGCATCAGAGTAATGGGTGTAGCAGGGAGGGCAGCGTCCGTAAAATTTGGCCTCCAGACGCTTTGCTTGTGTGTGATACAAGCTCTCCTTCCACAGATGAGGCTAAAGGTGTTGATCCTGCATTGCATGAAGCTAAAATTTGTGGGCAGACGACTAGCAACTCTTTTGTTCCGTTGGTAAGGGATGGTGTAGTCTCTCACCAAATTCATAGGGGTTCTCTCCTTTTAGACTTTCACCCTTTACCAGATTACTTGAACCTTACTAACGACCTGGCTCCATCATCTTCTAGGAGCTTGTCGTGTTTAGGTGAGGAGAATGACCAGGTCCCTTCCTTATTTGTTAATTCCCCATCTCCTTTGTTCTCTATGGGTAATCACGCATCACTTTCACCGTATAATTGGGGGTTGGATTTATGTGGTGGTGTTCCTTGTGATTTGCCTCGGGAAGTGGTTCGTGATGCAATTGCAATGAGTGTGAGCTCTCACAATAATGATCCTACTTCCAGGGTCCGGGACACAACCCAAGAGCATGCTAGGCAGGATTGGCCGTTGGTGCCAATGGGTAGTTGCTCAAGAGTTGCTAATTCGGTTGAACCGTTGGCCGTTGATTACTCCTGTTTTCAAGGTCCTAGCAATTCCTATTCGGTGGAAGATGTTTGGGATGGCATGAATGTTAATTTTGACAAGGTTTCCAAGTGGGTGGCCTCCAAACTCAAAAGCATTGCCGCCTGTATTGGGGTGGCTTTCTTGGGTTATGAGCATGAGGTGATTCATCTTCTTTCTAGAATCGAGAGTAGCAACGTTTCGCCCAAGCCAGTTGTGCAGAGAACACCACCATCTTCCAGGAGGCAGAGGGAACTAAGGAGACTAGAGTTTGGAGTTAACTATGATAGGTCGTGCACTTCTACTAGTGGGTTGATGGTGCCTTATGTTTAGGTTTATCTCTTGAGGGGTATTAATGATCGGGACAAGAGAGCTTTGCTTAAAATTTTTTTGAGGGATTGGAATTGTGATCTCATTTGTATCCAAGAGACAAAACTTGAGGAAGTGGAGCTTGCGGATATTCGTAGCATTTGGGGAAACCAAGCACTTGGTTTTGCGGTACTCAAAGCAATAGGGGCAGCTGCAGGAATTTTAGATTTGTGGAATAAAAATTCATTCCAACTGATTTCCTCTTTTTGTGGTGATTTTTCGATCACTTGCTTCTTGCAAATGGGGGATGGCAGCACCACTCGGGCATTTACTGGTGTTTATGGTCCGCAGGTTAGAGTTGACAAACTCAGGATGTGGGACGAACTACGACGGATTCGGGATGGTTGGTCCGGCCCGTGGTGCATAGGGGGGATTTTAATGACATTTTGCATTCTCAAGAAAGGAGTACAGGTGTTTGTCCCTCGAATGCAATGGCGGAGTTTCAGGATTTCATCAATTACTCAGCCTTGTTGGACCTACCCTTGAAGGGGGGAGATTTTACTTGGTCTAGGAGTGGAAATGAATTGATATGTTCAAGGTTAGACCGTTTTCCAGTGTCGGCAGATTGGGAGGAGCTCTTTGGAGACATGTTTCAAAAGAGGTTGCCAGGGCCAATTTCGGATCACTTCCCTATTTCTCTTGAGACGACAAGGCTAGAAAGGGGTAGGACCCCCTTCAAGTTTGAGAATATGTGGTTGGAAGTTGAGGGATTCTCGGATCTTATCAAAGAATGGTGGGGGGAGATTCAAGTTGACGGGTTTGCTAGTTATATTGTTGCAACCAAGCTTAAGTTTGTCAAAGAGAAACTTAAGAAGTGGAACAGGGATGTATTTGGAGGCATCAAGACTCCAAAGTATAATCTTTTGGGAATTATAAATTCCCTCGATGTAAAAGAAGAGACTTCTGGCCTTACTAGTGTTGAAATTCAGCAAAGAAGAGATGCAAAAGAGGATTGGGCTAAAATTATTTTGATGGAGGAAATCTCTTGGAGGCAAAAGTCGAGGGCCTTATGGCTTAAGGTTGGCGATCGTAATACCAAATTTTTCCATAGGGTTGCTAACGTGCGCAGGAAGGTTAACTCTATCTTTTGTGGTGGTGGATGGGGTTCAATATGATGCTCTCCCAAATGTGAAGTCTGCAATCTTCAACTTCTACAAATCTCTTTTCTCTGAGTCAGAACCGTGGAGACCTAGAGTTAATACGTTGCCTTTGCCCTTGTTACGAGACTCGGAGAAAGAGTTTATTGAGATGCCTTTCAGTGAAGAAGAAGTCACTAAAGCTCTTCTAGAGTGTTGTGGGGATAAGGCCCCCGGACCGGACAGTATGACTATGGCATTCCTCCAAGGCAATTGGGACACTGTTAGTGGAGATGTGATGAGAATGTTCGCCAAGTTCTTCTACTCAGGAAGATTCGTGGCCAGCCTTAATGCCACTTTTATTGGCCTTATTCCTAAGAAAGCAAATGCTGAGAATATTAGAGACTTGTGACCTATCAGCCTGGTTGGTTGCATTTATAAATTGCTTTCGAAAGTTTTGGCCCGAAGGTTAAGAAGCATCATTGGGATTCTCATTTCAGAGAACCAGAATGCCTTTGTTGGAGGTCGTCAGATCATGGATGCGGTACTTACAGCAAATGAGCTCATTGATTCTAGGGTTAAGTCGGGAAAGCCGGGTGTGGTCAGGAAGTTGGACATTGAGAAAGCATATGATCATGTGAATTGGAATTTTTTGTTGTATGTCATGAAGAGAATGGGCTTTGGGGAAAAGTGGATTGGATGGATCCGACACTGCATATCCTCTACTTCCTTTGCAGTTCTTGTCAACGGTTCTCCTACGGAGTTCTTTTCGGCTTCTAGAGGTCTTCGTTAGGGAGACCCTTTATCCCCCCTTTTGTTTCTGCTGGTCATGGAAGTTTTTACTAGGATGCTTAATGCAGCATCTGGTGCAGGGCTTATTTCTGGTTTTAAAGTGGGCTGCCCGAGTACGTCAACTTTGAGTGTCTCTTATTTGCTTTTTGCGGACGACACTATTGTGTTTTCTGAAAATGATTGTGAGCAGATGGTGAATCTTCGGTGTGTGCTCACTTGGTTTCAGGCGGTTTCGGGTCTTAAGGTAAACTTGGCAAAGAGCTCTATCCTGCCTATTGGGTCCATAGACAATATTCAATTGCTTGCAGGTGTTTTGGGTTACAAAGTTGATGCCTTTCCGACTACCTACCTTGGTCTCCCTCTTGGTGCTAAGTTTAAGGAGAAAGCCATTTGGGACCCAATTATCGAGAAGTTTGAGAAAAGACTTTCTGACTAGAAGGCTATGTACCTTTCAAAAGGGGGGAGACTAACTCTCATCAAGAGTGTCCTCTCAAGCATCCCCACTTACTTCCTCTCTCTTTATCCCTTACCTTCTTCAGTGGCCAATAAGTTAGAAGCAATCCAGAGGAATTTCCTTTGGTGTTCTTTTGGGAGTGACTTCAAGTTTCATCTTGTAAGATGGAACATTGTGAAGCAACCAATGCTTTTAGGAGGGTTAGGTATAAGGGACTTGCTTCTCTTTAATGAGGCCCTTCTTGGTAAGTGGCTATGGAGATTTATGAATGAAAAGGGCAATTTGTGGAGGAAGGTAGTTACCATCAAATATGGGGACGATAGTTTTGGTTGGTCTCCCTCTATTGCGAGAGACTCTTACGAGTATAGTATTTGGAGATATATATCCAGAGGTTGGGGGAGATTCTTGCCACACTGCTCCTTTGAGGTGGGAGATGACTCTTCAATCTTTTTTTGGCATGATCGCTGGTGTGGCGACCTTCCTTTGAAAGACTTGTTCCCTAGGCTTTATGTTTTGGTAGTGGACAGAAATGCCTCTGTTGCTGAGTATTGGGAGCAAGTTCATGGTAACAGTGTGTGGGCACCTGTTTTTGTTAGAGATGGTTTCGTTGATGATTCCTTGATTAGCTTTTTTAATAAGCTTAATGATGCCAAAGTAGGAGAATATTCAATTGATAGGGTGCGGTGGGATCTAACCACTCAGGGGTGCTTCACTGTTAGTTCTTTTTATTTGAAGCTTCTTGATGGGAAGTTTCCACCTCAGGAGATTCATTATGAGAAAGGCTTTCATTGCAATCTCATTTGGAAGTCCTTAGCCCCCTTGAAGGTTTCGTTCTTCGTATGGGAAGCTACACATGGGAACATTCTAACGTGTGACAACTTACAAAAGAGGGGGAAAGTTTTGGCGAATAGATGCTTCATGTGTAAAAGGGCCTGGGAATCTTCGGATCATTTATTGCTCTACTGTCAGGTTGCAAGCCTTCTTTGGGGTCTAGCTTTCAGTTGCTTGGGAATGTCCTGGGTTGTTCCCGATTCTATTAGGAATTATCTTTTGGCTTGGGAAGGCTCATTTGGTAGGGAAGTTAAGAAGAAGAAGAAGAAGGACGTCATGGTCCTACCTCTAGTTATCTTTTGGAATATTTGGAGAGAGGGAAATAGAAGAGTTTTTGATAATGTAGAAACTCCTCTTCTGCGGTTGAAAGAGAATTTCATCAAAATTCTGTACTTTTGGAAGAATGGGAAGTTTAGCTTTTCCTTTATTGATTTGGCAGACTGTGTGGATAGTTTATATTTAGGTTGTAAATAGCCTTTTGTACAATGCTCACATTGCTCTCTGTGCAACTGAGCTTCTTATTTTTATATTAATATATTGCCTTTTCCTATCAAAAAAAAAAAAAATCCCTTTGTTTTAATCTATTACCTTTTCCCTAAAAAAAAAGGTATTCTAGTAAGATATTTAGTAGAGGTGCACTGGATTGGAAGTCCTGCATAGATTAATACTTGAGAGGAAGAAGATCCGGTATTGTCTCAGGCAGCTGTATATTATGTGTTATATCATCTTAGAGTAGAGAAATGGAACGGTGTATACCAATAAACTAAATGTAGAGAAAAAAAGGAGATTGTGAAGCAAGTTAGTGCGTTTTGATAATGAGATTTTCATACATACAACTATAGGAGGAACAAAATGTTGATACAAAAATGGAGAGAATTTGTGTATAGGTTAGACTTGAAATAAGATTCTACTCTGAACTTTTTAGCCTGTTCTGATTAGATGTGGTTTTAGCAATGGTAATGAAGATCTATCTTACTAAAAATGAATTGTTTTGGTAATCTGTGTAGTTAAAAATGTTGGTCCCATATAGTTTGTTGATTTGTGTGGACTTATGGAACCTACTTTCAAATTGAGGTGTCAAAGGTGAAGAAGCTTAACCATACATCCTTAATTGGATTGCATGTGCACAAACACAGAGGCATGTATGTATATAAGTACGTATGTACTATATAGATATATTTATACAGACACACTCCTGCACACCCACCTACCCCCACCCATCCACTCGCACACAATGTGTGTGTGTATGTGTGCGTATATGGATAGCAAAATGTCATAGATCTTTCTGCTACTTCCATTTGCAAAGTAGTATGCAATTAAAATGTCTTTAATCTGGGTTCCAATGGAATAGGTGTGATAACCAAGTGACCTTCTCAGTCGCTTGCTTAGGTGGGACTGGAGGATATGAATTTTGATTTGGTTATGTGGATATACATATATGGTTATTATTATGTGACTATTTACCCTGCCACTGTTGTGTGCTGTTTTTGTTCCAAAATCCTTCACATGAGGTGATGCAGGATAAGAGTAAAGAATGGGTAAAAAGATTTAGAAAATTAGAATATTTTGATGTTGGAGATCTTTTGTATTTTTTTATTATTTTCGTAGTTGATTTTTAAGCATATTTTAGGATAGTCAAAATAAGAATATTTAGTGGTATTTTATTAAGATTCAGTTTCCTAGTCTATTAAGATAATATTAGGTTATATATTTTTATCCTGTTCTAGTTTGTATCTTATTTTTTAGGTTTCGTAATACTAGTTAGCCTCTTGGTTCTATAAACCCCTTTATGTAATTGAAGAAGGCAAATTATGAATAAGAGTTGATATGAATTTAAGTGAAATTTCTTGTGTGAATGTGGGAATTGCCTTTAAAGCGTCCTACATTAATTATTTCCCTTTGTAGGAATTGCTTTTAGAGCGTCGTACATCATGAGGCTTTTGGAAAAGGCCTCATTGATGATTTATGGTTATGTACATCTTGATCTCGTTGCATCAATGTGCCATCAAGCTGTGTCTTATTAATTGGTGTTGTGGTTCGTCACTTTCACCAGATTTACCCTCGAACACAAGCAATTGGTCTGCCATCTGCATATAAGTACATACGTACTATATAAATATATTTATATGTAGACAAAAGCCCACACACCCACATACCCCCACCCATCCACTTGCACATAATGTGTGTGTGTGCGTAGATGGATTGCAAAATGTCATAGATCTTTCTGCCACTTCCATTTTCAAAGTAGTATGCAATTAAGATGTCTTTAATCGCTTGCTTAGGTGAGACTCTAGGATATGAATTTTGATTTGGAAATATGGATATACATCTATGGTTATTATTATTTGGCTATTTACCCTGCCACTATCATGTGCTCTTTTTGTTCCAAAATCCTTCACAAGAGGCTTTTGGAAAAGGCCTCATTGATGATTTATGGTTATGTATATCTTGCTCTGGTTGCATCAATGTGGCATCAAGCTGTGTCTTATTAATTGGTGTTGTGGTTTGCCCCTTTTACCAAATTTGACCCTGGAACACAACCAATTGGTCTGCCATCTACATATACTTTATCATCTTCCTAAGCTTTTTCCTTCACATATTTTTATTGTGTACTCTCTAGGTTCCTCCGTTGCTTGCTGGATATGGTGAATTCAAATGCTTGAAGAAACTGGAGCTGTGGGTTACAGTGTCATATAATTATGACATTCTTTCCATTTCTTATATATTAAATGCTTCTCCTTTCTTGGAGACACTAGTTCTTCAGGTTAGCCACTCAGCTCATTATCCTTTTTTTTAAATATGTTTTTTCATATACTTGCCTCTTATTTCCTTGCGATTGCATTTTTTTGCTTTGGTGGAATTAGGACACTTTAGGGAAAGATGTAAAACATAATAATGATAAGGATCTAAGAAGAATGGATACTTTTATTAGGTTAATGAATTTGCGTCTGACATGAGTCGGACGGCTACGCCTTTTGGATTCTTTCGAATGCTTTTGGACACTTCTAGATGCACGCCAAGTTCATGGCAAATTTTTTGGTTTAGTTTGCCTTTGTAGGATGCACATACTATGAATATTTTGTCTTATCCATATTGAAATGCGACTCTCTCTGGAAACCCATAATGTGACATGAATAGTTCACAAATTATTAGATAAACATTCATTAATTTGTATCCGCTAAATGTGTTATATTCGAATTTCATAAGTGTTTTTGCCAATAATATCGTTATGATTTTATTTGGGTTTAAATTTATGACCCATGTCTTCCAAATCTCCAATATGGGAGTGGCTATGTGAGATACTTGTATCTCAAAGGCCATATTGATTGGTCTTTGTGTGAAAGTGGACTTAGGGAAAAGATTTTGGGTTACTATATTCTTGTTCTGGATTATGACCAAAATAAGGATGGGGTTTTATAAAAACGGTTTTCAAAGATTTGAAAAGACAGACATAGTTCTAACGAAAATTACTGGATGTTGAGGTAGAGATAATACATGAATATTGAGCTGTAGACATGGTGTTTAAGGTTTTCATGTTCTATCATTATTTGGTTTGTCATATGTGGTAAAACAGAGATTGATGATGACGTTATGAAGGTTGGGCTGGCATGGGAGAGCACCTCTGGACTCTGGGGTTCTGTTTTTCCAGAAGGAAGGACCTGATTAAGTTCAAGGGAAGATTTTACCCCATGGTTGATAGACCAACTATATTTTAGAAATCAAGAAACCACAAGCCAAATGATGATGAGTGCACAATTAATGATATGCGAAGATACATTGGATTTCTGGTTATATTAGCTTGCGCAAGATAAGGAATGAAATTATAGGAGATGAAGTGGGAGTGAGATGCGGGAATCAAGGCTAAGATGGTTACACATGAAGAGGCTATTGAATGCAGCGATGAAGAGATATGCAAGCGGTGACATTTTCGAGTACAAGAGTAGAGGAAGACCTAAGAAGAATCAAGAGGAGGTCATGATGTTGGATTTGGCTTCATCACAACCTAAGTTGCAGGAACTCGCCATTTGGGCCTGCTATACCCATGTTGATACAACCTGATACAGATTGAAGTATTGAACCCGCCTAAATTTCATGGATCTGGCTATGGAGCTATTGGGAGGAAGCAAGTAAAACAATTTGAAGTTCTGAGCCAAACGTTTCATTGAAATCAGACCATGCACAAGTTATTTGGCTTGTGGTTTCTTGATTTCTAACATATAGTTGGTCTATCAACCATGGGGTAAAATCTTCCCTTTAACTTAATCAGGTCAAGGAAAACAATTTGAAGTTCTGAGCCAAACGTTTCATTGAAATCAGACCATATGCAAGTTTCACCCTATCTGAAGTCCTAGCTTTCTTCCAGAGCATGTTTTCAAGTGGATAGACGGGCCAGTGCGACAGTCATATGATGTTCAATCAATTTAGACCGGCGGGGGGGGGGGGGGGGCGCCTGCTCTAGTCTGTACAGTTTTCTAGGATGATATTGAAAGGGTTACTATACTTTTATTAATCCCTTTATAGCTAGCAGGCTGCCTCAAGCCCAGACAACCCATTTGTGCTGAACATTCTCTCTACTTTTTTGTTTGTTTGTTTATTTATGTTTTCGTGGCAGTAGTTTGGTGGGCTATTGCCTCCAAGACAGGCTGACTTTTTTCTTCTTATAGTTTTTGTGGCCTATACTTTGTGATACTTGGTTTTTGTCATACGTAGGACATAATTTTTATGTCTTCAAAATTTCATTATATTGATAGATATGAAGAGTCCCCATATCTATATCCGAATTTTGGCTAGTGTTTGTGTGCCCTTAGTTTGTCCTAAGTTTTGAGTCTTGACAAGTCAGATACTTCGAGGGTACCTGTATCTGACATCATTTGTGTAAAATAGCTCACAATTTATTGAAGATGTGGCATAGATGAGTAACTAACATTCTTAACCTTTATGTTTTTGGTGTCCTGCAATTAGCTGTCGTGTTGTAACTGGTAGGTAGCATGTTTTCAAGTGTGCTTATGTGCTTTCCCACCTAAATCCTAGCATCATATGACCATGGTCTGGTTTAGTCGTTAGCGTTAATCATGTTGCTTTCCTTAAAAGTGAGCTTAGTGTAGGGAATTCATTGCTCTTATCACATTTTTTTTTTTATAAAAAAATTAATTTTACATTTAGCTAGTTTACGTATGCAGAGGTTTCTTGAATATTAGCTGAGTAGTTTGCAACTTACTGTCTTTCCTTACTACGTTGTTGTTTATCTTACAAAAGATTTTAATATGGAGAAAAGATCTTTGGCAAAATTTATTTGCGGGTCTTTCACATCAGCCTCTTCACTTGCAGTCTTGCTAAATCTGATATCCTTAGACCCTGCGCAGGCGTGCGTGGTGGGTAGTGTTATTGAGTCACTTCACTTGCCAACCATCCCCCCCTCTCAACCCCCTCCCCGCGCGCGATAAAAAAGGGGAAAGGAAGTAAAAATAACCATTAGGAATTTAGACTCCTATGTGATAGCTACAAATGCTGTATAAGGCAATTCCACGTCATTCTCAAAGATGGCAAATGTATGCCGAATGGATGTCTCATACAAGCAGATTTGTATGAGTTTCTGAGTTTTACACTATTACTACAAAGATTTCCATTGGTTGGTTTTTCCAAGTTGAATGGACTTCATCTGAAGATGATTCAGTTGCCTTAATTTATAAGTGCGTCTTATTGTTGATATAAATCTAAATTGTATTGAGCATGAGTAGTTTATATGTTCCTTAACTTTAAGCTGTGTCATCTTTGTTCTTTATGATATGGGAAACTGGCATGATCTTCCCCTTTTATGATCAACAATGTCAGAACCATATTAAGTGCTCTCTCTCCCTTACATATGAATGCCCTCCCCCTTTCTCTAGGCGCTTTTTCTTGGTGGCTGGTGAAGTTTAGGGTGCCCATGGTGGTCATCGGAGGTGCTGTTGAGGTTCGTTCGATTTGGGTCTCCGAGAACCATCAATGTCCCCTTCACTGGTTGTCCCTTTCCTTACAGTGCCTTTTTTTGTTCTTCCCTCGGTGTTTCCTCAGATCTGTGCGTCAGTGGAGGGCTAGGGTGTCTTCGGTTTAGCTGGGTGTCTTTGTCGCGGCTGGTGTGATTAGTGCCGAATTTTCAATCGCCGGCAATTTTTCGTTTCACTGGAATCTCGTCGGAGTTTCTCCAAGTTCCATGTTCTACCTTAGAAAGGGCCAGATTTTTCCGTGGTGGTGGGGTTTCTCTGGTCAGCTGGTGAGTGGTTTTTGTTTGACTCTTTTTGAATTTGGCTCCACCGCTTCTATTTCCTCCGATAGTTTATGGTATTGGTGGGTTTCAGTAGCTAGCTTCTTTGCATACTCCTTTGCTGGGTTCTTTTTGGTTTTTCTTCCTCTTTTTGCCAGTATTCCTCGTCTCTCAGTTATGCATACCCTGTGAGAGTGGACGGGAAGTTCCTAGAGGTTATTGGGGGTGTTGGAGGCCCTCTTCCTTTTGAAGTTGCCGAGTCTTTCATCTAGCTGAGTATCTATTGGCTGAGTTTCCCGGAGTGTTTCACTTCAGATGGTTCGCTTTGCTTTTGCTTCTTGAAGGGAGAACCATTGTGGTTGAGAAAATTTTGGTGGGTGTAGGTGTCTAATGCTTCAACTAAGAAAGAATAGCGAAGGTAGATTCATTGTCTTCTCACTTTGGGCAATGGTGGGCGGTATAGGACAATTATCTTTCCTGACGGTGCTAGGGCAAAAGGCTGGTTTCAGGTGACTAAGATTTTGAAGGAGACTTTGATTGAGGGTCATAAAAAGCCATCTCCTCCACCAATGAATCCTTCCATTCCTTCCAGGTTTCTCGTGGGCATGGACATGTCTTTTGCTAATGTTCTTCGAGGTCGTTTGGGTAGTTACCTTGACTGATAATTAATGGGTGGACGTGCAGGGCTTGTGGTTCTTGGGATGCTTTTACTGTTGAAGACCAAGATGACAATTGTAATGTGTTGAAGCAGGGGGTCTCTTTAAAGGACAATGTTAATAATGTGTCATTGTCTCCTTGCAAGAAGAGTGGCACTAATGGTTTTTAGGTGTTTCTTCTCCCTGTGTGAATAAGTTCCAAGTGTTAGCGAGAGCTTTTGAAAAACTACCTCTTCTGATTGTGAGTGTAGCTCCCCTTGCAGTTCTCCGTTTGCCTCAAGGATCCCAAAATCACCTTTGAATGATTCTGAATGTTGTAGAGGAGATGTATTCTTCAGCTCGCTTACCGGCTACGAGTGTGTTAGTTTACTATTGTAGGAAGCAGCTTGGGAAGACTGAACTTGTTATAGATGTTGGGTCGCAGAGGCGGGAGGGCCTTCTTTGTTTGAGGAAGCGTTGCATCAAGGGTTTTGATGGTGTTGCTTTGCATGTTTCAATTAATTCAGAGAATGCTAGTGAAGGTTTTGCATGGGTTTTGGACAAAATCATCCTTTTTTGCAAGATGGGTCTAGCCATTGAAGGTAGAGAGATGGAGTTCTCTCTTTTCTTGCCTCGTTGGAAGCAAATAGGATGAAAGTTGATCATTTGGTTAAAGAGAGTGTAGGGGATGAAGTTGTAGGGGATAGGTTGTATTTGAATGGGTCATTAGTTAATATTTTTTCTTGGAATTTCAGGGGGCTCAATTGTCTAATTAAGTGTGTTATGTGGGTTTTGTGTAGGTTTTCTCGTGATGTTGCCATTCTTCAAGCACGCAAGATGGAGGTTATCAGTCATTATATCGCTTTTAGTCTATGGGCTGTCGTCCGCTTGAGTGGATTTACTTGTCTTCAATGGGTCGCTGAAAAGGCATTATTGTCATTTGGGATCCTTCCTAACTCTCGTATTGGGTCGTTTGCTGTTTGTTGTAAGCTTAAATCTTTGGAGGGCAATTTTGAGTGGGATCTGATTGGTATTTATGGGTCTAATATTGTGTTTTATTTGAGGAGCTATCATTTTTTTATGTCTTCTTGAGAGATCTCGTGGTATTTGGGTGGGGATTTTAACGTCATTAGGTTTCCTTCATAGAGATCCATAGGTGGCCATTTGTCTTGGGCGATGAGAGGGCTCGTAACTTTATTGATTCTTGCAATTTTATTGATCCTCCTTTGGAAGGTGTCTAGTTTACTTGGTCTAGCCATGAGGAAGTTCCTGTGTTATCTCGCATTAATCGGTCTCTTTCCACAGTTGATTTGGAATACCACTTCCAGGGGGTTCATAAAGTGATCCTTTCAAAGACCACTTCGGACTATTTTCCCATTCGTCTTCAGGCGGATAGACTTTTCAAATTCGAAAATATATGGCTTGAGATGGATGGCTTTTGTGAGCTTGTCAAATCTTGTTGGGATGAACGGAATGTTTTTAGGCCCTTTTAGTTTTATTTTGGCAGAGAAACTTAATTTTTTGAAGATCAAACTTAAAGAGTGGAACAAGGATGTTTTTTGCCATCTAGAGTATAAGATGGCTAATTTGGTGGAGAAGGCGAAGCCCTTAGATGAGGAGTAGCAACAATCTCTCTCTTGGGTGAATAGAGATGAAAGATTGTAAGTTGAAAAGAGAACTCTCGTTGGTGCACAACTCCATTGATATTTACTAGCTTTAAAGAGCAAACAGCATTAGATTGTGGATGGTAATCGCAATACCAAATTTTTCCACCGTGGCAAATAGGAGAAGAAAGTTTAATGCCATTCGCAAAATTAAAGTGGATGTTAAGCCCTACTGGATGCCTCCGCGGTAAAAAATGTAATTATTCACTTTTATGAAAATCTTGATGATGAAGATCAACCATCAAGGCTTTTGTCTTGATGGTATTGCTATTGCCTTTATTAGTCTTGACGAAGAGAGGGAGGGGTAGGCCGAAGAAGAGCCTAGAAGAGGTGATTAGAGAGGACCTCAGAGTTGTCGGTCTCACGGAGGACATGGCTCAGAATAGGAGTTTGTGGCGGGTCAGAATTAAGGTCCCCGATTGTAGGGGACCGGCTCCGTAGGTGGCAGTAGCTTAGGAGGTGTGGGGTAGGGTGGGGTGGGTAGGGTTTTGGTTTGCTTGTCTGCAGGTCGTGCTTTCCCGGGATGTCACGGCACCAAGTGCCCCTGGTTTGTTGAGGTATGTCTCCGCTCCCTATCTTTTCGCTTATCCGGTACCTTTTCCCCCTTCCCTTTCTCGTACGTCGGTCAATGGTTTTGCAATTGTTTTCTCTTCAAACCTTTTTCTCAAAGCTGTTTTGTGGGTCTTATGGAATCAACCTCTCTATGGGTAGGAATATCGGTAGAGGTAAGGTTGCTTACAGTTGGATCTCCCCAGACCCCGCGAAAGCGGGACCCACATTGGGAGTTTGTTGTTGTTGTTGTTGTAGTCTTGACGATGCCAGGGATCTTGAAAAAGATTTCAGAGAAGGTGAAGTTTGGAATTCCATTGCTGACTTAGGCAACGAGAAAACTTCAGGGCCAACTATTTCAATATAGCCTTTTTCCAACATTGTTGGCATACTATTTCAATATAGCCTTTTTCTAGCATTGTTGGCATATTATGAAGGGGGAGATTATGAGATTTTTTGCTGATTTTCATGATAAAGGCGTTTTGGAGAAAAGTTCGAATGTTACTGTTATTAGTTTGATTCCCAAAGTCGATGGTGCAGATGACATTAAGAATGTTAGGCCTATTACTTGGTGGGGAGTATATTATATATAAAATTCTTGCCAAAGTCCTTGCTTCAAGATTCAGGAATGTTGTTGGAAAAGTTGTGGGTCCAAACTAGCATGCCTTCATTCCTAGATGTCAAATTTTGGATGCTTTGATTGCTAATGAATGCATTGATTCTTTTATCAAATATGGGAATTCAGGTATTCTTTTTAAGCTTGATATTGAGAAGGCTTACGATCATGTCTCTTGGAGTTTTCTTTTGACTATTATCGAAAAGATGGGCTTTCCTAGCGAGTGGAGGAATTGGATCTCTTATGTATTTCTTTATCTTAATTAATGGTGAAGCATTTGGCTTTTTCTCTAGTTCAAGAGGTATAAGGCAAGACGACCCTTTGTCACCTTTATTATTCATTTTTGTTATGTAGACTCTTAGTAAGGTGTTGAATAAAGCATTCGAGGAGGGTTTCTTAGATGACTTCTATAGTGGTAAACCTCGGTCTGAGGGTTTGTTGACATCCCATTTGCTCTTTTTCAGCGATACCGTTATGTTTTTGCAAGCTGAATGAGATTAATTTGGGTTACTTACGATGCATCCTTTTGCTTTTTGAAGCTATGTCTGGACTAAGGATCAACTTATCTAAAAGTGCACTCATTCCTCTAATGTTCATGTCTTGGTTTGTTTCTTTGGTTGTGGAGTTGATTATCTACCTTCTTGTTACCTTGGTCTTCCTTTGGCTGCTTCTTATAAGAGCGAAGTGATTTGCGACCGAGGTTGAGAGGTTCCATAAGAGATTGACAGATTGGAAGTCTGAGCTTTTGTCTAGAAGGGGTAGATTGACCCTTTTGAAAAGCACTTTGTGGAGTCTACCTATATACTTCATGTCTTTATTCACCATTCTAGCTAGCATTGTTAGCTGGTTAGAGAAAATCATGATAGACTGTATTTGGAATAGCAATGAAAATGGTAATGGCCTCCATTAGGTCAATTGGGATGACGTCTATCGTCCTAAACAAGAGGGAGGACCTCCCTTGGCAGAAGACCTCTTCTGTTATAAACGAAGCTTTGAAGGCCGAAGCTTTAGAGGTTTGCAAAAGAGGATGCTGCTACGTGGAAAATGTGAAGGCAAAATAAGGAATCGATGATTTGGGTTGATGGAGTTAGAAGAGTTCTTATTTGCATGGAGTTGGTTGTTAGAAATCGATTCTAGCATAGGGTTTCAAATCTTTAGTCCATTTTGAAGTGAAGTATGGCTGAAGGGTATGATTTTGGTATGATGTCTGGTGTGAGGATCGACGTTTAAAGACCCAATTTTTTGATTTTTTTAAGATGTCTCGTTTAAAGCATGTCATAGTACAAGTAGTTTCTTGGAATAGTGACATTAGCGATTGGAATTTGACTTTTTTGAGGAGTCTTAATAATTGAGAAGTGGATAGTATTTGCAATTTGTTAGCCTTACCTGGTGGCTAGGAGGTTCTGCCCCAAGGCAATGATGAGATTGTGTGGCCAATAAACTCTAAGGGATCTTTTACTATCAAGGTTTTTGTTCCACACAGTTTGAAGCGTTGGATGGTCGGGATTTTGCTGCCAAGTTCATTTGGAAGTCTAAAGCTCCCACAAAAGTGTGCTACTTTGCTTGGGTGGTCACCATAAGCAAGATTCCTATGGAAGACATGGTTAAGAGAAGAAATTTTAGCAAGAGTCCAAGTAGATGCTCTATGTGCTTGAATGAGGAAGAAACTGTAGATCATCTCTTTGTGCATCGTCGGTGGGTTTCTTCACTTTGAGATTTATTTCTCTCTAATGGGGGTCAGTTGTGTTCAACCTTCTGATGTGAGAAATATGTTAGTGGCTTGGAGGAGAAGGATGAAGAAGAGTTGGGTTCTTGAAGTTTGGAATATAGTTCCTTTGGCTATTTGGTGGGTTACTTTGAAGGAGAGAAATTGATGTATTTTTAAGGACAAAGCTTTGTCGTTCCATTATTATAAGCTCTATTTTTTGAGGTGGTTGTATAATTGAGGTGTTGGGTTCAATGGTAATAGAAATTTAAACTTTTTGGGTTTTGTAGGTTGCATTATGGATGAGAGCTTAAGGACATAATGTTTTTGTATTTGCTCCTTTTATACATGGGTGACATCCCCATAATGTCCTTTTAATATACCTCTTGATTACATATCAAAAAAAATGTCATAACCACATGAAGTACTCTATCCTTAGCATAAAAGTTGACAAAATTTCCTTCTTAAACGTCCCATAAGTATTGTCAGGATTTCTTTAACAAAAATGATGTTTCATTCGAAACAGTAGGGGTTTTTTTTTTTTTATGAGTAATTAAAAGGTTGTATTAGAAAGACATCAAGGGGATGCCACCTGTGTACAAAAGGTGTGAAGACAAAACAATCTTGCCCTCAAGCTCTCATGCATAATATTATCTACAAAAGGAAACACATGTTTGTTCCACTATTAAATGCATGACTCCAATTATGTAAGATTCTCAAAAAGTTGAGCTTGACATCTCACAAGGACAAAGTTGTGCCTTAAAAAATCCGACTATTCTTTTCCTTCTATGTACACTAACAAATTGCTAAAGGAATCATCTTCTAAATACCACTAGCCCAACGCTTTTCATTCTTCTTCTCCACGCCACCAAGACATCTTTTAGAGAGAAAGGTTGAACCCATCTAACACCCATTAAGGAAAGAAACAAATGTCAAAGTGATAAAACCCAACTACAATGAATAAGGAGGTGGTCCACCGCCTCTTCCTCCTTAAGATACATAAAGCAGCTATGGCGCTCGTTAAAGTTTTTCCTTTTAGTATATCCTCTATGGGGATCTTGCCTTTAATGGCTGCCCAAGCAAAAAAGCATGCTTTTGTGGGCGCTTTAGATTCTAAATAGCTTGTACAGGGAAATTAGGGCAATTCCCACCACTATAAAGCTTGTGGGAGGAACTCTTGATGGTAAAAGAATTATTGGAGTCGTAAGGCCTGATGATTTCATCAAGAAGAACCTTCACCTAGGCAAGTGAAGCAAAAAAATTACAATCACTTTCCTCCTCCCAATCCTCTGGGCTCCTAGAAAATGTTGTATTCCAATGACTTTGGTCACCGTTCCAAGAGACCACATCATGCACTGTTGCCTCCGTAAGAAGGGCAATCCTGAAAGGTTTAGGAAATTGGAAATTGAAACTTGAGAAGTTGGTCTCTGCACCAAGCATCACGCCCAAAACGCACTTTGGACCTACTCTTAACCTCAAAATGCACAAAGGATATGAAACGCTCCAGACTAGCTAAAATGGATTTCCAACAACCCACCCCTTGGGCATTGGTGTTTTGCTTGCTCCACCAACCCGCAACTATGAACCCAGTATTTGGCGCTGATCACATTTTTCCAAAGAGCTCCCTCCCCTTTAACAAAATGCCAAAGCCATTTGGTGATGTAGGACACTCTGAGAGCAATTCCTACAAAGGCGAAAAATTGATATAGGACGCTATAAAAGCAATTTCCACACCGAGAAAATTCACACAAGAACTTTCACTTAAATTCAATAGTAATTCTTATTCATAATTTACCGCCTTCAATTATATAAGGGGGTTTATGTAACTAAGAGGTTAACTATTATTAGGAAACCTAAATAATAAGATATAAATTAGAAAATGATAAAAATATATAACTTAATATTATCCTAATACACTAGGAATCTAAATCTTAGTAAAATACCAGTAAATATTCTAATGTTGGCTATCCTTAAATATGCTTAGAAAAAACCAACAAAAATAATAAAAAAATATAAAAAATCTCCAATATCAAAATATTTTAATTTTCTAAATCTTTTTACCCGTCTTTACTCTTATCCTCCAATATTCTCGCATGGTTTGAAAAAACTCGTCCTCGAGTTTTGTAGAGGGTAGAATGAAGAAAGTCAAGCAATAGACCATCTTTACTTCGTCGCACATATGATAAGACTGTAATTTGTACAACTTTTCCCAGAAAAGTAGGAATTGAATTAGCGGATATAGCTTTTTACCAACTAAAAGTTCCTTAGGGATAAGCAAATCAAAGTGCCCACTTTCTAGTCTTGACAGCTCCACACACTCAAGTTCTGGATACCAAAATCGAAAATCCCAAGAATTAGGCAATGGCTTGCATTCAGATGTAGCATTTTGATACTTCTCATTCGCATTTTTGAATCTAGTGCCCTCCTCATTCGGACCCTCTTTAATTTCATTCTCCTTGATTTGTGTAATTTCATCTATAGAGGAAATAATTTGTTGAAGTGGGATCCGAGATGCACATGCATCCAATACCTTGTGACTAATAACTTGATGACTTCGATAGAGTATGGAATTAAGAAATTCCAACAAGAGGTCATTTGCCTCAGTGAGAATCCCCGCGAGGATGGACTCTACATATTCAAGAAGCATAGAAAAATAATCATCTTTAGTGGATGCTGACAGATGGTGGAACATGTCCAAGACAAGAGCATCACATTCAAGATCGAACCGCACCACATAAGACTTAGCTCTGGACATGGATTCAAGTATGCGACGTCTGTTATAGTATGATTTGCCATCACTATTAGTCAAGGCTTCAAAAGATGAAACAATGACTCGAAAGGCTTTATTCATCAGTTCATCTTCAAAAGGGAGATTCGGTGCTGTAATACAAATGAGCTCAAAAAGGCATAAAGCAAGAGAAATTTGCACGTCAAAATCTACTTGATTTGTAAGCACTTTTGAGATCAAAATTCCCTTCGTAGGCACTAGCGCATCTTGCATGGATTTTGAAGGATTCTGGTATACCCGAGACAAAAGCCCTTCAACTTTATACAACAACTTGATAAGATCATTGGAAGATGATGGGAGAGTTAGCAATTGAGTTCCGACTTGTAAAAGTTGACTTGGAAGCTCTCGCTCCCATAGCCATGCAAGTTTGAATGTCACCATGGCAACAAATCGGCAAGGCGAAGAACCTAGAAGCCTGAACATTCCTTAACGATGAATAGCAGCAGAAGAAGAAGATGAAAACAGATCTGGGCAGCAACACTTGGGAATGAACAGCACCAACCAGAGGCAGCGAGCTTCAATCGAGCCACAAGAGCAGTTTCCGACGAGAAGAAGGGCAAGAAGAAGGTCCGGCGGCGGCAGGATGGCACAACCAATAGGGTATCGGGCCTCTCGGCAGCTGACCGTAGGCACCAAGGCTGTCAAGTTGCAAGCACAAAGCAGATTGCTACTTAGGGTTTGCGATCCTGAACAAGGTTTTGCTTTTGTTTTTGTGAGCGTGAAAAGGAAAAGGCAAATGAAAACACAAAGGCGAAGCAAAGATTGCTAGCTCTGATACCAAATTGATGTAGGATGCTCTAAGAGCAATTCCTGCAAAGGGGAAAAATTGATATAGGACACTCTAAGAGTAAATCCCGCACCTAGAAAATTCACACAAGAACTTTCATTTAAATTCAATATTAATTCTTATTGATAATATGCATTCTTCAATTACATAATGGGGTTTATATAACCAAGAAGTTAACTAGTATTAGGACACCTAAATAATAAGATCTAAACTAGAAAAGGATAAAAATATATAACTTAATATTATCCTAATACACTAGGAAACTAAATCTTAATAAAATATCACTAAATATTCTTATTTTGGCTATCCTAAAATATGTTTAAAAATAAATTGTGAAAATAATAAAAAAATACAAAAGATCTCCAATATCCAAATATTCTAATTTTCTAAATCTTTTTACCTTTTTTTACTCTTATCCTGCATCATTTGGTGTTTAGAGCTTCATTCATATGACGAAGAGGTCTTATGCCTAGGCTTCCCTTTTGCCCGGAACAACAAACCTCTCCCCAGTTAACCCAATGGAAGCTAGTATTGGTCTCATTGCTGGATCAAAGAAAGTCTCATGATTTTCTCAAGATGATTAGCGATGCTAGCTACCATAGTGAACAAAACACCTCCATGAAATGCTCTTCAAACAAAGTGAGCCTACCCCTTTTGGACAAAAGCTTAGATTTCCACCCCGTCAATCTCCTGTGGAAACTTTCAACAATGGGCTCCCACATAACTTTGCTCTTAAAATTTGCACCCAAAGGGGCACCAAGTCGTAGGTAGTCAACCTAGTAACCTACCCCACAAACCCCACAGGTAAAGAAATGAGCCTAGTGATACAACTGGGGAACCTCACCAATGGTTATAAGAACACTTTTAGATAAGTTGACTCTAAGCCCAGACATTGCTTCAGAAAGGAGAAGTGCACACACCTCAAATGCCCCAGGTTACTCTCACCCAGTTTCCAAAAGAGAAGAGTGTCATTAGCAAAGAGAAGGTGAGAGGTCAACTTACTGCCGGATTGGGAGTTGCCAATTTGGAAACCTTGTAATAAACCTGCCTCAGTTGCTTTATCAAGCATTCTGCTATGTGATTCCATCACCAAAATAAATAACAAGGAGGGAAAGTGGATCACCTTGACAAAGCCCTCTTGAACTAGGGAAGAAACCCGGGGGCTCACCATTGATTAAAACTGAAAAGCGAACGGTAGAAATGCAGAAGTACACCCATCTCCTTCACTTGGTAGGGAAGCCTATTTTATCAAGAATGTCCATAAGGAAATCCCAAGAGACATGATTGAAAACCTTCTCAATATCGAGCTTACTCAGAATTCTTGACTGGTTGGATTTGAGATAGGGGACTGATATACTCATTAGCTATCAAAGAAGCATCTAAAATTTGACCACTGGGAACAAAGGCATGCTGATAAGGGCCAAGGAGTTTGCCAATGACTTCTCTCATCAAGGTAAGAGTTTTGTACACACTCCCGACGAGACTGATGGGTCTAAAAAATGTCATCTGTGCTGCCACTTTAGGGATCAAGTTGATGAAAGTGGCATTCAGACTTTTTTCAAGGATGCCAGTCCTGTGAAAATCAACAAAAAGTCTCATAATCTCCCCCTTGACAGTAAAAAGGCAATGTTAAAATCATCTAGACCTGGAGCTTTATCCTTGCCTAAGTCATTGATTGCATTCCAAACTTCCTCCTCCAAGAAGTCCTTTTCAAGCTCGAAAGCATCATCAAGACTAATAGAATCATAATCAATACCCCAAAGATGGTTGATCTTCTTGATAAAGATTATCATAAAACCGGGTAATTGCATATTTAATAGAAGAAGACTCCACATGGTACTTACCATCCACCTTGACATTATGAATAGCAGTGAATCTTCTTCTACCATAAGCCATCCTGTGAAAGGATTTGGTATTGCGATCTCCTTCAATCCAATGGTGCTTTGCTCTCTGCTGCCAGAAGATGTATATCCAATTATGTACCTTTGAGAACTCTTTCTTAAGATCCAACCTCTCAAATCTATCAGCAAAGGTGAGAGCTTGTTGTTGCTCCTTTTCATCCATACGATTAACCTTATCTACCGAATAAGCCATCTTAGTATCAAGGTTGCCAAATACATCCCTATTCTAATCTTTGAGCTGGTTGGACTTGAGAAAACGCAAGTTTCTGGCTAGAATGGAACTAAAGGAAATCGAGACATTGAGTTCCTCCTAAAAGGATTCCATAAGGTCAGAAAATCCATCCACCTCAAGCCAAACATTTTCGAATTTAAGAGGTCTTTCCGCCAAATGGACTTCTCCAACTCGAAGTCGAATGGGGAAGTGGTCAGAAGTAACCTTGGGAAGAATAACTTGGAAGTCCCTGAAAATAATCATCCCAATTAATGGAGAAAAGACAACGATCAATACGGGGTAAAGTGGGGACCTCGTCATGGCTAGACCATGTAAACCAGCCACCTTCTAAAGGAGGGTCAATGAGATTAGAAGAGTTCATAAAAGAAAATTCTCTCATAGCGATGGGTGAACCTCGCTCGGTAGATCTCTTAGAGGGGAACCTAATGACATTGAAGTTGCCTCCTAAACGCCAAGGAATATCCCAAATAGACATGAAAATCCTTAACTCCAAAAAAAATGGAACAAAGATTGTCATCATTAGGCCCATAAACACCAATAAGACACCAAACAAAATTATCATCTAGAGACTTAAACTTACAACACACAGAAAAAGAACCAAATCTGGAGTCCATAAGCTCTAAAGCATGAGGATCCTAAATAACAATGGTATCTCCCGAATGACCCACAGATGGTTGAAAAAGTCATTGCACATGGCGACGACCGCAAAGGCTAATGGCAATAGGACGGCTGACATCTTCCATTTTTGATTCTTAGAGAACGGCAATGTCACAATAAAACCTCCGCAACACCCACTTGACATTTCCCTTTTAATCGGACAATTTAGTTCCTTGACATTCCAAGATAAAGCCTTAATACTTAGCCCCATCAAGCAAGGTGCTCCCCCTACTCTTCTCCACCATTCTCTGTAATCACATGATCACCTTTCTTCCTATTGGCTTCTAAAAAGGCTAGAAAAGAAAGCTACTCCCCCTCTCTCCCTTCGATCTCCAACCCCATATATTTACAGGAAAAAACAACGTGGTCCAAAACCCATACTGAACCTCCCTCCACATCCTCAGTCGGATCAACATTTGGAGAGGTGTCTCCATGAACTCTTTTATCCTGGCTTCATCTTGGAGATTCCCGTGTATTAGATGGCAAGGATGGAGCCCTTGCCTGCTCATGCACAATAGGAGAAGTATAAACATCACGATCAGTCACCTTCTCCTTCCCATTCTTTTTCCTTCGGGAGTAAACAACCAAGTCCTCCGGAGCCCGACAAAACGGAGGAGGCTCCTATTCCCAATGCTCAAAATTCGATTCAGGTATCATAGAGGCAGAAGGAGAATTGTGTCAAGAAGAGCTTGAAACAGATTGGGGATAGCTCCCCAAGAGATCCTTGAGGACCTGGAATTGATTAACAGAAGGAGGAGTGGCAGGGAAGAGATGACTTTCCACCTGATGGAACAGATTGTGCCTTATCCTTACGAAAAAACTGACTAGAAGGTGAACTCCCAACATTGACATTCTACTTATGATATGTAGCTAGCCCATTTTCCTGCAAATCACTTAGAGCAGCATAAACGTCCCAGAGCCACACGACCTGCACCTCCAACCCTTCAAGGTAGATCTCTCAGAAGCACCCACACAACTTTGAACAACATTAGCATAACTCAAAGGCCTCCCCTGTTTTGATCTCAAACCAATGGGACCAACCTGATGAGACTTATGGCCAGAGGAGGTAATACATCCAGTAATAAGAGACTCTTTCAAAATCTCTGTTACCTCGAACCAGCCATCTTATGGAAAAATGATTGTACTTGACCGATTAGAGCTCCTATATTGCGTTAGCACAATGAAGCGTCCTTTGGCATTTTTCCTCAACTGAAGCAGCAGACAACTATGGCCAACTCTAAAGGTTCTCACCCATATAGGGTAGCCTTTGGAAGAACCAAAACGAACCATCTCAATTGCCAGCCATATGAACTCCTGCGGACCGAACCTGATGAAAGAGCTTCTCCTTCTTGATGATTCAACAATCCTAAAAGGAAGCACGCCTCTTTCAACCCAAAACTCCAAGAACTTCCCTTCAGTCCTCAACAAAGGCTAGGAGGCATACATTGTCTGGGAAGCAGACGAGAGGAGCCAGACCCAACCAACCTAACAACAGACCAGCAAGAAGTGGGAGAAACCAGCAACGTGAACAAAGGAATCCTCCAACAGAACACTAAGGCGTGAAGCTTGAAATTTGAAAAATAGAGAAAAGGAGGCTTGACTGAGCAGCAACAGTGCAGAATGCACTTCACAATAGGGTCAGTCGGCACTTTCTGAAGCAGAAAATGGCAGAAAAAATTTCCCGGCGACCAGAAAAGTCGCTGGAGACCGGAATTCAGTCGAGAACACCACCGGCGGAGACAGAAAAGGATGACCAGCCTAGCCCTCCCAATAGCAGACGGCAAAGACCAAAGACGGAGGAGGGATCTAAGAACAAGGGGGAACGAGAGAGAAAAGGGGCTCGCCGGAAAGAGAAAGCGGTCGGTGAGAAAAGCGTCCACGGCTCCGGAGACCCAAGACCCAGTGGATCTCAGGTGGACCTCCGATGACTGTGGGGACACCCAGAGAGTACCAACCTCTATCTCGCTATCTCTCTCTCTCTCTCTACGCTGTGAAATAACCGCCTCTTGAAATCAGAGTTTTGAACAGTGGACTAATTAATGATGTTCCTTTATTTTTAGGTTTCCTAAAATTTAACTAGTTTTTGGGATCGGAGGGAGTATACATTAAGACATCTGTTTTGTGCTTTCAACTTTTCATGGTGGTTGTCCTGATTGAGCAAAGTTGATAAAAATTGTAGTTCAATATTTGTTTTTTTAGCACGAGAATTTGTAGATGTTTTATGAACAGCGAGATATTTCAATCTGGTTCTTCTGGATCTGGAATTCATTGTGTTTTATTGCCGCCTTCAATCATTTTGGTGAGATGGCTTTGGCATATAAAATGAAGTCCAAATCAGGAATGGCATAATTTGGTTAGCGGTTCTCAGATCTCTATTTGTGCTTCTGAATGGAGGCGAGGAAATGGGGGGAAAAAAAGTTGACTTCCTTGATATGAGTGTGAAAAATGTTAGCTCCAGGAGAAGTATGTACTATATTTTGAGTTCAGATGGGATTCCAGACATTAGACATGAATATATACATATACATATATACACACACACACAAAGATGCGTGCGTGCATAAATACATACATGCCATGCATGCATGCGTGCATACATACATGCCATGCATGCATGCGCGCGTGCGTGCATGCATACATACATACATACATGCCATTCATGCATGCATGCATGTGTATGTGTGTATGTACATATATAATAAATAAGTCTGGATTCCATCAAATGTCTACATTGGGGAAAATTTAACCTTATGAAGCTGTCAAACAGATCCTCATCCATTAGAAGATTTTTTTTCATTGATGCCAGTTTAAGCCCCCATTGGGAGGTTAAAATATGCTTCTTGCCCATCACTCTTTGTCTGCAACTGTAAGACATGTGAATTTTCTATATTGGTATGCCACCCCCCCCCCCCCCCAAAAAAAAAGACTATCAAACAAGTTCCCTGTCTATGAGAACATTTATATCCTTAATGTAAGTTTAAGCCTCGCTGTTAGGTTAAAATATCTTCTTGGCCATCGCTTTTAGTCTGCAACTGTAATACATTGGGATTGTTTATTGCTCCCCCCCCCCCCCCCCAAAAAGGAGATGAACAAAATCCATATTTTGTGAGATCCTGTGGGATACTTTTGTTCCTTTGGGCGTTTGGAGGTGGAGCTTATTGACTGAGTTTAGATGTGATAACCAGATATAAATTTAAAGGTCCTGTGGATGTACATGATCCTCAGAGATTCACAGTTTCTGAAGGTGTAACGCCAAGATTTGAGATGTAACCTGTTATAACTTGAATTACCATTTCCCAAGCCATCAGTGAAGGGGAATTTTGGCTGATTACCAACTGGAGATGGATATGTTGCATTATTCCCTATGATTTTGAGGATCCCAGAACCATGAATAACCTGTTCGAAGT
Source organism: Selenicereus undatus (assembly GCA_017589665.1). Taxonomy (NCBI): domain Eukaryota; kingdom Viridiplantae; phylum Streptophyta; class Magnoliopsida; order Caryophyllales; family Cactaceae; genus Selenicereus; species Selenicereus undatus. The sequence continues at coordinate 113,298,322 of JACYFF010019584.1, read as the reverse complement.
GAAACAAATGCTCTTTCAAATTGAAGGATTATGGATGATAACATATTGATGCCATGTGTTGTCCTGTTCTTCATAATATCATTGTCATTGCAGTAGCAGTCATCATTTTCAGAGTTGAGTGCTTTTGATACACTTGACATTTTGGGTGAAACTCTGAATGGTATGCATTTTCATCATGTATCTGCACATATACAGCCACTGTGAATCTGCCACGTGAAGTTAGTTCTGCTATTCGTTCATTTTGACTTCAATGCTGATAAGAGTTGATGACATTTATTTTGATTTTTTCCCTTTTTGCCCTTCGTACTGAATGCAGATGCGATTATCAGGCTGCGGCAACAATAAACGACCAGGGAGGGAGTATCCTGACCAAAAACATTCACATCTGAAGGAAGTTGATGTAAGAAAGCTAAGAGATGATAGGCATTCAGTGGAGCTTCTAGTGCATGTGGTTAAGAATGCTGTTTCTCTAGAACACTTGTCCATCCAATTCATGCGCGAACCTTGTGTTGATTCATTTAAAGAGAAGGTCAGGACATTGTTGAGCAAAGAATTCCCCAACTTGGGTGCAGAAGTATCTATTGTTTAGAAAATATTCTGTTTTGTCTTTTAATTTTAGTTTTGAGGTAATAATGTCTGTTTCTTATTTTGTAACTCATTCTATGATATCTTGTAACTGATCTTGGTATTCTGTTTGTCGCAATTCTAGGATGTTGTATTCTATGGAATCTTTGGTAGATTCCAGTTTGTGCAAATAGTGTAGTTGAACAAAATAATTTATTGTGTCAAATTGAAGATTCATTTATTTGCCTGATTCATGTGTCTCAACCATATGGAGGATCAAAGCTAACCTTGTCGAAATTATTTCAATTTTGTGGGATGTCTTTGAAGAAATTTGTATGACTATCATCGTTGGAGTAAAAACCAGGACACGGGCTTTAGGATTTTTGTTGTTTTCCCTTCTAGGAATAAGAGTTGGGTTTGATTTAAAGAAAAAAGTTTAATAAATCATTTCTTATCAAAATTCAATTGAAAATCACCAAACTTTAATATACGGCTCAAAAAATAACTAGACTTAGATATTGGGTACAATTGATCTTCAAACCTTGTGTTGTATATCATGTAACCTATTAAATAAAAAAAAATTTAATTGTCTTTATGTTTTCAGTGTCAATAATTCCTAGTTTTTAGAGGACAAAAAAATGGTCTGTGGAGATTAGAAACATATTGAAGTGCAATTAGTGTATAATTCATTGCTGAAAAGGAGAATTCCAAATGAACAATGCTATGCTACATATATTGAGAGAGAGAGAGAGGTGTAGTTTGCCATGGTCATCAACTTCCCAATTTCATATACTATCTGTTAATAGACCTATCGTCTTTTTTAATCCAATTAATTAAAACTATTTATTTGTAAGCTGCTACTTTATCCTTCTTCTTTTTTCTTTTTTTTTTTGTTGTTGTGCGGTTATGCCCACCATACATTGAAAACTCTTCAATTTTAGAGGTCAATTAGCCCCAAATTATTTTCAATAGCATGCTAGCTATCCTTCTTAACTGAAATTTATTATCTTTTTAGACCTTTCTAAAGTTCGGTGATTTTTTAAAATTGAGTGATTTTTAATTTTTTTTCATTTATTTATTAAAACTATACATATGATACATTATTTATAATTCAAATAGACAAAATGTAAAATTATCACGTGTAAACCCTTTTTAAAAAAATAATACTAGGTAATATGCTGACAATCGGCTCTCGTTTCCTTCTAATAACAACACATATCTTGCCTTTAATTTTCCTGCCAAAGCTACAGCTCTTTAAGCTGGTTGGGTTCACAAAATTCAAACATTTAAAATTTCCCAAGTAGATTTTATAAAATTTATACACACTTCATAAGATAAACACTTTAAATGATACAGTAATTATTTGGAAGGCAATTTATATTATACTCTGGAGTGTAGATATTCTCATTAGCTACATATCATATTGTACCATAAGTATTTGTCATATAGATTAAATATATATACCTGGTTATGTGATTGATAGGAACACACACTCCTAGGAGTGATATAAAATTAGGCAATCTATATTATACTCCGGAGTATAATATTCTGATTAGCCATCTGTTATATTCTACTCACGTGTATTTGTCATATATACAAGTTTAGATATATGTCAACTTATGTGATTTATGAGAGTATATATTTCTACAAATACGATGTAGGAATTGCATTTGGAAATTGGAATGTTTCGACACATGATCTCAAGGGGAAAAAGGCCAAAGATTTAAAGGCCAATGACACGAACTAGTTTTTGACGTTAAAGCAACCAATTTAGTTTTACTTTCCAAACCATTTCTTCTAGTCTCAATAATAATTACACGACAAAAAAGGAAAAGGACGAAACAATGAAGGGGAAAAGGAGGGATAAAAATTTAACCGATTGGGACTCTTTATAGCATGGCCAGCTCTTGGCGCACGAACCGAAAAAGAGAAGGGGTGAGTGTGTGAGCGACTCGAGAACACGCAGCGCATGGCTCGAGGCTCATGGCTCGCCGTGCAACTGCGAGTCTCGAGCTATAACACCCTGTCCAATGGGAGTTGACGCGTCACTGCTATAGATACCCAATAGGGGACACCACAAGGCTATTTAAACACCTTAGTCTTAATTAGCCTGCTAATTAGACGAGGGCAGCAAAAGCAAATAATGAAAATATAACTAAAGTCGCCTGGGTAGTTCTCAAACATACATTTTTATGCATACTTATACCATCATGACAACAATCTTATATGTTACATATAAAGAACATTCATATCACACATAACAAGGATTTGCCTTTCCAACTTTGCCCTCTAAAAAGGGTATTTGAAGCCTAGCCACTTATATGTTTTTGTGGCCCCCTATAACTTTCGAAAAACCTAAAAAATGATGAGGTCACTAGCTCATCAAACCCATTGAATAATCCTTACCTTCCCTATCGTTACACTTTGTGCTTTGTTCGATTAACACATAATCATTGGTGCGGAGCAAACTTGAAGCTTGGACTAACTGTCACAAGGGTCCTAAACCAAGTAGGCTTAACATTGAATCTACGTTAAGGACTAGGTCTTTCTAGGTCAATGTTGACCTGAGACCCTTGAGAAAGTCCAAGTAAGCTTAGGAAATGTGATTGGGTAATTAGTAGCCCTAAGTAAGGAGCTTAACTACTTTATCCTCCAAAACAACCCCATTAGCTCATTTTTAATTTTCTAGGCAAAACACTTTATCTCACTTCTAGCTCTGGTTTGGACAAGCAAAGTGGATCCAATTTAAACAACTATATATGTATAGAAAACCCTAGATGTCTAGTTTCCATCAAGCTATAAAACGTTCACAAATTCCAAGTATCGAGGAAGACATGGGTTGAAAACCGATCAAGGGTCATTGTAGGTAGTGGAATTGCACATTTTTTTATTAAGGAATTAATTGGGCTAGTAAATGGATGAATTAATGGCTAATATTTCCTAGACAACTGGTGGACTCCTCTAGGAGCCACCTATAGGAAAATATCTCGATGATTCATCCAATTCAGGTAGTGGGTTAATCATCCAATCTGGCATTAATGCACTACAGCCAAATTCCAGCTCACCTATATTCTAGATAATCCCTTTTAAACTCCACTACTACTTAGGATTTCATTGGTTAATTTTCTTATAATCCTATTGGTTAGTGCATGACTTGGGAAATGAGCTACTTTCCTATTTATTTGCTTGATCCTTGTAATATTCTTCATACTTGGATGAATGATATGAGAGCTTGATGCTTAGCATTTTTCAAAATCTCAAATTTCTTTATCTCTCTAAGGAGGGTGGTAAAATTGAGTTCATCCCCTTAATTCAATCTTCGGTGCCTTGGATTTAATGAATTAAGGGTGAGGTGATCTATCTCTTTTGTTCAATTATTCTCAAATTTGGATCAATCACTAGAAGATTTATGGTCTTTCTCTCCCTTGGGTTTTCTTGGGGGAGATTGGTTTTCATCAACAATTGGGACTCATCATTAAGGGTTTATACCTTTATTTGATCAATGAGTTTCACCATGGGGCATTTAATATCAGAGCAAAAAGTTCATTCATCTTGATAAGCATGAACTCCATCAATCTTGTGTTTTGATTTGCTTAAATTCTATTATTTTCTATCCTACCTTTTCCTTCAGTTCTTCCCCTCTAAATCTCACGTTTACTCTTTGGGGATGACAACCTTCTCTTTTGCATAATTAAGATAATTTAATAATGTTCTGAATAACTTTTGTTAAAATTCTAACCGGCTCATTAATGTTCATAAGTCATCTTTAACTTTCGAATAATGTCATAGCCTCTAACAGACGGGTGGTCTCATATACATTTAATATCACATACCAGAGTACTCTTGACAAATACTTTGGATGTCTAGTTTTTATGGGAATACCAAAGACATAAACATTCTCTGAAATAGTAAATTGAACGGATGAAGTTACAAATGTAGAAGTCATGGCACATCTCTAGAGCTAAAGGCATTCCCAGCCCATGACATGCGTGGAAGGGATGGGCCCCGCGTGTTAGCCCTCTGCCTCCCATCCAAGAAATGGTGCACCTTGTCTCGCATCGCAGACCGCATACATGGTCTTCCCCACAGGACAATTTTCCACCAACAAAAATATTTTTGTTTTTTTTTCTTTTTTTGTGTATAATATATAATTTTTAAGTGATTACAAAAAAAAGTTGTGTTTTAAGGTGGGTCCATAACAAATATTTTTATTGGATAATCAAAATTGGAGTTCCATGGGTTAGAGAAGTGATGGAATGCAACTTTAAAAAAAGTAAAATTTTTGTTGATGTGGCATACTTGAATTTCAATTTTTAGAACTTCGGTTAGGAATGCCCTAATAGAGTTGCTCTCATCTAGGCTAATATATAATAAATGTTGGAGCACATAATGCAATATTTTTTGGTGCCTAAGAAAACATCATGCTAGATTGACAAGACAAGTAGAGTTTTTTTATTATAAAAAAAAACTCAAATGCCAACAAAGGTCTACTATGGTGGCTTGAGATAAGATTTTTAGTAATCAAAAAAATAAGGGGCACTTCGTTTAAGAAAGATGGGCACAATAAATAGTGTGTTTATAAGTAAGCTAACTTGGAAATTATTCTATACTTAGAGCCTTTGGATGGAGCAAATGCATGCAAAATATCCAATTGGTGACAATTTTTTTCTTAGGAAAACCGAAAAAAAGGGAGTCCTTAGCTTGGGAATGTATCCTTAAAAATCTACGTCAATTTAGAAAAGGAACTAGATAGCAAGTTGGACATGATCAGAACATTAATTTATGGCTTATTACTCGGTGTGCTAATGATAGCCTAACAAATTTGTTTGGAATCTAAGATTATTCTCTCATTGACGCATACATCTCTTACAGTGTCACATGTCATCACAAAAGATAGTGAATGGGACACTACCAAGCTTGACTCACTGGTAGATACAACCAATCTGCAGATGGTTCTAGCTACATGTATACCTTTTAACTGTATTCTCAACTCTATTTGTTGGGGCTTATTAGGAAATGAAGAATTCTCTACAAAGACTGGAACCTGGGCATCACATGGATTGGACATGATAAATCCTCCCTCTTAGGGGGCATAAATGGATATGAAACCTCGACATTATGCCTAAGTTAAAAATGTCTCTATGGCAATTCCCCACAAGGGATACCTTGTTTAATAGGGGTATGAATGTCGGCCCATTATGCCCTTTAACAAATGGAGATAAAAGATGCAAATCATCTTTCTTTGAAATGCACTACTACCTAGTGCATGTGGGGATGGGCTTGTGCTCACAATTAGATTGACGCTAACCTCTTGGCTAATACACTTACAAATGAAGCATTTTAAAAACCAGGAAAAGTATGGTATTTCGCAATAAAGCACCTAACCCAGATATTGCCTTGATCAAAGCAACAAAAGATAGCATGGATAGCGTATTAAATATAAACTCACACAAACCTTAAAAGTTACAACCAGCAAACCCAAATCATTCAATTTCAAGCCATAAGAAGGCCCATTGGGTAGCATGGAGAAAACCATAAGGAGAATTCATCAAAATCAATGTCAACCAATCCAAAACAACGCATGGTGCATAAAGGGGATTCATAATTTGCAACTGGGAAGAAATATTCATTCAGGTTGCCGCTTTCAACCTGAAAGCAACATTAATTTTGGTAGCAGAAGCAATAACTATGAGAAGTGGGATTAAGGTCACAGTACAAGCAGGTTTTACAGATGTCGATATTGAAGGAGACGACAAAATTCTTATTCAAGCAGTTAAAGGTCATATTTACGTACCGTGAGAGATTCAAGTCTTGATACAATATATCCACTCTTACATTCAAAAATGTGACAATGTTGTTATTACTCATGTTTTTAGGTAAGGTAACTATGTCACTAACTAGCTGGCCAAGGAGGTATATGACTTCACTCCATAATTGTATGGAATGAGGTTCCCCACTGGGACCTATCTTGTATCATATGGAAGGATAATTTAGAGACAACCTTTGAGAGAATGACTCTAGATATTTTATCTTACCTTTCTTACTCACCCCCCCCCCCCAAAAAAACTTATTGTATATTTTTATTGACACACATAATCTATGGCTCAAATGAGGTTTACGAAATCCACTTCAAGAAACAATATATTTAGTATGCCCCTTGAAAAAGATCATTCTTCTAGGAATTCGAAGAATTTAATTAAGATCAGAGATAGTTTTGCAAATGGCTTTCTGGGACTGGGAGGTGTATGGCTTGCTAGTGCTTCTTGTTTATATACTATTTCAAGTGGTTACAAGTGACTCCTAACTTGTACACCTGAATACCCTCTAGCTCAGATTATATAGGATAGGTTTAGGCATCCTAAACAATAACTTTGTTTTTAGATCATATGTTCAGACGAATTGCCAACGAAGGATAGGTTGATGAAGTTAGATGTATAGATTATGAGGCGAATTCTTATGTACACCCTTGAGCATATTCATTTATATATCATATATATGTGTTTTTCAATGTGTCTTTGTCATATATGTATTTTTTAATGTGGCTCTTCAAATCGTGTGCTCTCATGAGCACAATATAGGCTTTGGATTTTAAGTGGCGTTTGTACTCTATGTTTTGGACAGTTGAATGATTATGAAGACCTATTTTTTAAATGTCGTTTCAGCCAATGTGTTTTACAAAGCATGCAGAGTCACATGAATTTTAATCTCATGATCTATTACATGCAATATGTTAACAAACTACTTGGAGACTATCGAAATACAAGATTATCATTGCATAATTGCCATAACCTATTTGTTGGTAGTGTTTTCTTCTGATGAGGAAGGGTTAAAATCGTCCTCAGGGATAATCGGTGATTAACTTAAGATTGACTTAACTGTGGGAGTGATTTCAGTTCTTAGCTAAGCTGAACTAATCTATCATGCAAATTTAGTGAACTCTTCTAAAAATGACTTATCAAGGCAAATAATAAGAATAAACACTACACTACTCTAGCTATTGTTCACTAGCACCTAAAAGTCAGGTAGCACATTGAAAGGGGGTGATTGGGGCTCGACATGGCCCTTGGCATGGAATGGCCATCAACAATACCAACAATCCCTAATGGATCACCCCACAAAACAATACTTAAACTAAACTATGGCAAATCCTAAAAGGTGCAATAAAAAGATATGGGAGAGAAGTTTACTAATGAGTTCACAACCATTCATGATCAAGACTAAGAGCTACCATCATCATGAAGCCTTGATTTATCTATTTACCCATGAAACCTCAAGTTTGTAATAACTCAAGCTAACCTAGTAGTGTAGATGAGTAAATATAGAGAAAAGAGGGAAATCAACAAAGGAGATGATTAAGTTTTAAGAGGTAGATTTAGATTTCAAATCCATTGGGACCAAAACCCAAATCTCCTCACAACCCCCAACACGTCAAGCCCATATTCGGGGAAGGTTGATAATGCTCAAAAGTGGAGACTTTGAAAAAATTTAGGTGAGAGCAAGTACGATGATACTAAAGAGAAAGCACAAGAAGCTTGCAATGAAATTAATCTAAAGCTTCAACTTTTAAACTTTTCACTAATGGAAGAGAGAGAAAGTTCTACAAAGCTAGTCAGGAGAGAAAATTAGTCGCTAAAACGAAGATACCCTAAAAGTGCCAAAAATTGCCTTTTAAACCCTTACATCATCAACTAATTAAACGACAATTCAGGGGTTGGCATGGTCGTGCCCCTTGGCACGAGGCACCCGTGCCAAATCTCTATCCAAATTTCCCTTTGCCCTGTTCGTGGCACGCCCTGCTGATTATTTGGCACGCCCCTTTGGTATTTTTCCGTCAAGTGGGTTGGATTTTTCTTCCACTTGGGCTTCTGTCTTTTTTGAGCCTACCAAACATAAAATATCATTAATTAACTAATTTAAAGATTATTTGTGAGCTAAGAATCCAGTGTAATGAGGGTTAAAACTTTGCCCAATTAGGAATTGAACACTATTGCTTGTGATATGATGATAGAAAGGAGAAGGTTTTTATATCAAAGCATTAGTGCGTCAAACATCCCAGTCAGTTTTTACCATTTTAAATACCTAGTTTCTAATAAATTCTTGTCAAAGATCTCTAAGAAGCATAAGATAAAGGATTCATTGATACAATTTCTATCTTCAGGGCTTGGGTATCTCTCCCTTTGAGATCTCGTACATGAGTTATTTCTTATGTTGGTAATAAAATGCTCTTATTTCATACCAAGAAGGAAAAAAGAAACAAAGATAGTAGTATTTCTTCTTTTAAAATGCACGTTTTAGGAAAACCAGGTACAAGTTTTATATAAGCGGAGCTCAAGCCTTGGATAGTGTTGATTGTCCAACATTTAATTAATATAATAAGGCATTCTATATTCTCTTTTAGTTTGATGTCATGTTTTTTACTTAGATTGCAACCAATAACATTTTTTTTTTGTAAGCAAGTGAGCTATTCATTTGAGTTCGAAAAACATCTACAAGATACACTTTTGCATTCCTAGGTTTCATTAGCTCATATGTACAAAATCCATAATTGCTGCCTATTTTTCTTATTAACTATACTTATAGCATGTAATTTTAGTAAAGCAAAAATTTGTTAAACGAATGCATTCACGACCTCTCTAGCTTTGGCCAAAATTCTCATATTTATTTCAATCGAAACACAATGTATCACAGCAGTGAGCAGCACACATAACACCGTTATCTTCACAACACTCATTTTACAATTAGTAGTCGTCCAATCACAATCCTAGGAATTGGTATCCTACAATGCCACAATGGAGGAAAATGCATTAGAGTATCCTTACTATGCCCACAACATAAAAAGAGATGGTCTCGAGTTTCAGGTTCCCGTTTGCAAAGAACACACATATCTTGTTCAAAGTATTTGACCTATCACGTACACCCGATTAACTCACATAAGAGGCTTTAGGTATATTCCATATGCCTCAAATCCATTTAGTCTAATGGATATTAACACCTTAATCCCTTGCTAACCAATCACAGCCACTTGAAACAAAATAGTTACTACGTTTGCCATTTACCCAAATATACCTCCGAACATCATAGCCTCTCTTAAGCTCATCCGTAGTCTTTAGTATCCATTTCCAAACCCAAGTAGAGCTTTTAAGAGCTTGACAATCCCACTAGTTCTTTTTTACAAGTAGATATGATTAATCCACCTGACCCGCAAAGAATCAGATTTCATTGTAATGCCTCAAACACACCTACCTATGGAAGCAATCTATTTCCTAGTGTTTAATGCCCAAAACCACCTTTACTGTTGGACTCGCAAACCAAAACCCAAGCTATTAAGGTTGTCCCTTGCTTTTGCTTATGCCTCCTCAGATGAAGTTTCTACAAACTTGAGTAATTTATTGCATGACATATTGAGGTAATATAAAATTGGAGGCCCAATAACTTTGCATGCTAATTACAAGTGAGTTAATTAAAAATTTAGTAGCAAGTCGACATGAAGTACAAGTATCTCAAAACTTATTTAGAAAAGATATCAAACTAGAACTTATAAGACTAGATAATGTCCGAGCTACACAGTGACCAAGACATTGATGCCAAGTGACAGCAAGATCTACTAATGCAACAAACGTAGGAAAAGAGGTGACGAAGGGACTCACAATTGGGTAGAGTTTTGTATGACACAATGCTTGAAGCAGAATCCTATCTGACATTTTGTCCTTAACACAAATAGAAGAATCATCATAAAGGATATAACAATTATTATCATGACACAACTAACGAATAAACAGTAAATTATGCTTCAAGGAAGGCACCTGAAAATCTTTGTTGAGAGAGAGAGAGCCATGAGCAGCGGAGAGCTTTGAAGTTCCAACATGTTTAATCAAAAGAAGAGCACCATTGCCAACCTGAACGCAATCAGAACCATGATAAAGGGATTTAGATATCAAGTTACTTTCAATAGGTGTCACATGGGAAGCATTAGTCGAATTCATGAACCTCTATTTAGTTCAATTTTTAGCCCTTATTTGACTCATTTTCTTCCGCGTTTTCACGTTCGATCGTGTTAAGGAACAGTCAAATCGGCCTCATTCAGCGCAATTTTTACTCATATAACATCTTTCGATATTTTCAGAAAAGTTTATTGAAAAAACGGAAAGATGAACAATATTTAGCAGAAGCGTTGCACGGAAGTCCCACATAACCGGACCCGCGTAGCACGACCAACCCATCCAGACCAGTACACTTGGCCGGGCAGCCAAGTGGCACGGTCACACCGTGTCACTTGTGCGGTTCTGGGGGGCTTCGGGCAGAGTTTTGCCACGGTCACACCGTGCCTCAGGGCACGACCGTGCCACCCCCGTTCCGCGTCGCGACTTAAATTTTCCTTTGGGACTGTTTTGGAGGACATTTAGTTTACATTCAGTTTTTCTCTTCCCATATGTTTTCTGAGGCGATTTTTAGGTTTCACTAGAGAATTTTATTTCCGCACTATTGAATTCGCTATTGGATTGAAGTTTGTTCTACCGTTAATTCATGCGATTAATTTAAGGTTTTTCATCTTAATTCTATCTTCTCTTGCTCTTAGTTGTTCTAAGTTTGGATGCCATGGTTGTTGAATTGAGTTATTGAATTGTTGTTCTAAACATGATTGTAGGCTAAATCCTTCAACTTAGGTTGGGATTGGCACCGAATATGTGTAGTTGAATCTTTTACTGGCTCAATCCCTGCTTCCCCTTTTCTTTGCAACTATAAATTCTACTATGCACGCCACATGCTCGATGAAATGTTCGAAAGAACAATCATCCTTTTTATTGGGGTTTAGGGGAGTGTTGAGAGACGAAACCTTTACCTAGTGTGCCTTTGCAAACGATTAGGGTTTTAACATGAAAATAGTTAAGATTCTAATTGGGATTTGAGATTGTGAATCTTGTAATCCTTCGACCTTCAGTCCCATGAAAATAGACGACTATAGTTATAGGATTAGTCTTTGACCCTTGAGAAAGGGAGGAGGTGGGCTTAGTTGACAATTTATCCATTCGTGATGCATGCCTAGGAGATGTTTGGTAGGGCTAGAAATTGATTCGCTAGCATATTTGTGCTGCTAATTCCAACATGAGTGCTTCCTATTCTGCTGCTTACTACGCTTATTAGTTGTCATTGTTTCACCTAGTTTAGTCTTCCAACCACATTTGTGATAGCCTAACTTGAGTGGTCTAATTAGTTCTGGTAGTTGGAGCCAAGTTCCTCGTAGACACGACCCGTACTTGCCGGTTGCTAGCTATAGCTACGCCGTGCATTTGCGGTATATTTTTAATTTAACAAGTTTTTAGCACCGTTGTCGGAAAACTTGTGCCTTTCAATATTAGAATCGATTAGCGTGCTCTAGACTAGGCTTTTTCTTTTCCTATCCACCCCTTCTTATTTCCCCCTCCCTCTCGTGCTTGAAATTGTTTATGCTGTGGTAGTGTTGGCTTTGTATGCGCAGGCGAAGTCAAAAGGATCAACCACTTGTTCCTTTTGACCCAGAGATTGAAGCCACTACTTGAAGGCAAAGCGGTGCAAGGAAGCGGCAACACGCACAAGTTCTGATGGCTGGGCAAGATGAAAGAGTGTTGCGAGATTATGCCCTCCCCCAAGCATCGGGCATAACCTCCTCCATCGTTTGCCCCGCCATCGAGGCTAACAATTTTCGAGCTAAGCCCCGCACTAATCACTTTTGTGGAGAGGGAGCAATTCAGCGGACACCCCTCGGAAAACCCAACATGCACCTTCGCAGATTCCTTGCGAAGTGTGACACCATCAAGCTGAACGGGGTGTCCACCGACGCAATCCGCTTACGGCTCTTTCCCTTCTCACTGTGGGATAGAGCCAGCGACTGGCTGCAGAACGAGGAGCCCAACTCGTTCACCACTTGGGAAGTACTCTTCAAGGCGTTCCTCAGCAAGTACTTCCCACCTGGCAAGACTGCCAAGCTAAGGACGGACATCACCTCCTTCGCCCAGCAGGATGGTGAGTCCCTTTACGAAGCATGGGAGAGGTTTAAGGACCTCTAGCGCCAGTGCCCCCACCACAGAGTTTCTGACTGACTCCTAATCCAAACCTTCTACAATGGGTTGGAGCGGTCAATGAAGATCTCGGTTGATGCAGCAGCAGGGGGTGCTCTAATGGGCAAATCAATTGAAGCGGCAAAGGCATTGTTGGAAGAGATGGCTTCCAACAACTATCACTGGGCAAGTGAGAGGGTCACCCCCAAGAGAGGCGGTGGCGGACACGAGGTAGATACTATGACACTCCTGGCGAGCAAGGTGGATGCCCTCGTACAACGTCTGGATAAGGTGGCCACCCCTTCGACCACTTCTGCGGGGCCATCCATGGGGACCTATGCATACTGTGAGACCTGTGGTGTACAGGGACATACCTCCGTTGAATGTTACAATGCCCCCCAGCATTGAACACATCAACGCGTTCCACTATTACAACCCACCACCACAAAATAACCCCCACCATACCACCTATAGCCAGGGTTGGAAGAGTCACCCAAATCCTCTCTACAAAACTCCTAACCCTCACCCTCAGAACTCCATCCAACCATCCGGTTTCCACAACCGAGCTCTCTACATTCCACCCCCTCTACCTCCTGAACCTACATCTCACCTGGAGAGTCTTATGGAGCGTTTCATAGCGACCCAAGCCACGACCAATGAGACTCTTAAGGAGTCAATTCATCTGCTAACCTCCAGGGTAGATGTCATGGCCGCCCATCAGAAAACGATGGACACACAGATTGCTCAGATTGCCCAACAGGTGATCCACCTGTCCCGACCTTAAGGGCAACTTCTCGGCCAGCCCGAAGTTAACCCCCGAGGTCACATCAATGCCATCTCCACGATGGACGAGGGGTTAGAGGAGAGCCCAGTGATGGTTCTCTAGGAGGTCATTCCAGTTCATGATTCTGCTGGAACTGAGGGGAAGAAGAGAATAGAGAATCTGAGTTCTGCCGTAGAGACTAGGCCACCACCTCCCGCTCACAGATACCAGCCCCTAGTGCCCTTCCCTCAGCGACTGGCATGGTCCAAGCTATCTCAGCTTGAGCCTCGATTCGCGCGAATCTTGAAACCTTACGCTGAATCTATGTCAGTAGCCTCTTCCTGGAAACTCTCAAGGAAACACCTGCTCATTTGAAATTTTTGAGAGAGCTCCTATCCAAGAAGGGAGAACCTATGGACGCTTCAGTGGCCCCCATTACCAGATCCTGCAACTCGCTCCTACCGAGGCGGTCCCTCTCAAAACTGCAGGATCCTGACAGTTTCTCTATCCCATGCTGCATAGGGGATATGCAGATCGAGAGAGCCCTTTGCGATCTGGGCGCTAGTGTGAGCCTCATGCCGCTCTCTCTCTGCAAGAAGCTGCAACTACGGGACCTCACGCCCACCAGCATGACTATTCAGCTCATAGACTGTTCCATCAGGCAGCCTGTCGGCCTTCTGGAGGATGTTCCAGTCCAGGTGGGCAAGTTCCTCATCTCCTGTGATTTTGTCATTCTTGACATGGATGAGGACTTCCCAGCCCCACTCATCTTAGGTCGGCTATTCCTCACTATCACGGGGCGGTGATCGATGTGCAGACAAGCACCATATGATTCACTGTATGTGAGGGGATGGTGGATTTCAGCTTCTCTCCTCTCGCTCCACCTTCAACGCCTATTTTTTCCCCACCCTCTGAGGAGCCTATCCCCATCTCCCCCTTCGATGTTGTTCCCGGGGTTGACATATCTGATGAAAATGGGGGACCCCACCTACTGTTTGAAGGTTATTCTGCTATTTCTGTGGCCGTCCCATCTTGTTTCACGACCGCTTCTGCTTGTACTGGGGAGGTAGATGATCCTACTTCATATTTCTATGTCTCCCCCAGGCCACCTCCCGCATCATTATTATCTATTATTTGGAGGTAAGGGTGCTAAGGACCTTAAACAAGCGCTTCTTGGGAGACAACCCAAGACATTTAACGCTTTCAAAAAAAAAATTGTGTCACTTTCGCCCTTTCCCCTCCCCCTTTCCCTCTTCGTTCCTTGCCTTCCCCCTTCCCTTGCCATTTTTCTGTGTCGTTTTCATTGCAGACAATGAAAATCTCAAGCATGGGGGGGTGAGCTTAATAGCTTATCGCTCTTTGGGTGGAATGGTGGATTTTGGGGTATTGGTTGAATGACATCACTTGCATTTGCATCATATAGATAGGATGACATATAGTTTTCATAGGATATCTTTGCATTTCTTTCCTTTAATAGAGCATGTAGGTTAGAGCATATAAGACACATGTTGCATCTCAAAAGGAGAAGTGATCGAGTTGGGCGTCCTTAAGCTTTCCAGGTACTACTTCTTACCCCTATTCTCACTATCCTTTATATCTTTTAATGCTTTTCTTAGCTAGCTTTATTGCTTTTCAATAAATGTGTACGAAAACCCGTCTTATGAAGACAACACAAGGGGTGATGATTAATTGATCTGGTTGAGTTGTGTGTTGAAGTATGGCCTGTTATGGTGTGAACTTTTGTGAATTGTGCTCTAATACCGCCATCTGTATTTCCCCTATCCTATGTTGTATGTCATATTGCCCTTGAGATTCATGTAATTTGGCTTGATTGACCTCGATAAGTGGGATATACCTTTAAGTAAGTTGTTGGACTGTGGTAGACTTACCTGTGAGACTTTGAGCCTAATGACTATTCATTGCATATAGTCTCATACTTTCCTTCATGTGTGACTCATCCATGATTGCATCTCTAGAACTTGGTCTTGTTCTCTTTAAAATCGCATTTAGCATGTGCATGTGTTGATATGACTGAGGCAATCTTTGTTCTATTTAGCCACATGAGCAAAAAAGCCACCCATTGATATGCACTACCCCCTTGGCTAGTCCCTTGTGCCTTTCCCCCTTGTCTTTGTTGTTGCCCCCTACACACTACACACTTGGCCTATCGATATTCTCCGTATCCTTGTCAAGGTCTAGTGGAGCGATACTTCCATGTTGAGTTGGGTCTGTTTTGAAGGTTAGTTCACCCCGAGTACGTTACTAGTGACTTGTTTTGGGGGGATTCGTGATTTAAGTTTGTGTTACCCATGTCATTCAGATGTCTTTCTCCTTTCAAAGAAAAGAAATAGAAATGAATGAAAAAGAAGGAAGCAGCCAAAAAAAAAAGAGAAAAAGAAAAAGAAAAAAATAGAAAAGTTGTGAATAAGGTGTTTGGCATGGAAGTGTGACAATGAGATTGCTAAATCCCTCCCTTAAGGTTTTTGTGGGGTTGTTGCTCAAATTTTCAATTGTGGTGTAAAGTTGTTGTTCCGACATCAGTTGTGGAAATGTTTTTTGCTCCCTAGTCTTTGAATGTTAGCTCCACTATTCCCAAACTTTTTCCACTTCTCACCCTTTACCTTTAACCCCATTACATCCCTTTACAAGTCCTCATGATTTACACATTGCACTTTGCATTAGGCAGTGGAGAATTGAGAACTCTACTGAGCTTGTGGTAGTTGCTTGATTGGGTAGAGTATTAAGTACACCCTTGTTACATATTCTAAACACATTGAGGGGAGTGTTCCACTTTATCCTAAAGTGAGGTTCTACCAGTCCTACTTACTCATCACTCATCAAGGAAGGTCATGTCTTGTTATGTGCTTCGATACTAGGGCATTTGATGCATTGCATTTGGGTATGGGCACCCATGGAAGGAAGTGTGTGACCTACATTTGAATTGTTTCACATTTTTCACTTGGCCATCTTTAATGCATGGTTTAACTTAGATTATTGATTATTCATCCCTTGCTTGAGGAGGGTGTGTTATGAGGTTTACCATCCTCCCTGATCCTTCATAGCGTAGTCTTGGTTGGGGACAAGCAAGAGATAAGCATGGGGGCGCGACGAACCTCTATTTAGTCCCATTTTTAGCCCTTATTTGACTCATTTTCTTCCGCGTTTTCACGTTCGATCGTGTTAAGGAAAAGTCAATTCGACCTCATTTAGCGCAATTTTTACTCATATAACATCTTTTGATATTTTTAGGAACTTTATTGAAGAAACGAAAATATGAACAACATTTAGTAGAAAGGAGTGCCAAGAAGGCGAAAAAAGCTGCGGAGAAGCGTTGCACGGAAGTCCCACGGAACCAGACCCGGTAGCACGGCCTACCCACCCGGACCAGCACACTTGGTCGGCCAGCCAAGTGGCACGGCCAAGTGGCACACCCGTGCCACTTGTGCTGTTATGGGGTGCTTCGGGCAGAGTTTTGGCACTGTCACATCGTGCCTTGGGACACGACCGTGCCACCCCCTTTCCACGTCGTGACTTAAATTTTCCTTTGGGACTGTTTTGGAGGACATTTAGTTTACATTCAGTTTTTCTCTTCCCAGATGTTTTCTGAGGCGATTTTTAGGTTTCACTAGAGAATTTTATTTTCGCACTATTGAATTTTCTATTGGATTGAAGTTTGTTCTACCGTTAATTCATGCGATTAATTTAAGGTTTTTCATCTTAATTCTATCTTCTCTTGCTCTTAGTTGTTCTAAGTTTGGATGCCATGGTTGTTGAATTGAGTTATTGGATTGTTGTTCCAAACATGATTGTAGGCTAAATCCTTCAACTTAGGTTGGGATTGACACCGAATATGTGTAGTTGAATCTTTTACTGGCTCAATCCCTGCTCCCCCTTTTCTTTGCAACTATGAATTCTACTATGCACGCCACATGCTCGATGAAATGTTCGAAAGAACAATCATCCTTTTTATTGGGGTTTAGGGGAGCGTTGAGAGACGAAACCTTTACCTAGTGTGCCTTTGCAGACGATTAGGGTTTTAACATGAAAATAGTTAAGATTCTAATTGGGATTTGAGATTGTGAATCTTGTAATCCTTCGACCTTCAGTCCCATGAAAATAGACGACTATAGTTATAGGATTAGTCTTTGACCCTTGAGAGAGGGAGGAGGTGGACTTAGTTGACAATTTATCCATTCGTGATGCATGCCTAGGAGATGTTTGGTAGGGCTAGAAATTGATTCGCTAGCATATTTGTGTTGCTAATTCCAACCTGAGTGCTTCCTATTTTGCTGCTTACTACGCTTATTAGTTGTCATTGTTTCACCTAGTTTAGTCTTCCAACCACATTTGTGATAGCCTAGCTTGAGTGGTCTAATTAGTTCTGGTAGTTGGAGCCAAGTTCCTCGTGGACACGACCCGTACTTGTCGGTTGTTAGCTACAGCTACGCCGTGCACTTACGGTATATTTTTAATTCAACACGAATCAGGATACCAAACTGATTCGTTGGTGTCGATAGTATTGAAAGTAGCGCAGGTAGAAATTGATGTGGAATATGCGGTATATCGACTGGGGCAACCTGCAGCAGTGTGTCCAGAGAAAAGGTAAATTTGACATACGCTATTCGGATGAGAACATAAGACTTTGCCAGATGAAGTGTTGCCTACAGATAAAACATTCGTGACACAAGAAGTCGAAAAGGCTGTGCTACCAGAAATTGTTCATGCACGCATGCTTCTAGGTGAAGGCTGAGTTTCAGCAGAAGATTGTTGAGGATTGCAGTTGCCCCTTGGTTGCATCATTCCCTTCTATTGTTATACTTATTCTCGTCATGATTTCCATTCCCATTATTAGAATTCTGATTGTTACCACCTTTGTGCTGAACTTGATTATTATTATTAGCAGTACAACTAGTTTGGAAGCAAGGGCTTGATGTTGAAAGGTGAAAGAACTTTTATTCTTCATAAATTTAAGTTGTTGCTCATAGCGAATAGGCTTGACTTGTAAATCATCAAACGTTAGAAGATTAGAACCATAAGATTGAGTGATAGCCAGCATATGGTAGTCCTTATCAACTCCATCCAGCGCCAGCTGAACCAAACCCAAATTAGAAACAGGAGAGCGAATCGAAAAAAGCAAATCAACAATTTGTTTAATGCTACATAAATAGTCTTCCATGAATTGATGTTCATCTTTAGAGAGATTAACAATCATGCATTTCAAATCCATTGCACTGGCAAGACTAACTGAATCAAAACGATGAGAAATAAGTTCTCAAATAGGAAAAGCATGCAAGATATCATTAACCTCCGTAAGGAGATCAGATGAAATTGTGGCAAACAACCATGAACGCAACAATTGATCTAAATGAAGCCACACGTAATAAGCGAGATTATGTGTTGAAAACTTGTAGAATCAACAACATAAGTGGTAGGAGGAGTCATAGTTCCTTCAAGAAATCCATGTTGGTTGTTGAGTCACAAAAAAGGCCTGAAATTGGGTATGCTGTGGGAGAAAGTCTTTGACGTTAGCAAGAGTTGTGGTAACAAAATGCTTGATATTGATGGAGAAAATACCCGGATGGAAAGGAGGAAGACCAGACTTGATAGAGAGTTAAGATGGATATCAAAAGGATGACTTATTGAAGGGGTAACCAACCCCTACAGCAAGCTCATAAATGCAGAAGACGAGAAACTAGCTGTAGCCATAGGCGAGGAGCCTATGTCCATAGAAACAGTGGGATGTGTGCCACCCCATAAGAAGAAGGAAGACCAACAGAGGACGCCCGCCCGGAGGTGAAGTGCAATGGATCTGGTGGCAATTGGGCGATAGGATCTGAACAGATCAGTAAAGAGAAAATTAGTCTGAGATTATGATTAAAGACAATGTGCCCTAAAGAGGATGGATGAGAGGTGCTGGCAGGTGGGGAGGAAGGACAAGGGACATTGTCGCACATCGAAGAAGCTAGATGTTGAGGTATAAAATGGTAGGTTTCAGGCGAAAAGTTTCTACCATGAGGAAGAAGCCAAGTGTATGCAAACAACAGATGATTTTTTTATTTTTATTTTTTAAGGATGATTCTGATACCATGTGAATGCAACGATGAGACTCTGACCCAACTAGGAACCCTGACACCTTATTAAATAGTAGGTTTACAAAATTAGGGTTGAGATACAATATGGAATACAAGATAAAAATAAATTTATTCCTAATACATTTCTATTATCTTGGATAATATGAAGAGGGAAATAGAAGAGGGGACATGACCTATGGGGACAGAGGATCTTGAAAATCACGCAGAATGACCTTTTTTTGCTAACCTTTCTCAACGGGTTATCTTCTTCACCATTTTATTTCATCATGCAAATATCTTAGAATTGTTTTAAGTGTGATTATAAAACAAAGTTATGATTATAAAAGTTAATGTAATAGTTGTTCTATATGTTTTGGTTTTTCTTGGGGGACAATATGACCTTAGTTTCTTTAAATCTAAATCATCATGGAACATATTTTGCAATCGTAATAATGAAAAAAAAACCTGATCACATTTTTTTGAATGATCTTCATATAGTTTTCGATCTTATTATTTTAGAGGGTGCTTGAAATCATGTGTGTTTATAGGGTTAACTCCACCAACTTTTGTTTGAATTTATCTGTGATGATCGTTTGCTTCTTTTAGATGTGTCTTTTATAGTGGACTCTCATATATAAAATAAATGCGAATAATTCACGAAAAATGTGTCTCAAACTTTCTACTAGTATAGGAATTGAATTGCAACGTCAAGCATATTTGAAGAAATTGATTTTTATAAACTTGTATTATATTTTATGTACTAAATCATGACGAATAATGCGTTATTTTTTTAATACCCAAAAAAGTGTTTTAAAATGGAGGGTCTTAAAATAATTTCATCAAAATTTAAGCCTTGTTCTTTTCGTTGTTAAATTTCAAAATATCAATCTCAATTCATTTCAACCTATTTCAACCCGTTTCAATTTATTTCAATCCACTTTTACTATTTCAACCAAGTTCAATTTATCACATAAAAAATTTAACCCACTTTAACTAATTTTAATATATCTCAATCTACTTCAATCATCCTCACTCTACTTCAACCCACCTTATTATTTTATCCATTTTAATTTATTTACGAAAAGAACAAGCCCTCGGTGTAATTTTTTTGCTCTGGCGCTGCAAATAAAATTTTAGAAGTTTTTCTCCTTTACACGTGTCAGGGGCACCGTAACAGGGTATGGCGTCGTACTGGTGGCAGGCAAAGTATTGGCTTGAGGTTTCTCCCTCGAGTCCCCGCCTTCCGTGTGTGTGCGCATCCGCGGCTCGACAAGCTGCTCCGACCTGGGTTTCGGGCTGTCCAGCCACAATCCATCTGTCCTCTATCTCGATTCAATGGTCGATTCCTTGCTGTAGACGCCTACCCGTGTCTGACACCTACTTTACTAAATGATTTACAAGGTTAGGGTTTCCGAAATTTATTCTGTTCATTTATTGTCTTCTTCTTATTATCATCATTATCCTCTTTTTCTAATATTAGTTAATTTAGGACTGTGGTTGGAGTTGTTGGGGGCCCCCCAAAAAACTTGGTATTCTGTGAACTATCCGGGTTGAAGGAAGGAAGCATCATGTTTCTGGTGGCTGTGCTAGACTGTTAATTGCAATAAAGCAAACAAGTAGGGATTGAATTGGATTTGGGTAGCTTGATTTACAAAATTCGAATTTTTTTTTTTGGGGTAGTCACTTATTGCCAAGATGGATGGCAGAGCAGGAGTTATTGCTATTTTTGCACAGTTCTATTATCAGACTAGTTGGATCGGATTCATTATAAGGTTGAGCGGTTTAATACTTGGTAAAAGGTTTGTTTAAAACTGTACATTATTGATAAGATCTCCAGAATCCCTGATTGACCTGAAAAATCATATGAGAAATCAAGAAAGCAGTTCAACAAAGTGGTTGTCTTCTTAGTTTCCACTTGCTTGTTATCCTGAGAGTTTTTGTTTGATGACCGTGAAGCATATCAGGATAAAGTAAATGTGAATAAGTGAAAAAAGATATCAGATTTGTTAGACCAACATTCGACTTATGTGGGAGGTGTGAAACTCTCTTATTTGGGCAAACCATGTTTAGAGTTTATTTAATGGTCATTTTGGTTGTATTTGCATTATTTTGAGGTTCAGGTTTGATGGATGCAATGGTGGATCCTGATATATTGTATAATGGTGTCCACTTTAAAGTTTTCAAAGATTATAAATGCCAGTTAATTTTTATGGGTGTCCACTTTAATATTTCTGAAGATATTTATGCTTGAATTGTCAATAATTTTCCTACTTCCATGGAATTATAACAATGTCAACTTTAAAATAATTTTTCCGCTGAAAAGTATTTGCCAGTTACTAAGTCATGAATATCTTCTTACTTCACTTTTTCTTGATTCCATGTTTGTACCTTGCAGCCATTGGGCAATATTGCATGTGGGTTTGTGGCTTTAACTACATATCTATAATTTTTTAGCCAAATAAAAAATAGATATATTGTAACTCATGTGAGAACTTTGTGATGTATACGGTATAACCCCCGTAGAAAATGGGCATCCGTTAGATTGCAATTGCTAGTTTGTTATTACCTTCATTTTCCTTTTTTTTTGGGCTATTGATGTAGCAATGACTAATTGTGTGATAAAAGATGAATTGGAGGTACAACCAACCCATGTTTTTGACATGTCTTGTTGCTTGTTCCATGCATAGAGAAGGCAAGGAGATTGGATGGCTGATCGGCTTAGTCAATTACCTGATGAAATACTTGCTTTCATCCTCTCCTTCTTAAGCATAAGAGATGCTGTGAGAACGAGGGCATTGTCATGCCGATGGAGGCATCTTTCTCCATCGCTAGCTGTTTTGCAGTTTACCTCTCTGTCATTATTTGGAAGGAAAGATGCACGAAATCGCACAATCAAACTTGAATATCAGTCTAAGTTTGTTAGAGCTGCTGATCAATTTCTGAAACTATACAGAGGTCGAAATATCAACGCTCTTGAGGTTCATTTTGCGCTTGGTAACACCTTTGCTTGTCATATAGATAATTGGATTAAGTTTGTGGCTGAAATGAAGATAGAAAGAATTGACATGGACTTCGAATTTACGTTGTTGCGGAAGGGTGATAAGCTCTATGAGTTCCCTTGCTATCTTTTGCCTGCTGGGGATGCATCTTACTTGAAGCATCTACGTCTTGGATCTTGTCTTTTAATGCTGTCCTCGTCATCTGCATGCCAACTTGGTTCTTTGAGTACTCTTGAATTATGTGATGTAGAAGTGTCTCCAAGTGGCCTCAATACTATATTCTCTAGTTGTGTGAACCTTATCTCTTTGAAATTGCTGCGTTCTACTCTACCAACCACCTTGCACATCAACGGCCAACTTCCTCGTTTGAAGACTTTGGTGATTGAATCCTTTGATCATATGGAGCTTGGTCTTACTTCACTAAATATTGAACACTTTGTATTTAAGGGAGATACGGATTTCAGTTGCTGCAACGTTCCATTTCTGAAGAAAGTTCTTTTATTCTCATCTTGGATTTTCAGAAAGCTTGTACTGAATATTCCTCAGGTTCAGGATTTGTGTCTACTGATAAATGATCAGGTCAGTTGTGCCATTATCCTTATTAGCGGGAGTGCTTTTCATATATAATTGTTATTAGTTGTACTAGTATTTGACATGTGCATGTGGGGAACTTTAATTCTCAACTGTGTTGCATCTCCAAAACTTGTAAACAAAGTCATTATTAATTGCAACTTCTAATTTTGTAGAGGTTTAAGCTAGCTTTCTTTGGTTTTGTATAAGATCAAAGACCGTTATTCTCTGATGTGAATGCCGAAATTTCCGATGCCAACTTTTGGGTTTCTGGCAATTTGTACCCTAGCTAGTGATTAAGAGATGTGAACATTGCTTATAAACAACTAACTAAAGATTGCTCAGTTCAAGTGTGAAAAATACTTTGAATTACAATTGTGATTTAGCGACTAAATGCTTATCACACTTGAATGACTAGTGCTGCAAGAACTTTGAAGGAGTCGAAAAGTCTTATCGACTTTCCGTACAGTTGAAAATGCCCTTTTTGGGCAATTGTTTGAGCTTTAGATCGTAGTGCTCATCCGAAAGTAAAGGACTCCTTGAGATTTTTTTTTATTGGCAAATTCATGACTTTTCAGGATTGCAGTCTTTGTTTTCTGAAAAATTTATATGAGTAGAGTAACGTGCTGAATAGGGGTCACCTCTTTTGGATTTTGTAGGTATGATTTGTTCATGTGAACGTGAGTCATGATGATTTTTGTATTTGCCCTATTGTACATGAGTGACATTCCGTTGGTTTCTTTCTAATATAACTTTTGATTGATCATGTAAGGAAAACAAAATTTGGTCTGATTCACTAAAAGGGGGAAAAAAGTCATAGTAGACTACAGGAATTCGATCATAAATTGTGCTCTACTTTTGTTGCTGTGTCTTCTATAGTAACACTTTAGAATTCTAGGACCGAAGAAGCAGAACATCTAAGCTATTCAAGGGTAAAATCGCTTATATCTTGACTTGGGCATTATGGTGGAAGGAGGCTTGGATTTTTAATGAAGAGGAAGATCTATGATAAGGTCAAAGATCGATTATATTTTAAAATTGAAAGATATCTATATGTAATCATAGTAAAGAGTTTGTTAGTCATGATGCCTTGAATGGTTCAATCAAGCTCCTAAGATAATAAAATGAGAACACTTTTTGAATATGGATGACTTGTGCACAAATTACAAAGTATGTTTTGCATGTTAGCTAGAGGACATAGACTAACTTCGTCTATAGGCTATTGGTCTTAGTGGACTAGCAGCAGTGTTGGTGAAGGGCCTTCACGAAGGACTTCAAGGCCCTGTGTCATCTATGAGAAAATGTTGATACCTGAGCATTTGATTATTGTTATTGTAAGATGAGCATAAAAGATCAAATCGAATTGTGCAGGATGTTTACTGAGGAGGTGAAACAAGTCTCTATTCCAAATTGATCAAATCTAACAAGCCCAATCCACATGGATTTTGCTATGGATTTTACAATTGGCCGTGATTGGAGAGCAAATTTATGAAGGCCTTGCCCGAATTAATTCCACTCGTTTGAATTGATTCCAAGGGCATCAAACCCAAATTCAAGGGCCTCAACCCGAACGAAGCAGATGACCTTAGACTCTTTGCATGTTGTGATGTGATATACTATTGTATATCCAAGCTGAACCGCGTGAGGCTTAGCTCTAAACTCCCAAAACTTATTGCATGATATTAGTGATTTAGATTGAAAGGTAGGAGTGTTATATACATTATGATGTCATGCCAACAGATAAGAGGAAGAGTGTGCTTCTGTGAAAGATAAAAGTTTTGTTCACTTTGTGATGTCATGCCAAGAAGTCACTTGAGGTTACAATTGGAACAGGAAGAATGCAAGATGCAGATGAAGATTGACTTTTCTAAAGTTTATGGCTTAGTGGCCACTAGGAATTCATTGAGGAGACACATACTTGGTTTGCATTTCCTAAAATTGGTTATTGTCTGCAAAATGAAGTGTTTGACCTCTGTATCCTTTTTAGTTTAGGTGAATGGAGATGTTCATGGTTATTTTAAAGGTGGGAAAAGGTTTAAGGTAGGGAAATTCTGTTTCCTTTATTCTCTCTCTTTAGGCCCTGTTCTTTTCGTTGGTAAATTCAAATTTACCAACATCAACCAACTTCAACCCACAGCAACTCACTTCAACCCATTTCACAAATTTCAATAAAAAAAATACCATCTTCAATGCATTTCAACTAACTTCAACCCACTTCTTATTATTTTAATCAACTTCTACCCATCATACCCCAAAAAAAAATTAATAATCAACCAACTTCAATCTATTTCAACCCAATTCTACCAATCTCAACCAGTTTCATCCTTTTACCAACCCATATTTCCTAACGAAAAGAGTAGACCCTTAGTCGTAGAATAGTTTTCTGAGGGAGTAATGCCTGAATAAGTGCTTTAAATTCCACCCCAAATGCAAGAAAATAAAAGTGCAACATCTATGCTTTGCTAATGATATTATGTTATTCAATAAAGCTGATGAAATCTTATTGGAAAATGCAAGAAGATGAGAACTCAATTGAATTCAAGCTGAAAAGATAGCCAAAATTGATGCGACCCCCTCCTCTCGCACGACACCTTTTCCTCTCTCCCCAGGTGCCGGTCCTCGGTGGCCGGTGAAGCTCAGGGTGCCCGGAGTGGTCACCGGAGGTCCACCTGAGGTCTGCTGGACTGTAGGTCTAATGGAGCCGCCGGCCGTCCTCTTCGCTGGTTGGTTTGGGTGTTTTGCGACTCCTCCTTGTATTTTCTTCAGATTTCCACGCCGATGGAGGTTTTAGGGGATCTCCGGTCTCTGCGTTGGGTTGGTTGACAGGTTCCGTCAGCGCCGGTGAGTTCGGTGGCGGCTTTCCGGTCGCTGGCGACTTTTCCGGTCATCGAAATCTCGCCGGAAATTTCTCAGCTCTCTTTTCCTGGCCCAGATTCTGCCGTCTTCTCCCCTGGTTCTGCTGCTCTCTTCGTCCGATCGCCGGTGAGTGGCTTTGTGTTAATCCTCCTCATTTTCTCTCTTCTCCGACCACGGGGTGGTGTAGGTGGGTTCAGTGGTCAGTTCTTTGACTCCCTTCTTAGCTTGTTTCGTTCAGTGGGTTGTCTTCCTTCCCCTTTCTTTGCAATGGCCTCCAATTTTGCCATTTATGCTGCTGTGAGGGTGGAGGGGAAGTTCCTGGAAGTGACTAGGGGTGTGGGAGGTCCTTTTCCTTTTAAAGTTGCTGAATCCAGTAAAAGGAGAAGGTCGTTTATTCAGTTGAGCCTCCAGGAGTTTCGATGGGTGGCAGTTCAAATGGTTCGCTTCTGCTTCTCAAAGGGAGAACCATTGTGGCTGAAAACTTTTAGGTGGGGTCAGAGGTGTCTATTGCTTCAACTGAGAAAGAATAACAAAGGTAGATTCATTGTTCTCTCTCTTTTGGGCAATGGTGGGAGGGTTAGGACTGTGATCTTCCCTGAGGGAGCGAAGGGTGAGGGTTGGTTTGGGGTGACTAAGGTTTTCAAGGAAACTCTGATTGAAGGCCATAAGAAGCGTTCCCTTTCTTTAAGGAATGCTCCTATTCACTCTAGGCTTCGGGTCAGCAGGGATAGGTCTTTTGCTAGTGTCGTCCGAGGCCACCTTGGTGGATCCCCTGATTCTTCCTTGATGGGCTGGAAGTGCAGGGAGTGTGGATCATGGGATGTTTGTGCAGCTGTGATAGGTGAAGCTCACAATGGTAGTGGCGGCTTGTCGAAGCAGAAGGTTTCCTTCAAGGATAATGTTAAGGATGTGTCAGTGTCTCCTGGCACGGTGGGCAGTCCTAAGGAGTGTGTGGAGGTCGCTCCTTCCTGCATTAATCAATTTTAGGTGTTAAGAGATCTTTTAGAGAATTATCCGTCCTCCGATTGTGAGTGCAGCTCCCTGTGTGCCTTAAGGGTCCCAGAATCTCCTTGTAATGTGGTGGAGGAGGAGCTGCATCCAGCAGCTCGATCATCAGCTACGAGTGTGGTAGTTTATTCTCGTAGGAAGAAGTCTGGAAAGACTAAGCTCGTTGCTGATACAGGTTCGGGTGCTCCATGTGGGTAGGAGTTGTTTGAGGAACCTCTCCATCCAATCCACACTCAAGGAGTAGATGATGATGCATTAGTTAGTGCTCCATATGCAGGTAATGTTAGTGAAGGCTCTGCCTGGGTCTTGGAAAGAATGATCTTCTTTTTTAAGAAGATGGGGTTGGCCATTGAAGGTAGAGAGATGGAGCTGCTCTCTTTTCTTGCCTCACTGGAAGCCAATAGAATGAAAGGTGATCAAGTGGTAGAAGAGGGTAGGGGGATGCTGTTGCAAGGGAGAGTTTGTCTTTGGATGGGGCCAGCTGTTAAAGTTCTTGCCTGGAACGTTAGGGGGCTAAATTGTCCAAACAAGAGAGGGGATGTTAAGTGGGTGGTGCGCACTTTCGCGTGCGATGTTCATTCTCCAAGAATCCAAGTTGGAAGTTGTAAGTCGTACTATAGCAATTAGTCTGTGGGGTCGCCGTCCGATTGAGTGGCGTTACTTTCCCTCAGTGGGCCGCTCAGGAGGCATTATTATGATCTGGGATCCTCAAGTTTTGGAGCTTCGTGACTCTCGTATGGGGTCGTTCTCTGTTTGCTGCAAGTTTAGGTCGCTGGAGGACAATTTTGAGTGGGGTTTGATTGGGGTATATGGGCCTAATGACGACTATATGCGACGGGCCTTATTTGAGGAGCTGTCGTTCTTTATGTCCTCTTGGGACATACCGTGGTGCTTGGGTGGGGACTTTAATGTCATCAGGTTTCCCTCGGAGAGATCCTCAGGCGGTCGGTCGTCTTGGGCAATGGGAGAGTTCTCTAGTTTTATTGATGATCGCAATCTGATCGACCCACCATTGGAAGGTGCTCGCTTTACTTGGTCCAGCCACGAGGAGGTTCCTGTGTTATCTCGCATTGACCGTTTTTTATTCTCGGTTGAATGGGAAGACCACTTCGGGGGGGTTCGTCAAGTTACCCTTCCGAAAATTACTTCCGACCATTTTCCCATTCTCCTTCGGGTTGGTGAAGCCTCCAAAGGTAGACGCCCGTTTAAATTTGAGAATATGTGGCTTGAGGTGGATGGTTTTAGTGACCTTGTCAAATCATTATGGGATGAGTTGGTTGTTAGTGGCCCCTCCAGTTTTGTTTTGGCAAAGAAACTTAATTTTTTGAAGTCCAAACTCAAACCGTGGAACAAGGATGTGTTTGGCCATTTGGAGTTAAAGATGACTAGTTTGGTGGAGAAAGTGAAGCTCTTGGATGAGAAGGAGCAACATCAGTCTGTCTTATGGGTAGATAGAATTGAAAGACTGGAAGTTAAAACAGAGCTCTCTTTGGTGCGAAGGTCCATTGATATTTATTGGCGCCAAAGAGCAAAGCAGCAATGGATGGCGGATGGTGATCGCAACACCAAATTTTTCCACCAGGTGGCAAATAGGAGAAGAATTTTTAATGCCATTCACAATATTAAAGTGGATGGCGAGTTCTTTGATGATGCTGCCTTGGCCAATGAGGCAATTGTCCACTTCTATGAAAATATATGCCATGAAGATCATCCATCAAGGATCGTTCTTGATGGTATTGCTTTTGCCTCTATCAGTCTTGATGATGCTAGGGATCTTGAAAAGGAGTTTACTGAAGCGGAAGTTTGGAATGCAATCTCTGAGCTAGGAAATGAGAAAGCGCCAGACGGTTTCAATTTAGCCTTTCTGTTGGTCTATTGTCAAGGAGGAAGTTTTGGGTTTTTTTGCTGATTTCCATAATAAAGGTGTCTTTGAGAAAAGTTTAAATGCCACTTTTATTAGTTTGATTCCAAAAGTGGCTGGCGTAGATGATATGAAGCTTTATAGGCGTATCAGTCTGGTAGGGAGTGTTTATAAGATCCTTGCCAAAGTCCTCGCTTCAAGATTGAGGAGAGTTGTTGAAAAAATTGTGGGTCCCTCGCAGCATGCTTTTGTTCCTGGTCGTCAAATCTTGGATGCTGCCTTGATTGCCAATGAGTGCATCGATTCTCATTTAAGATCTGGGATTCCTGGTATCCTGTGTAATCTTGACATTGAGAAGGCTTATGATCATGTCTCTTGGAGCTTTCTTTTGGCTATTCTTGAGAAAATGGGTTTCCCTGATAAGTGGAGGAAATTGATCTCTTTTTGTATTTCCACGGTGCGCTTCTCTATCTTGATTAATGGTGAAGCATCTGGTTTTTTCTCTAGTTCAAGAGGTCTAAGGCAGGAGGACCCTTTGTCACCTTTATTGTTCATTTTGGTCATGGAGACGTTGAGTAAGTTGGTGATCAAAGCAGGTGAGGAGGGTCTCTTGAATGGCTTCCGGATTGGTGTTGATTTCTCATTTGCTCTTCGCCGATGATACTCTTGTATTTTGCAAGCTGGATGTTGGTAATTTGGGTCATTTAAGGTGTATCCTTCTGCTGTTTGAAGCTATGTCTGGGCTAAGGGTTAACCTTTCCAAAAGCGCACTTATCCCGGTTGGTGAGGTGCCTAATGTTCATGATTTGGCCCGGTTCTTTGGGTGTGGAGTTGAGTTTTTGCCTTCTTCTTATCTTGGTCTCCCTCTTGGTGCTTCTTATAAGAGTATAGCTGGGACCCAGTTATTGAGAGGTTCCATAAAAAATTGGCAGGTTGGAAGTCTAAGCTTTTGTCCAGAGGGGGCATACTGACTCTTTTGAAGAGCACTTTGAGTAGCTTGCCTATCTACTTCATGTCGTTATTTACTATCCGAACCAGCATTGCTAATCGGATAGAGAAAATCATGAGAGATTTTCTTTGGAATTCTATGGATAATGGTAATGGCCTCCATTGGGTTAATTGGAACGATGTGTGTCATCCTAAACAAGAGGGAGGACTTGGCATAAGGCCTCTCCGTGTTATGAACGACGCTTTGAAGATCAAATGGTTGTGGAGGTTTGCAAAGGAGGAAGATGCTATGTGGAGAAACGTGATCAAGGCAAAGTATGGGGTTGAGGAGAGGGGTTGGTGGAGTAGGAAGAGTTCTTATGCCCACGGTGTTGGTTGTTGGAAAGCTATCTTATCAGGTCTTGAGCGGTTCAAATCTTTAGTACATTTTGAGGTGAAGGATGGTTCAAGGGTGTTATTTTGGCATGATGTGTGGTGTGGGGAGCGGCCTTTGAAGACTCTCTTTCCAGATCTGTTCAGGATGGCTCGTCTGAAGCATGCCACGATCCACGAAGTTGTTTCTTGGAATGGGGATGCTAGCCATTGGAACTTGACTTTTGTGAGGAATTTTAATGATTGGGAAGAGGACAGTTTTTGCGATTTGTTAGCCGTACTTGCTGGCAAAGAGGTTATGTCGCAAGAAAAGGATGAGATTGTGTGGCCTTTTAACTCTAAGTGATCCTTCAGCATCAAGAGTTTTTGTTCCACACATTCTGATGCCTTGGGTGGTTATGTTTTTGCCGCTAAGCCCATTTGGAAGTCTAAAGCTCCCACAAAAGTGTGTTTTTTTGCGTGAGCAGCCTCCATAGGAAGGATCCCGACTGATGACATGCTTAAAAGAAGAAATTTTAGAGGTCCAAGCAGATGCTCTCTGTGCTTGGAGGAGGAAGAAACTGCGGATCACCTTCTTGTTCATTGTCGTTGGGTTTCCGCTCTTTGGGATTTAGCTCTCTCTCTTATGGGGGTTAGTTGGGTTCAACCTTCTAATGTTAGAGATGTGGTAGTAGCTTGGACGAGAAGGATGAAGAAGAGTCGGGTCCTCGAAGTTTGGAACATGGTGCCTTTGGCTATTTGGTGGACTACATGGAAGGAGAGAAATCGTCGTATCTTTGACGATAAAGCCGTGTCGTTTCAAGAGTTCAAGCTTTATTTTTTGAGGTTGTTGTATAGCTGGAGTGTCGGGCTTTGTGGTAACAAAAATTTAAATTTTTTGGCTTTTGTCGATTGCATTATGGATGAGAGCATAAGGGCATAATGTTTTTGTATTTGCTCTTTTTGTATATGGGTGACATCCCCTTGGTGTCCTTTTAATATACTTATTGATTACTTACTAAAAAAAAAAAAAAGAACTCAATTGAATTTTGTGAATCCATTTCAGAGTTTCTCAATTAGAGGAATCAGAATGGTGATTGGCTTTTTTGGTTGCATGAGTGCTTGTAAAGTAATATTGTCTACATTTGGATCTCCGTAGATCTTGTGAAAACAAGATCCCCATTGGCAGTTTTTTTTTTTGTTGTTGTTGAAGTGGTGATGGCGGATAAAATTGTTGGGACTTGGGCTTACTTCTTTTAAAACATGATGTCTCTCCACTAGTTACATGGGTGTGCCAATAACCTCCCCATATGATTGCTACAAAGATTAATACATTGTCCAGTAGAGGCATTTCACATGTAGGAAGAGCACAAGTAATCAATTCATTGATTTTTGCGATGTAGATGACAATTCTGCCTCAGCATATAGTCAAAGAAGTCTTTTCCTTATGCAGGAATTTCTGATGGGAATTCCATGGGATGGAGTACGAGAGGAACCTCTTGTTTCTGGGCCCATTATTTATAGGAGGTGGAAGAATTGTTGATTGGGCGTGAAGAAATTGTTAGAATATGGAACAAAGTTGTTAGCTGAATAAAGTTAGGATAATGTAAAGAAAAGGGCAGTTTTGGGATGAGATGGGTCCATACACAACACTTGAAGGATTGAAGTATTTGGAAGTACCCCCCCCCCCCCAAAGTTGTTTTTTGGCAACTTGGTATTGGAGGAGATACCTCCAAATTGAGGACATTTTTTAGACTAGGTGGCTTATTTTGTAGATGAAGGTTAGCTAGACGAGGGACATACTGAGGGACATACTTAGACTGAGGTGATTAGCTAGATGAGGGACATATTGGATACCAATGGTTACAAAGAAATATGCAAATCCATCCTTATATTGAGGTGGTTTGAGGCGGGTGTAATATTTGGAGGCATACATACATAACTTGTGAATTGTTGTTATGCTTGCTAAATCATTTATACTTAGTATTGACGCCACTTTGGAGACTTTGTCATCATAAGGGCTTGTTTTTTTCGTTGGAAAATAGGGGTTAGTAAATGGGTGAATTGGTTGAGATTGGGAGAAGTGAGTTGAGGTTAATATACATATTTTTTTGTTAGAGTTTATTGATGTGGGTTGAAGTTGGAAGAAGTTAGTATGTTTTTTTGGTAGGATGGATAGAAGTTCGTTAATATAAACCATAGTTACCCGGGTTGCCATTCGCTTCGGTACGTGGTACGGGAACGGGAACGTGGGACGCTGCCTACAAGGAATCGGGTATGCGAGGGTACAATCTTGGATACGCGGTTCGATGTTGGGACGATCAAATTAATTTCTAAAAAAAATTTGATGTTAGAAACTGTGTTTAAATTCATTAAAAATTTCATGAACAACTCTTAATAATTTCCCTACTGTATGCCTTTTTTTAATGGATGAGTATTTTGTTTGGACTTTTAACTTTCATATAATCTATCCTAAATCTTTTAAGCAAAAATCATAATAACAAAAATATATAAAGCAATAACACAAATATTAAAATGACCATCATACCAAAAGCATAAATATGCTAATTAAGCCAACCAAAATACCAAACAAAACATGAAATGAAAATGGTCTACTAGTCTAGTTCCTCACATTACATTTAATCCGTCCTTAATCTTTTGGAAGTGCCAGCTACTTTGCCTTGTTCTTTATCCTCCCTTGCTAAGATCCTCGAACCAAGAGAAATAATTGCTCTCTGGGTTAATATCCCATTTCCTACTTGGCCCTTGCTTGTAAGTCTCGAGCTTGAAGTCGAATGTTTGAATGAATGAAAACCAATTTATCGGCCCTTGTAGAATTCAATCTATTTCTTTTGACGCTATGGATATACGAATATGTACTCCATATTCTCTTAGCTGAAGAGCTACTAATTGGCTCGGACAACACCTTTTTTGCCACTTCAGCAATTTGGGAGTCTCGGATCCATATGTGGACCTCCAAGTAATAGGACTCATAGATACAGCATCATTTTTAGCGGCAAGTGATCCAAATATTCCCTCCCGATTTTGAAAGGAAGACATTTGCTTGCGTAAAAGTTTTCGTTCACTTTCATTTTCACCTATTTTGTCAAAAGCTTCAAGTACTCCCATGACAACCTCCTTGTTCGTATTGGGTGGGCGCCTTGGCATACCATCGAGAGTAGGCGATTGAAGATGACTAATATCATAAAAATGAGGGTTAAGCGCACAACCTAGACAATGGAGGGTGATATTCATTTTTTCACATCTGGCTACCATGATTTCCTCCATTTTGGGATAGTAGCTAGCATACTTATTGTTCTGCATGATGTCTTTGATCTCTCCTATCATACAATCCATTTTTTCATAAATATCTCCCATCTTCGGCCCTTCTCCATCAGCAAATTTTATCATTAAGAAAATTGACTTCGTTATGTATAATAGGATGCCAACTTCATCCCAAAATGTATAATCGGCAATGGTCTCTGTGACTTTTGCTCCCATAGCACGAGCATTCTCGTCTCCACTCTTCACCCAATCCTTCCATGCTCTAAGGACTACCGTTGTAGCCAGCGCCCCTCTACATGAGGCCAATCTTTTCAATAGCAAATGATGTGACACAAATCGGGTTTTTGCTACTTTCAATAAATCAAGGTTGGATTGGGTTCTGAAAATTGCATGGGCATGTGTATGATTCAAAAAATACTTCACAATGTCTTTGCCCTTCTTGTATGTGTCGTTCATCCAATCAAATGCACCACTAAAATCTTTGAAGATCAGATTGAGGGTGTGAACCACGCATGGAGACCAAAAAATATGCTTGTGCACGTTTTCAATTTCCCTTCTAGCAGCCTTGCAATTTGATGCATTGTCGGTCACGACTTGTATAACATTCATAGGCCCAACTTCTTCAATAGCCTTGAGAAGAAATTCAGCTATAGCAACACCAGTTTTCTCCACACCAGAAAAGTCCTCAGCATATAAGAACATGGAACCTCTACTGTTAGATGCAATTACATTTATGAGGGGTTGATGCCTTACATTCGTCCATCCATCTGAAACAATTGATAGTCTTTGAGAGTACCAAGTGTCTTGTAGAGGTGCTAGATCCTTCTCCACATCTCTTTTACACTCATCCAAAAGCGTTGTCCTAGCTTTATCCAACGATGGAAGTTTGTAGTCATTATGAGCACGGTTGATTGCTATGGCCATGTCTTTGAATTGTGTGTTTCTCAAAACATTGAAAGGGATCCCATTTGCACATAGGGCTCGAATGACTTTGAGATCAACAGATTGTCGTTCCATCATGCCAAAGGATTTCGCTGTTCGATTGTGATCTGCTGAAAATGTAGCATCTTTGTTCTTTATGGTAGATCTTGTCAAGGACGCTGATATGCCATTTTGCTCAGCCTCTTCAACTTTCTTTCTGAGTCGCTGAAGCACATCTCTGTTGTTCATTGCTGTGCACCACTGAATTTGTGCCTTCTTACCGACTGGAGCTCCAAAAAACTGGTAATGCACCCCCGTGTAAGAGCTTGTGAATGGTTTGTTACAATGCTTGCAACACGATCTTTTTGAAGCTCCTGGGTTTTTCCCCTTTCCTTGAGATATTATGTCGATCTCACTCATCAAGGGCTTTAGATGGGCCTCTGATGTAGTTTGGGTTTGAGTTACTTCCTCTGCTTCTGGGTTTTTAAAGGGACTTGCTTCTTCACGCCTGTCAATGGAGTTCGAGTGACTTGACTCATGTTGCTGCTCAGTTTGTTGTTCCAAACGATGTTTCAATCCATGTTTTCCGAATGCCATCTCCGTAGATTACAAGTCAAACATATCATTTAACACAATATGCAAAACAGAACTACAGAGTACAGAAGCATCTGAGTAAGAAGGATTTTTGAGAATTTTCATGGAGTAAAGAATTAGAAATTAAAGGATTAAATACAGAAACATGGAGACAAGGGCATGTGGATGGCTACCTTGGGAAATAGATTGAATAAACAAGGCAAAGTAGCTCTTCAACTCTGTTGTAGTGGCTTGTATGGAAGACGGTGATGAATATTGTTTCCAGACTTTTGGTGGTTTGGTATCCCTTTTTATATTTCAAGCACTGGAATATATTGTAGAATGTAATAAGTTGGTGGCTTCTGTTGATTGAAGAAAGCAGTGGCTTGTGTGATAGAATGACATGTATAGGACAAGTGCATTTACTTGCTAATTGCCACATTTTACCAAGCAGTGAATTACTCCATTAAGCTGTACAGATCTGTCAAATTCCAAGGTGGCCGTCCATTGTCCATAAGCTACACGGGAGTCCAAGCTAATTGCCACATTATTATTATTATTATTGTTATTATTATTATTATTATTATTATTATTATTATTATAATATATGTTGATATTTAGATCACATATATCTACTTATAGCTACATCCATTAATTTTATCATAACTACATTTCTACTTATGGATAGATCATATAGATAGATCAAAAGCATATATTATGTCTACTCACATCGATCAATAGTATCTATTTGTAGTTAGATCATGCACGTTATCTCAAGTCATGACTTGATCAATAATATTTGTTTATAGTTAGATCACATATATCTACTTGTAGCTAGATCGTACGTATTAATTTTATCATAAATACACTTCTACTTATGGCTAGATCATTTACATAGATCAAAAGCATACATTATGGCTATTCACTTCGATCAGTAGTATCGATTTGTAATTAGATCATGCACGTTACCTCAACTCATGGCTTGATCAATAATATTTGTCGATAGTTAGATCACATAGATCTACTTATAGCTAGATCGCACATACGCCAAAAACTTGTTATGATTTTCCGCAAGCGTACGGTTAACGTTGTAGTACTTACGGGTATCGTCCTCAGGGATGGAGGAAATTTGATTATTAAAAATTCTAACCTAATTGAAACTGAAAATTAAAATCGACTAACCTGAAAATTATCATATTTGATTTAGTGAATTTACAAACTAAAATAATTGAAAAACTGTAAGAGATTTGAGAGTAACAAAAGGTAATTTGGAAAATCAAACTGAAAATGAATCACGTGAGCAACACCTTGCAGTAATTAAACTTTGAAATCTTCTTCTTCCTTGCTGAATCGAAACAGAGGAAGACTTGTGCACAGAGCAACAAAAACGACAATCCGAAAAGAAGGGCACCAAAACTTCAGTATCCTCAGCTTGGAATTCCAATGACATCAGAAAAGAAACTAACACCAAATTACATCAATTCAAACTAAAAATCAAATCGAAAATTCGGGGGAGTAGAAATCAAAGCAAAAAGGAAAAGAAAATTGTGCCCCCTGTGCCCTGTTCTTCGGCTTCTTTGAAGGCCTCAAAAACACCGCCCATTGCTTCTTCGTTTCCCCCCATTAATCATCAAATTAATGTCTGTCAACGCATTGTAACGGTGGCCTTGATGATAATGAACATTAAAAATCTCGAAGGAGGAGAAAGAAGGGAGGTAACGGTTGGGAGGATGGAGAAGATGAAGAGTTAAGAGGGAAGAAGAAGGAACCTTCGAAGAAGCAGAAACAGAGGAGGAAGAAGAAGAGATGGGGAATGGGTCATGAGTGAAATAATGATGCAATAATGGAGGAAGATGAAAGGTTGAAGGGGGGGGGGGAAACATAATGCTCTGTTTTTCGGTTTGGGCTGCGCGGGATGAGGGCAAATTGAAGAAGAAGAACAGCCAGGTGGGCTCCCACGAAATGGGTAGTTGTCATGTGCCTGGCATGTGACTCAAGTAAATGAAAGAGAGAGAAGGAGGGTTGGGTTGTCTAGCTGCTGCTGGGCCGAACTGCAAAGCAAAGGGAAGGGGGTTAAGCAGCGGCTGGGCTCGGCTGCTGCTGGGCCGATGCTTTCTTCTTTCTCAATTGCTATGACCCAATCCAATTCACTTTCTCTTTTTTTCTTCATGCAATTCATTTATTCTTCAAATATGTCAAATTCCTACAAAATACATAAAACTAATATTAAAATCATAAATTAATAATTCATATTGAGCAAATATTAGATAATAAGGGGTATAAAAATATCATAATTTCAGGCTGAACACTAACTTTATTAGATTTACACTTCTTCTTATGGCTAGATCATTTATGTAGATCAAAAGCATACATTATGGCTAGATCATATATATATATATATATATATGTATGTATATATATATGTATGTATATATATATGTATGTATGTATACATATACATACATACATACATATGCACACACACACATACACACACACACACACACACACACACACACATATATTAGACCTGTCGGTTGGGGCGGGTGGGTTAAATACAGGTCGGGTGTATTCGAATTCGGGTAAAATACGGGTCGGGTGTATTTCGGGTTAGGGTAAAATACAGGCGGGTGTATTTCGATTTTACGGGTTTCGGATCAACCCAACGAGTTTAGAGCGCCTTTTCTATCAGTTGTTTTTCTTTTTTCAAAATAAAAAATTTTGCATATTTATTACTCAAAATTGTCAGTATTTAATGTAAAGGCATAATAATTGTAATGTCCTAAAAGAATATTAAAAATATTCCAACTTTTTATTATAATAATATATGAACATCTTCTATGGGCGGGCTAATAATTAAGCCCAACTTGGTTTTGGGTTGATCGATCCAAACATTGAAAGAAGGTCATTAACAGGTCGACCATTTATGGGGTAGCCCATCTAGAGCATTTTAATGGGTTGTAGCAGTCTGACCGCTAATAACCTATTTAATAATTTAATATTTTTATTAACTAACATACCAATGTCTAATCAGCTAAAACTTTATTAATGGGTCGACCTCAATATGAATACTGCTAGTCGTTTTTCTACCACTAGCATCATCCTTCAAGATTAGTTAGAATGAAAACCAAATAAAATTGGATAAAAGAAGTACAAGATATTATCTTGCAGTTGGTAACCAGGTAATGCGTGAAGATAAACAAGCAAAAGAGCCCCAAGTAAAGACAAATCTAGGGTCTGGCGATTGGAGTCCACCCCGAGCCTCCCTCCCTCTCGCCGGTCATCACTGTCGCCGTCCCACACTTGCCGGTCATCGGTGGGCCACCCAGTAGCCACCTCCATGCTCCTGTGCCTCTGCCCCCGTCATCCTCTGCTCTCTCCCCTCTGCATCGGGCCACCCAAGAACTTGCCCTCGTCTTGTAACCCAGTTGGCCGGTGAAGTTCGGGAGTGGTCATCGGAGGTGTGCTTGAGGTTCGGTGGACTTTGGGTCTCCGGGAGCCGCCGGTCACCCCTTCGCCGGGCGCCGGTTTTCTGGGTTTCGAAGGGAGCTTTCCCGTTTTCTATTTTTTGTGTGTAGGGGGGAGCTCCTGGTCCTTGCTGGTAAAGTGATTGGGATCGCCGGCCTTTTCTGCCGCCACCGGCCAGCTCGGCGACATTTTCCGGTCGTCGGAAAATTTTCCGGCCACTGGAATTTCGCCGGAATCTTTTCTGCTCTTCTCCTCTGGTGAGTTTTCTCCTGTTTTGCTCTTTGGGGTTGCTGCGGTCTCTGGCCAGACACGGTTACCGCTCTTTTTCTGCTGTTTCTCTTGTTCTTCCTTCTCCCCGGCCAGTACATTTCCCGGTTGGGTAGTAGGGGAGGTTTTCTGTTTGCTCTGGTTTTCTGTTTGTCCTGGCTAAGCTGCATTGCCTGCTGTTTGATCATGTATCCCTCTGCGAGAGTGGAATGGAAGGTCCTAGAGGTGTTTGGGGGTGATGGAGGCCTTTTTCCTTTTAAGGCTTTTGAGGCTAGTAGGAGGAAAAGGTCCTTTATTAGGTTGAGCTCCCAGGAGTTTCGCTGGTTGGCTGTACAAATGGTCAGATTTTGTTTCTCGAAGGGAGAACCATTGTGGTTCAAATATCTCAGGTGGGGTCAGAGATGCCTATTGCTTCAACTGAGAAAGAATGCCAAAGGTAGATTCATTGTCCTTTCTCTGCTAGGCAACGTTGGGCAGGTTAGGTCAGTGATTTTTCCTGAGGGAGCCAAGGCAGAGGGATGGTTTAGGGTGACTAAGATTCTTAAGAAGATGTTGATTGAGGGTCATAAGAAGCCCCATCCCCCACCAAGGAAGGGAATGCTTCCTTCCAGAGTTCCGGTGAGTAGGGATAGGTCTTTTGCTAATGTGGTGCGAGGTCATCCGGGTGGCTCTTCGAATTCGCCTTTGAAGGGGTGGAAGTGTAGGAATTGTGGTTCTTGGGATGTGTGTGCTGCTGTGATTGGTGAAGATCACAATCTTAGCAAGGATGCGTTGAAACAGAAAGTCTCCTTCAAAGACAATGCTATGGACGTGATGATGCCTTATAAGAAGGATGTTGTGAAGGAGCTTTCGGTGGCTCCGACTCCTTGTGCTAACCAATTCAAAGTGTTGAGAGACATGTGGGAGAATGATCTGTCACCGGAGAGGGAGTGTAACTCACACGACAGCTCTCCGTGCGCCTCAAGGATTCCTGAATCACCGCTGAAGGTGGTGGAGGAGTTGCATCCTACAGAGTGCTCACCATCTACTAGTGTGCTGGTTTACGCTCGTAGGAAGAAGTCCTGGAAGGCTATTTTAGTTGCTTCTGAGGCGGGTTCTCCTATTGTGCAGGAGAAGGGAGGGCCTTTATCGTTTGAGGAAGCTCTACCTCAAGCCCACCCTCAAGAATTGGATGGTGCTGCATTACTCGGTTCTTCTGATTCAGGGAATGCTACTGAAGGGGCAGCTTGGGTCTTGGAAAGAATGGTCTTTTTTTGTAAAAAGATGGGTCTGGCCATAGAAGGGAGAGAAACGGAGCTGCTTTCTTTTCTTGCATCGTTGGAAGCAAATAGATTGAGAAGGGAACAATCGGTTGAAGCTAGTATGGGGGATGAAGGTGGCAGGGTTAGGCTGTTTTCAGATGGGGCCAGCCATTAAGTTGATTGCATGGAATGTAAGGGGGCTCAATTGTCCAAACAAGCGGGGGGATGTGAAGTGGGTGTTACGGTCTTTTGCTTCTAATGTTGCTATTCTCTAAGAGTCTAAGTTGGAGGTGGTTAGCCGGCAGGTAGTGATTAGTTTGTGGGGACGTTGACCGATTAAGTGGTTATTCTTACCTTCAGTGGATCGATCAGGAGGCATTATTGTCATCTGGGACCCTCAAGTCTTGGAACTCGGTGATTCTCGCATTGGGTCGTTTTCAGTGTGTTGTAGGTTTAAGTCTCTGGAGGACAATTTTGAGTGGGGTTTGATTGGGGTACATGGGCCTAATGACGACTACTTGCGACGGGCTTTTTTGAGGAGTTGTCGCTCTTCATGTCTTCGTGGGACATTCTGTGGTGGTTGGGTGGGGATTTTAATGTCATTAGGTTCCCTTCAGAGAGATCCTCAGGTGGTAGGTCCTCTTGGACAATGAGAGAGTTCTCTAATTTTATTGATTCGTGCAATCTAGTTGACCCTCCTTTAGAAGGGGCTCGTTTCACTTGGTCTAGTCATGAGGAGGTCCAGGTGTTATCTCGCATCGATAGATTCCTCTTTTCGGCGGAATGGGAAGATCATTTTCAGGGGTCCATCAAGTTAACCTTCTGAAGATTACTTCAGACCATTTTCCCATTCTTCTGCGGGTTGGGGAAGTCTCTGGAGGCAGATGCCCTTTCAAATTTGAGAATATGTGGATTAAGGCTAGTGGATTCGATGACCTTGTCAAATCTGTTTGGGATGTTCAGAATGTTAGTGGCTCTTCGAGTTTCATTTTGGCAAAAAAACTCAACTTCTTGAAGACCAAGCTTAAAGAGTGGAATAGGGAAGTGTTTGGTCATTTAGAGTTCAAGATGGGTAGTCTAGTGGATAAAGTGAAGCGTTTAGCTGAGAAGGAGTAGCAGCAGTCTCTCTCTTGGGCGGATAGATTTGAAAGATTGGGAGTTAAAAAAGAGCTCTCTATGGTGTGAAAATCCATTGATATTTTTTGGCGCTAAAGAGCAAAGCAACAGTGGATTAAGGATGGTGATCGTAATACCAAATTTTTCCACCAGGTGGCAAATCGGAGAAGAAGGTTTAATGCTATTCATCAAATTCAAGTTGCTGGTGAGTCCTATGCTGATGGTGCCTTAGCCAGAAATGCGATTGTCCAGTTCTATGAGAACCTGTATAATGAAGATCAATCATCTAGGTTCTTCTTTGATGGAATCGCTTTTGCCTCTATTAGCCCGGAGGATGCTAGCGATCTTGTGAAAGACTTTACTGAAGATGAAGTGTGGAAGGCCATCTCCGAGTTAGGGATTGAGAAAGCTCCGGGACCAGATGGGTTCAATATAGCTTTTTTTCAGCATTGTTGGCCTATTATCAAGGGGGAGATTATGGGATTTTTTGGTGATTTTCATAAGAAGGGTGTGTTTGAGAAAAGTTTAAATGCCACTTTTATTACCTTGATTCCCAAAGTGGCTGGTGCTGATGATATTAAGTCTTTTAGGCCTATTAGTTTGGTAGGAAGTGTTTATACGATTCTTGCAAAAGTCTTCGCGTCAAGATTGAGGAGAGTGGTTGGAAAAGTTGTGTGTCCTTCGCAGGACGCCTTCGTTCCTGGTCGTCAAATTTTGGATGCAGCTTTGATTGCGAATGAATGTATTGAGTCTTATATCAGATCTGGGATGTCTGGTGTCCTTTGTAAGCTTGACATTGAGAAGGCTTACGACTATGTCTCTTGGAGTTTTCTCTTGACTATTCTTGAGAAAATGGGCTTTCCAGACAAGTGGAGGAAATGGATCTCCTTATGCATTTCTACTGTGCGCTTCTCTATTTTAGTTAATGGAGAAGCTTCTGGTTTTTTCTCAAGCTCAAGAGGCTTAAGGCAAGGTGACCCATTGTCGCCCTTATTATTCATTTTGGTTATGGAGTCACTCAGCAGGTTGGTGATTAAAGGAGGGGAGGAAGGTTTCTTAAATGGGTTTCAATTTACTAATCCTCACACCGAGGGTTTGTTGATTTCCCACTTGCTCTTTGCCGATGATACTCTTGTTTTTTGCAACCCGGACGAGAGTAACCTGGGTTACTTAAGGTGCACCATTCTTCTGTTCGAAGCTATGTCGGGTCTAAGGGTTAACCTCTCCAAAAGTGCACTCATTCCAGTGGGTGATGTGCCCAATGTTCATGAGTTGGCTCGCTTTTTTGGATGTGGAGTTGATTACCTGCCTTCTTCATAGCTTGGCCTTCCTCTTGGTGCTCCATATAAGAGCATAGCGATTTGGGATCCAATTATCGAGAGGTTTCATAAGAAGTTGGCAGGCTAGAAGTCAAAGCTTTTGTCCAGAGGGGGCATATTGACTCTTTTGAAGAGCACTTTGAGTAGTCTGCCCATCTACTTCATGTCTTTATTCACTATCCCAGCTAGCATTGCTAGTCGGATAGAGAAGATCATGAGAGATTTCCTTTGGAACTCCATTGAAGATGGTAACCGCCTCCACTGGGTCAATTGGAATGAGGTATGTCGTCCTAGTCTGCAGGGTGGACTTGGCATAAGACCTCTTCGTCTTATGAATGAAGCGTTGAAGACCAAATGGCTGTGGAGGTTTACTAAAGAGGATGGTGCCATGTGGAACAAGGTGATTAAGGCAAAATATGGGATAGATGTGTTCGGTTGGTGGAGTAAGAATAGTCCTTACCCTCATGGGGTTGGTTGTTGGAAATCTATCCTAGCCGGTCTTGAGCGCTTCAAATCTTTAGTGCATTTTGAGGTGGGGGATGGATCAAGGGTATTTTTTTGGCACGATGTTTGGTGTGTAGACCGTCCTTTAAAGAATCTTTTTCCTAATCTTTTTAGGATGGCTCGGTTTAAGAATGCCACGGTTAAAGAAGTTGTCTCTTGGGATGGTGAAGTTAGCAATTGGGATTTGAATTTCGTTAGGAATCTTAATGATTGGGAAGAAGATAGTGTTTGTAATTTGTTAGCCGTTCTTGCTGGCAAAAAGGTTTTTCAACAAGGCAATGATGAGATTGTATGGCCAACAGGTTCTAGGGGTTCCTTTTCTGTCAAGAGCTTTTACTTTGGACAATTTGAAGACTTGGACGGTTGTGTTTTTCCCGCTAAGTCCATGTGGAAGTCCAAAGCCCCCACAAAAGTGTGTTTCTTTGCTTGGGCTGCTACCCTAGGCAAGATTCCCCCAGACGATATGCTTAAGGGTAGAAATTTTAGAGGTCCAAGTAGATGCTCCATGTGTTTGGAGGAGGAAGAAACCGCGGATCATCTTCTTGCACATTGTCGGTGGGTCTCCTCGCTTTGGGCTTTATCGCTATCGCTTTTGGGGATTAGTTGGGTTCAACCTTCTAATGTGAGAGATGTGGCGGTGGCGCGGAGTAGAAGGATGAAGAAGAGATGGGTCCGTCAAGTTTGGGGCATGATTCCTCTGGCTATTTGGTGGGCTACTTGGAAGGAGAGGAATCGCCGTATTTTCGAGGATAAGACCTTGGCTCTTCAAGATTTCAAGCTTTATTTTTTGAGGTTGTTGTATAGTTGGTGTATGAGGTTCAGTGACAAAGAGTTAAATTTTTTGGATTTTATTGATTGTATAATGGATGAGAGTTCAAAGAGCTAATGCGTTTGTATTACCCCTTTTGTACATGGGTGACATCCCCTTGGTGTTCTTTTAATATACTTCTATGATTACTTACCAAAAAAAAAAGAAGATATTATCTTGTAGTTATAACATCGAAAATCTAAATTATTGAAATTAATTAATTTAAAAAATAATTTGACATATTTGTTTAACTAAGTATATAATGGTATGATTTCCGCATTTTTAATGCTTGTTTGCTTTTAAATTAACTTTCTTAAAAGATTATATAGTTATTTCATGCAATTTTATACCCATTTTTAATGTTTTTTTATTTAAAAGTTGTGTACGATATTATTATTAGAGAATGGAGAAGAAAAAATAAGGTTGTTATTCTTTAATTTGTAAATAGATGCAATTGTTATATCATGTCTGGGGCCCCTTTGAAATTGTCTTCTTTTGTGTGAGAAGCTTGTCTAGGCAAGACCTTAACTGTTGATATTTTACAAAAGAGGGGTAAAATCTTGGTCAACGGATGCTTTGTGTGCAAAAATGGTCTAGAAACTACATTCCATTAACTTCTCCATTGCATGGTTGCTAGAAACCTTTGGGTTTTAGCCTTTAGTTTCTTAGGATTGCAACGGGTGATGCGTAGTGCCATGAGGCAACAATTATCGGTGTGGGAAGGTTTTTTTTGGGAGAAGGGCTAAGTTTAAAGGCGTCCACGCCATTCCTCATGCAATATTTTGGTTATTGTGGATGGAGAGAAATATGAGAGTTTTTGACGGGTTGGAAACCTCCTTAGAGCAGTTAAAGGATAAATGGCTCAAGACTCTTTTCTTTTGGGAGGAGGAGGTTTTTTGTTGCTCCTTGTTGGAAGGTATTGATTTTGTGGATAGCTTATACTTGGGTTGTAACTAGCTTTTGTGGGATGCTATGTTAGCATCCTTGTAAATTCCCTTTGTTTTAATCTATTACCTTTTCCTTATAAAATAATATTCTAGTAAGATATTTAGTTGAGCACTGGATTGGAAGTCCCGCATAGATTAATGCTTGAGAGGAAGAAGGTCCGGTATTGTCTCGT
Organism: Selenicereus undatus; assembly: GCA_017589665.1. Lineage (NCBI taxonomy): Eukaryota > Viridiplantae > Streptophyta > Magnoliopsida > Caryophyllales > Cactaceae > Selenicereus > Selenicereus undatus. The sequence continues at coordinate 113,253,674 of JACYFF010019584.1, read as the reverse complement.
GCAACTGTATATTGTATATTATTTCATCTGACAGTAGATTAAATGGAAGGGTGGGTGTATAACAATAAATTAAATGTAGAGAAAAAAATGAGATTGTGAAGCAAGTTAGTGCGCTTTTGATGGAAGTCTCAAGGGATGGAAGTCCCAAGCTATAAACTTCCAAGAACACGAAGCAAAAGAAGAGAAACCTCATGGTTCAAAGGTGGCACGGTCGTGGCCCTAGGCATGGGTGGGCTGTGCCAATTTGCTGGTTCATGAAGCTGTGTATTCTCATCTTGCACGGTTGAATGGAAGATGTGTTGGAAGCTAGACTATTAGGGGGAGTCTAAGCCTTGAATAAGTGTGGGAATGGAAGTGGAATGGCTTATATTTGAGGGAAAGTGATGGAAGCTTGCTAAGGGAAGCAAGACTGGAAGAAGAACACAAGTAGAACTTAAGAGAACTCATGGCTTAAAGAGAAACCGAAGCTATCTTAAAGAACTTCTAGTGTTTTCAAGTGAATTTGGATAGTACTAAACTAGATGATTAGATAAGATACACCACTAATCACTAGCTTAGGGCCCTTAATCTTGGATTAGGATAAGATACACCACCTAACCAAGGATTAAGACTCTCTTTGATCACCACTTAGTTTGGCCAAAAACTAAGATAAGCAAGGAAAGTGTTTAAGGGAACTCAAGACACAAAATCTCTTTCTTTTCTCAGAAGTCAAGTATGTATTACAAAAAATGAACTTCAAAGGCTTTTATATGGCCTTTAGTACGCACGAAATGAGCTTTCCTTCTAAGCTAGGAAAGTCATTAAACGCCTAAAGACTACTTAGTACACGGTTAGGATGTAAACTAGTTATAAACCGAAAGTTTAAGGTACAAAATACAATTTTACACTAGTAAAAACCTTTCCTAAGCATTAAGGAACCTTAGTGACTCAATTTCCTCTCTAGAGAGGTATTCTCCTCACGGTTACCACCTCAAAAAGCTGAAGAATACATAGTTGCCATGTGGTGCTTGAGTGGCCGGTTCAATGCTTGCAAAATGGATGCTTCTTCTTGCTCCACGTGTCTTGCTCATGTGTGGCTGGGTGGCAGCTTACCAAGCAGCTCAAGGATGACCTAGTAGGCAAGCACACACCTCTAGCAAACACACCTAGGTAGGAAAACCAACATGCTGAGCAATCGGGTATCTAGGTGCCGTTTTCTGCCCGGTTTTGTCCTCCTGAGTTGACACCTCAAATGTCGAGTGGTCTGAGCTTTCTTTACATGGGAGGAAACCTCAAGATCTCTAGAATACCCCCAATTTGAATCAAAGCATTTGGACGTCATTTGCCCCTTGAAATAAACAAAATACCTGAACCGTGCAAAACCGGGTTCAAAACAGCATATGATTGAAAATCAGCTTCGTTCCCTAACCAAATGAACTCCAAATCTGGTAATTCCAATTGGACATGAAAGTTAAGACCTTAAACTTGTAAGATCACCAAAAATTGAACGCTTAAACTTGGATTAAGCTTGAGAAATCAAGTAGCAAAAACTGGGTAAAAATCCGGTTGAATAACCGAGTGCATCATCTTGAACGTTCTTCATTAAACAACTTATGGCCGTGCACTTGGACTTGATTTCTTGATTATTTTGGATCATTTGAACATTCTTGGTCTCTGTGGATGGACCTCCATCATTCTCCCCTTGTTGGGAAGATTTGATCCTCAAATCTGAAAGATAATCATCTGCTTCATAAGGACTTAAATCAGCAACGTTGAATGTAGCTGATACTCCATAATTTCCTGGTAATTTCCTGGACCTCCATCAGCTTTGATAATGAGATTTTCGTACATACAACTATAGGAGGAACAAAAAGTTAGTTACAAAAATGGAGAGAATTTGTAGATAGGTTAGACTTGAAATAAGATTCTACTCTGAACTTTCTAGCCTGTTGTGATTATATGTGGTAAAATCAATAGTTTTGGTAATCTGCATAGTTAAAAATGTTAGTCTCATATAGTTTGGTAATTTGTGTGGACTTATGGAACCTACTTTCAAATTGAGGCGTCAAACGTGAAGAAGCTTAACCATACATCCTTAATTGGATTGCACTTGCACAAACATAGAGGCAGTATGTATGTAAGTACGTACGTACATATAGATATATTTATATAGACACACGCCCACATACCCACCTTACCCCACCCATCCACTTGCACACAATTTGTATGTGTGTGCGCATGGATGGATAACAAAATGCCATACATCTTTCTGCTACTTCCATTTTCAAAGTAGTATGCAATTAAAATGTCTTTAATCTGGCTTTCAATGGAATCGGTGTGATAACCAATTGCCCTCCTCAATCGCTTGCTTAGGTGGGACTGTAGGATATGAATTTTGATTTGGATCTATGGGCACACATCTATGGTTATTATTATGTGGGTATTTACCCTGCCACTATCGTGTGCTGTTTTTGCTCCAAAATCCTTCACATGAGGCTTTCGGAAAAGGCCTCATTGATGTTCTATGGTTATATATATCTTGATCTGGTTGCATCAATGTGGCATCAAGCTGTGTCTTATTAATTGGTGTTGTGGTTCGTCTCTTTCACCAGATTTTACCCTGGAACACAAGCAATTGGTCTGCCATCTGCATATAAGTACGTACGTACTATATAGATTTATTTATATAGACAGACGCCCACACACCCATCTACCCCCACCATCCACTCGCACACAATGTGTGTGCGTGTGTGTAGATGGATGGAAAAATGTCAGAGATCTTTCTGCCACTTCCATTTTCAAAGTAGTATGCAATTAAATTGTCTTTAATATGGGTTCCAATGGGTTAGGTGTGATAACCAACTGAGTTCCTCAATCGCTTGCTTAGGTGGGACTCTAGGATATGAATTTTGATTTGGATATATGGATATGCATCTATGGTTATTATTATGTGACTAGTCACCTTGCCACTATCGTGTGCTGTTTTTGTTCCAAAATCCTTCACATGAGGCTTTCGGAAAAGGCCTCATTGATGATTTATGGTTATGTATATCTTGATCTGGTTGCATCAACGTGGCATCAAGCTGTGTCTTATTAATTAGTGTTGTCGTTTGCCCCTTTTACCAGATTTTACCCTGGAACACAAGCAATTGGTCTGCAATCTACATATACTTTTTCGTGTTCCTAAGCTTTTTCCTTCACATATTTTTATTGTGTACTCTCTAGGTTCCTCCGTTGCTTGCTGGGAGTGGTGAATTCAAATGCTTGAAGAAACTGGAGCTGCGGGTTACAGTGTCATCTAGTTATGACATTCTTTCCATTTCTTATATGTTAAATGCTTCTCCTTTCTTGGAGACACTAGTTCTTCTGGTTAGCCACTTAGCTCATTCTCTCTCTCTTTTTTTTTTATAAATTTGTTTTTCATATACATTCCTCTTACTTCCTTGTGATTGCATTTTTTTGCATTGGCGGAATTAGGACATTTTGGGGAACAATGTAAACATAATAATGACGAGGATCTAAGAAGAACAGATACTTTTATTAGGTTAATGAATTCACGTCTGACATGAGTCGGACGGCTACGCTTTTTGGATTCTTTCGAACACTTTTGGACACTTCTGGATGCACGCCAAGTTCATGGCAATTTTTTTGGTTGAGTTTGCCTTTGTAGGATGCACATACTATGAATATTTTGTCTTGTCCATATTGAAATTCGACCCTCTCTGAAAACACATAATGTAACATGAATAGTTCACAAATTATTAGATAAAAATTCATTAATTTGTGTCCGCTAAATGCGTTATATTCTAATTTCATGCGTCTTTTCGCCAATAATATCGTTATGATTTCATTTGGGTTTAAATTTATAACCCATGCCTTTCAAATCTCCAATATGGGAGTGGCTATGTCAGATACTTGTACCTCAATGGCCATATTGATTGGTCTTTTCGTGAAAGTGGACTCCGGGAAAAGATTTTGAGTTACTATATCCTTGCTATGAATTATGACCAACATAAGGATGGGGTTTTCTAAAAACGGTTTTCAAAGATTTGAAAAGACAGACATAGTTCTAACGAAAGTTACTTGATGTTGAGGTAGAACTAATATATGAATATTGAGCTGTAGACTTGATATTTACTGTTTTCATGTTCTATCATTATTTGGTTTGTCATTTGTGGTAAAACGGAGATTGATGATGACGTGATGATGATTGGGCTGGCATGGAAGTGCACCTCTGGACTCTGGGGTTCTGTTTTACCAGAAGGAAGGACCTGATTAAGTTAAAGGGAAGGTTTTACCCGGTGGTTGATAGACCAACTATATGTTAGAAATCAAGAAACCACAAGCCAAATAATGATGAGTGGACAATTAATGATGTGCAAAGATACATTGGATGTCTGGTTATATTAGGTTGCACAAGATAAGGAATGAAAATAATATGAAATTATAGGAGATGAAGTGGGAGCGAGATGCGGGAATCAAGGCTAAGATGGTTACGCATGAAGAGGCTATTGAATGCAGCGAAAAGAGATATGGAAGGGGTGACATTTTCGAGTACAAGAGTAGAGGAAGACCTAAGAAGAATCAAGAGGAGGTCATGATATTGGATTTGGCTCCCTCACAACCTAAGTTGCAGGAACTCGCCTTTTGGGCCTGCTGTACCCATGTTGACACAGCCTGATACAGATTGAAGTATTGAACCCACCTAAATTTCATGGATCTGGCTATGGAGCTATTGGGAGGAAGCAAGGAAAACAATTTGAAGTTCTGAGCCAAATGTTTCATTGAAATCAGACCATATAGAAGTTTCATCCTATCTGAAATCCTAGTTTTCTTCCAGAGCATGTTTTAAAGTGGACAGACTGCCCAGTGCAACAGTCATATGGTGGTCACTCAATTTAGAACCGCCCGGGGGGGGGGGGGGGTTGCTCTTAGTCTGTGCGGTTTTCTAGGATGATATTGAAAGGGTTGCTGTAACTTTATTAATCCCTTTGTAGCTAGCAGGCTGCCTCAAGCCCAGACAACCCAATTGTGCTGAACATTCTCTCTGCCTTTTTGTTTGTTTGTTTGTTCATTTATTTTTACATGGCAGGAGCTTGGGGGGCTATTGCTTCCAAGACAGGCTGTCTTTTTTCTTCTTATAGTTTTTGTGGCCTATACTTTGTGATGCTTGGTTTTTTTGTCATACATAGTATATATTTTTGATGTCTTCAAAATTTCATTATATAGATAGATATGAAGAGTCCCCATAAGTGTATCCTAATTTTGGCTAGTGTTTGTGTGCCCTTAGTTTGTCCTAAGTTTTGAGTCTTGACAAGTCAGACACTTTGAAGGTACCTGTATCTGACATCATTTGTGTAAAATGGCTCACAATTTACTGAGGACGTGGCATAGATGAGTAGCTAATGGCATAGATGAGTGACTAACTACACATTCTTAACCTTTATGTTTTTGGTGTCTTGCAATTAGCTGTCGTGTTGTGGCCAGTAGGTAGCATTTTTTCAAGTGTGCTTATGCGCTTTCCCACCTAAATCCTAGCATCATGTGACCATTGTATGGTTTAGTTGCAAGCGTCAATCATGTTGCTTTCCTTAAAAGTGAGCTTAGTGTAGGGACTTCATTGCTCTTATCACTTAAAAAAAAAAAAAAAAACTAATTTTACATTTAGCTAGTTTACGTAAGCAGTGGTTACGTGAATATTAGCTGAGTAGTTTGCTACTTACTGTCTTTCCTTACTACCTTGCTGCTTTTCTTACAAAAGATTTTAATATGGAAAAAAGATCTTCAGCTAAATTTATTTGCGGGTCTCTCACATCAGCCTCTTTACTTGCAGTCTTGCTAAATCTGATATCCTTAGACCCTGCTCATGCTGTGTGGTGGGTATTGTTATTGAGTCACTTCACTTGCCAAACCCGTCCTCTCCCCCCCCCCCCCCAAAAAAAAAAGAGGAAAGAAAATAAAAATTAGCATTAGAAATTTAGACTCCTATGTGATCACTTCAAATCCTGTATAAGGCAAGTCCATGTCATTCTCATAGATGGCAAATGTATGCCAAATGGATGTCTCGTATGAGCAGATTTGTATGAGTTTCTGTGTATTACACTATTACTACAAAGATTTTCTGTAGTGAAGATGATTTAGTTGCCTTAATATAAAAGTGCGTCTGGTTGTTGATATAAATCTAAATTGTATTGAGCATGGGTAGTTTATATGTTCCTTAACTTTAAGCTGTGTCCTCATCTTTGTTCTTTGTATGATCACTGGCATGATCTTCCCCTTTTATGGCATTATCTTCCCCTTCTATGATCAGCAATGTCAGAACCATATTAAGTGCTCTCTCTCCCTCACGCACGAGCCTCCTCCCCCTTTCTCTGGGCGTGGTGGCTGGTGAAGTGTAGGGTGCCCATAGTGGTCATTGGAGGTGGACTTGAGGTCCGTTGGACTTTGGGTCTCCGGGAACCGCCTATGTCCCCTTCACTGGTGATCCCTTTTCCTTCCGGTGGCTTTTTTTGTTCTTCATTCGGTGTTTCCTCAGACCTGTGCGTTGGTGGAGGGCTGGGGTGTCTCTGGGCTGGAGATTCGGGTGAGCCAGATGTTTCTGTCGCCGCTGGTGTGATTAGTGCCAGATTTTCAATCGTGCGGTCTTTCTGGTCACTGGAATCTTGCCAGAGTTTCTCCAAGTGCCATTTTCTGCCTTAGGGCTGGATTTTTCCGTCATGGTGGTGTTTTAGCCAGTCACCTGGTGAGTGGTTTTTGTTAGACTCTTTTTGAATTTGGCTCTACTGCTTCTGTTTCCTAGGACAGTTTATGGTATTGGTGGGTTTCAGCTAGCTTCTTTGCATCCTCCTTTGCTGGGTTATTTTTGGTTTTTCTTCCTCTTTTTGCTAGTATTCCTCGTCTCGTTCTGTTATGTATACCCTGTGAGAGTGGACAGGAAGTTCCTGGAGGTTATTGGGGGTGTTGGAGGCCCTCTTCCTTTTAAAGTTGCTGAGTCTTTCATCAGGCTGAGTATCCATTGGCTGAGTTTCCCGGAGTTAGGCACTTCAGATGGTTTGCTTTGCTTCTGCTTCTCGAAGGGAGAACCATTGTGAGTGAGAACTTTTTGGTAGGTGTAGGTGTCTAATGCTTCAATTGAGAAAGAATAGCGAAGGTAGATTCATTGGCTTCTCACTTTTGGGCAATGGTGGGCGGTATAGGCCAATTATCTTTCCTGAGGGTGCTAGGGCAGAAGGCTGGCTTCGGGTGACTAAGATTCTCAAGGAGATTTTGATTGAGGGTCATAAAAAGCCATCTCCACCAAGGAATCCATCTATTCCTTCCAGGTTTCACGAACAGGTCTTTTGCTAATGTTCTTCGGGTTCGATTGGGTAGTTCCCCTCACTGACAATTAATGGGGTGGAAGTGTAGGGCTTGTGGTTCTTGCGATGTTTTTGCAGCTGGTGTAAGACCAAGATGACAATTGTAATGTGTTGAAGCAGAGGGTCTCTTTAAAGGACAATGTTAATGATGTGTCCTTGTCTCCTTGCAAGAAGAGTGGTGCTAATGATTTTTTGGGTGTTTCTTCTCCCTGTGTTAATAAGTTCCAAGTGTTAGAGGGACTTTTTGGAGAACTACCCCTCTTCTAATTATGAGTGTAGATCCCCTTGCAGTTCTTCGTTTGCCTCAAGGATCTCAGAATCACCTTTGAATAATTCTGAATGTTGTAGAGGAGCTGTATCCTTGAGCTCGCTCACCGGCTACGGGTGTATTAGTTTTACCATTGTAGGAAGATGCTTGAGTAGGCTAAGCTTGTTGTGGATGCTGGGTTGCAGAGGCGGGAGGGCCTTCTTTGTTTGAGGAAGCGTTGCATGAAGATCACGCTCCAGCTTTAGATGGTGTTGCTTTGCCTGTTCTATTTATTCAGAGAATGCTAGTGAAGGTTTTGCATGGGTTTTGGACAAAATCATCCTTTTTTGCAAGAAGATGGGTCTAGCCATTGAAGTTAGAGAGATGGAGTTCTCTCTTTTCTTGCCTCGTTGGAAGCAAACAGGATGAAAGTTGATCATTTGGTTGAAGAGAGTGTGGGGGATGAAGTTGGAGGGGATAGGCTGCCTCGTTGGAAGCAAATAGGATGAAAGTTGATCATTTGGTTGAAGAGAGTGTGGGGGATGAAGTTGTAGGGGATAGGTTGTATTTGAATGGGGTCGATTGTTAATATTCTTTCTTGGAATTTTAGTGGGCTCAATTGTCTAATTAAGCGTTTTAAGTGGGTTTTGTGTAGGTTTTCTTGTGATGTTGCAATTTTTCAAGAATGCAAGATGGAGGTTGTCAGTCGTTATATTGCATTTAGTCTATGGGGCCGCGTCCGCTTGAGTGGATGTACTTGCCTTCAATGGGTCACTCAAGATGCATTATTATCATTTGGGATCCTTCCTAACTCTCGTATTGGGTCGTTTTATATTTGTCGTAAGTTTAAGTCTTTGGAGGACAATTTTGAGTGAGATCTTATTGGGGTTTATGGGTCTAATAATGATTATTTGCGGTGCATTTTATTTGAGGGGCTATCTTTTTTTTTTTTTAATGTCTTCTTGAGAGATCTCGTGTTATTTGGGTGGGGATTTTAATGTCATTAGGTTTCCTTCATAGAGATCCACAGGTGGCCGTTTGTCTTAGGCGATGAGAGGGTTCTCCAACTTCATTGATTCTTGCAATTTTATTGATCCTCCTTTGGAAGTTGTATACTTTACTTGGTGTAGCCATGAGGAGGTTCTCGTGTTATCTTGGATTGATTAGTTTCTTTCCTCGGTTGATTAGGAAGATTACTTCCAGGGGGTTCATCAAGTGATCCTTCCGAAGACCACTTCAGACTATTTTCCCATTCATCTTCAGGCGGACTTCCTTGGATAGATAGACTTTTCAAATTCGAAAATATGTGGCTTGAGGTGGATGGCTTTTGTGAGCTTGTCAAATCTTGTTGGGATGAACTGAATGTTTTTAGGTTGTTCTAGTTTTATTTTGGGAAAGAAACTAAATTTTTTGAAGATCAAACTTAAAGAGTGGAATATGGATGTTTTTGGCCATCTAGAGTTTAAGATGGCTAATTTGGTGGAGAACGTGAAGATGAGGAGTAGCAACAATCTCTCTCTTGGGTGAATAGAGTTAAAAGATTGTAAGTTAAAAGAGAACTCTCTTTGTTGCGTAGCTCCATTGATATTTACTGGCGTCAAAGAGCAAAGCAGCAATAGATTGTGGATGGTTATAGCAATACCAAATTCTTCCACCAGGTGGAAAATAGGAAAAGAAAGTTTAATGCCATTCACAAAATTAAAGTGGATGGTATGCGATGTTGGATGCCGCCGGCAGAAAAAAATGTAATTGTTCACTTCTATGAAAATTTGATCATGAAGATCAACCATCAATGCTTTTTTCTTGATGGTATTGCTTTTTTTTTTTTTTTTTTTTTTTTTTTGATCAGGAAAAAAGAAATTATATTAACAAAAGAATGGATGCAAAGATAGCATCGTACAATTAGCTATGTACAGCCCAAGTGCATCAAATCCACAAAATCCAAGAGATCTAGAGGAGAGTTGCAAACGTTCCCTTTGTCCCAAGAATAGAGTGCCTTGATAAAATAATCTTTAAAACATTGAAGTGGCATCTCCTCATCCTCAAAGACTCTTTTATTCCTCTCACGCCAAATGCTCCAAAAAATTGCATGAGGAAATAATCTTGCAATCTTCACCTTCACTTTTCTACCAAAAGAGCCCTCCCATGCATAGAGATGTTCCAAAATAGATTTGGACATGACCCAAGAAACTCCCAGGCAACTGAAAGCTAGATCCCAAAGAGCTCTTGCAAACGGACAATGAAGCAATAAGTGTGCCACCGATTCTGCAGTAGCCTTGCATAATGGGCACCCATTCACCAAGATCTTACCCCTCTTTTGCAAATTATCAAACGTCAAAATACTGTCATGGGTAGCCTCCCAAACAAAAAAGGACACTCTAAAAGGAGCCAGGGATCTTGACGGTATTGCTTTTGCCTCTGGTAGTCTTGACGATGCCAGGGATCTTGAAAAAGATTTCACAGAAGGTGAAGTTTGGAATTCCATCGCTGACTTAGGCAACGAGAAAGCTCCGGGGCCAACTATTTCAATATAGCCTTTTTCCAGCATTGTTGGCGTACTATTTCAATATAGCCTTTTTCCAACATTGTTGGCGTATTGTGAAGGGGGAGATTATGAGATTTTTTACTGACTTTCATAATAAAGGCGTTTTTGAGAAAAGTTCAAATGTTATTGTTATTAGTTTGATCCCCAAAGTCGATGGTGCAGATGACATTAAGAATGTTAGGCCTATTAACTTAGTGGGGAGTGTGTACCAAAGACCGTGCTTCAAGATTCAGGAACGTTGTTGGAAAAGTTGTGGGTCCGAACCAGCATGGCTTTGTTCGTCGATGTCAAATTTTGGATGCTTTGATTGCTAATGAATGCATTGATTCTTATATCAAATCTGGGAATTCAGGTATTCTTTGTGAGCTTGATATTGAGAAGGCTTACGATCATGTGTCTTGGAGTTCTCTTTTGACTATTCTTGAAAAGATGGGCTTTCCTAGCGAGTGGAGAAATTGGATCTCTTTTTGTATTTCTCTATCTTATTAATGGTGAAACATCTGGCTTTTTCTCTAGTTCAAGAGGTGTAAGTCAAGGTGACCCTTTGTCACCTTTATTGTTCATTTTGGTTATGTAGACTCTTAGTGAGGTGGTGAATAAAGCATTTGAGGAGGGTTTCTTAGATGACTTTTAGATTAGTAACCCTTGCTCTGATGGTTTGTGTACGTCCCATTTGCTCTTTGCCAATGATACCGTTATTTTTTTGCAAGCTAAATGAGATTAATTTGGGTTACTTATGATGCATGCTTTCGCTTTTTGAAGCTATGTCTAGACTAAGGATTAGCTTATCTAAAAGTGCACTCATTCCCATAATGTTCATGCCTTGGCTTGTTTCTTTGGTTGTGGAGTTGACTATTTGCCTTCTTGTTACCTTGGTCTTCCTCTGGTTGCTTCTTATAAGAGCAAAGCGATTCGCGACCCAGGTTGAGAGGTTCCATAAGAGATTGACAGGTTGGAACTTGGAAGTCTAAGCTTTTGTCTAGAACGGGTTGATTGACACTTTTGAAAAGCCCTTTGTGGAGTCTACCTATCTACTTCATGTCTTTATTGACCATTCCAGCTAGCATTGTTCATCGGTTAGAGAAAATTAGGATAGACTGTCTTTGGAATAGCAATGAAAATGGTAATGGCCTCCATTGGGTCAATAGGGATGAAGTTTGTCGTCCTAAACAAGAGGGTGGACCTCCCTTGGCATAAGACCTCTTGCATTATGAACTAAGCTTTGAATACCAAAGCTTTGGAGGTTTGCAAAAGAGGATGATGCTACGTGGAAAAATGTGATCAAGGCAAAATATGGAATTGATGATTTGGGTTGGTGGAGTAAGAAGAGTTCTTATTCGCATGGAGTTGGTTGTTAGAAATCGATTCTAGCATAGGGTTTCAAATCTTTAGTGCATTTTGAAGTGAAGTATGCCTCAAGGGTATTATTTTGGAATGATGTTTGACGTGAGGATCGACCTTTAGAGACTTAATTTCCCGATCTTTTTAGGATGTCTCGTTTAAAGTATGTGATAGTACAAGTAGTTTCCTGGAATGGTGACATTAGCGATTGGAATTTGACTTTTGTAAGGAGCCTTAATGATTGGGAAGATGGTAGTGTTTGCAATTTGTTAGCCTTGCTGGCAAAGAGGTTATGTCCCAAGGCAATGATGAGATTGTGTGGCCGCTAAACTCTTAAGGGATTTTGTGCCAAGTTCATTTGGAAGTCTAAAACTCCCACAAAAGTGTGCTCCTTTGCTTGGGTGGCCATCATAAGCAAGATTCCTATGGAAGACATGCTTAAGAGAAGAAATTTTAATGTCTAAGTAGATGCTTTATGTGCTTGAATGAGGAAGAAACTGTGGATCATCTCCTTGTGCATCGTTGGTGGGTTTTTCCGCTTTGAGATTTCTCTCTCTCTAATGGGGGTCAGTTGAGTTCAACCTTCTAATGGCAATGGCTTGGAGGGGAAGGATGAAGAAGAGTTGGACTCTTGAAGTTTGGAATATGGTTCCTTTGGCTAGTTGGTGGGTTACTTTAAAGGAGAGAAATCGATGTATTTTTGAGGACAAAGCTTTGTCGTTTCAAGATTGTAAGCTCTATTTTTTGAGGTGGTTGTGTAGTTGGGGTGTTGGGTTCATTGGTGACAAAAATTTAAACTTTTTGGGTTTTGTAAATTGCATTATGGATGAGAGTTTAAGGGCATAATGTTTTTGTATTTGCCCTTTTTGTACACGGGTGATATCCTCTTGGTGCCCTTTTAATATACCTCTTGATTACTTATAAAAAAAAATGTCATAACCATATGAAGTACTCCATCCTTACAATAAAAGTTGACAAAATTTTCTTTGTAAACGTCCCATAAGTATTGTCAGGATTTATTTATTTAAGGAAAATGATCTTTCATTCGAAACGGTACGGTTTCTTTTTTTTGTTTTTTTTGGATGAGTAATCAATAGGTTGTAATTAGAAAGATATCAAGGGATGCCACCTATATACAAAAGGGGTAAAGACAAAAAAATATTGCCCTCAAGCTCTCAAGGTTAATATTATCTACAAAAGGAAACACATGTTTCTTCCACCATTAAATGCATGACTTCAATTATGTAAGATTCTCAAAAAGTTGAGCTTGAAATTTCGCAAGGACAAAGTTGCCCCTTAAAAAATCCGACTATTCTTTTCCTTCCATGTATACTACCAAATTGCCAAAGGAATTATCTTCCAAATACTACTAACCCAATGCTTGTCATTCTTCTTCTCCACGCCACCAAGACATCTTTTAGAGAGAAAGGTTGAACCCATCTAACACCCATCAAGGAAAGAGACAAATGCCATATTGATGAAACCCAACTACAATGAATAAGGAGGTGGTCCACCGCCTCTTCCTCCTTAAGACACATAAAGCACCTACTTTGCCCGTTAAAGTTTTTCCTTTTAAGTATATCCTCTGTGGGGATCTTGCCTTTAATGGCTGCCCAAGCAAAAAAGCACTCTTTTGTGGGCACTTTAGACTTCCAAATAGCTTGTATAGGGAAATTAGGGTAATTCCCACCACTGTGAAGCTTTTGGTAGAAATTCTTGATGGTAAAAGAATTATTGGAGTTGTAAGGCCAAATAATTTCATCAGGAAGAAGCTTCACCTGGGCAAGTGAAGCAAAAAAATTACAAACACTTTCCTCTTCCCAATCATTAGGGCTCCTAGAAAATGTTATATTCCAATGACTTTGGTCACCGTTCCAAGAGACCACATCATACAACGTTGCCTCCTTAAGAAGGGTCATCCTAAAAGGCTTAGGAAGTTGGAAATTGAAACTTGAGAGGTTGGTCTCCGCACCAAGCATCATGCCAAAAAAGCACTTTGGACCTACTCTTAACCCCAAAATGCACGAAGGATATGAAACACTCCAGACTAGCTAAAATGGATTTCCAACAGCCCACCCATGGGCATGGTTGTTTTGCTTGCTCCACCAACCCCCAACTATGAAGCCCGTATTTGGCGTTGATCACATTTTTCCAAAGAGCTTCCTCCCCTTTAGCAAAAGCTAAAGCCACTTCGTCTTTATAGCTTTGTTCATATGACGAAGAGGTTTTATGCCTATGCCTCCCTCTTGCCTGGAACAACAAACCTCTCCCCAATTAACCCAATGGAAGGGAGTACTGGTCTCATCGTTGGATCAAAGAAAGTCTCTCATGATTTCTTCAAGATGATTAGCGATGCTAGCTGCCCTAGTGAACAAGGACACCTCCATGAAGTGCTCTTCAACAAAGTGAGCCTACCCCCTTTGGACAAAAGCTTAGATTTCCACCCCGTCAATCTCCTATGGAACCTTTCAACAATAGGCTTCCACATAACTTTGCTCTTAAAATTTGCACCCAAAGGGGCACCAAGATGCAGGTAGTCGACCAACCCCATAGCTAAAGAGATGAGCCCTCACCAATTGGCATAAGAACACTTTTCTATAAGTTGACTCTAGGCCCTTCAAAAAGGAGAAGTGCACACACCTCAAATACCCAAGGTTAGTCTCATCCAGTTTCCAAAAAATAAGAGTGTCATTAGCAAAGAGAAGGTGAGAGATCAACATGCCACCGGATTGGGAGTTGCCAATTTGGAAACCTTCTAATAAACCCACCTCAGTTGCTTTAACAAGCATTCTGCGAAGTGATTCCATCACCAAGATAAATAACAAGGCAAGGGGGAAAGTGGATTAGCTTGACGAAGCCCTCTTGAACTAGGGAAGAAACCCGAGGGCTCACCATTGATTAAAACTGAAAAGCGAATGGTAGAAATGCAGAAGTACACCCATCTCCTCCACTTGCTAGGGAAGCCTATTTTATCAAGAATGTCCATAAGGATATCCCAAGAGACATGATTGAAAGCCTTCTCAATATCGAGCTTACTCAGAATTCTTGATTGGTTGGATTTGAGATAGGGGATCGATATACTCATTAGCTATCAAATAAGCATCTAAAATTTGACTACCGGGAACAAAGGCATGCTGGTAAGGACTGACAATTTTGCCAATGACTTTTCTCATCAAGGCAAGAACCTTGGCAAGAGTTTTTTGTACACACTCCCAAAGAGACTGTTGGGTCTAAAATTCTTAATGTCATTTGCCCCTGCCACCTAGGGATCAAGCTGATGAAAGTGGCATTCTGACTTTTTTCAATGATGCATGTCCTATGAAAATCAACAAAAGGTCTCATAATCTCCCCCTTGACAGTAAAAAGGCAATGTTAAAACCATCTAAACCTAGGGCTTTATCCTTGCCTAAGTCATTGATTGCATCCCAAACTTCCTCCTCGGAGAAGTCCTTTTCAAGCTCAAAAGCATCATCAAGACTAATAGAATCATAATCAATCGCCTCAAGGAAAGGCTGAGATGGTTGATCTTCTTGATAAAGATTAACATAAAATTGGATAATTGCATATTTAATAGAAGAAGACTCCACATGGTACTCACCATACACCTTGATATTATGAACAACATTGAGTTTTCTTCTACCATTAGCCATCCTTTGAAAGGATTTGGTATTGTGATCTCCTTCTGCAATCCTATGCTGCTTTGCTCTCTGCTGCCAGAAGATGTATATCCAATTATGTACCTTTGAAAACTCTTTCTTAAGATCCAACCTCTCAAATCTATCAGTGAAGGTGAGAGCTTGTTGTTGCTCCTTTTCATCCATACGATTGACCTTATCCATCGAATAAGCCATCTTAGTATCAAGGTGGCAAAAGTCATCCCTATTCAAATCTTTGAGCTTGGACTTAAGAAAACACAACTTTCTGGCTAGAATGGAACTAAAGGAACCAGAGACATTAAGTTCCTCCTAAATGGATTTCATAAGGTCAGAAAATCCAACCACCTCAAGGCAAAACATTTTTGAATTTAAAAGGTCTTTTTGCCAAATGGACTTCTCCAACTTGAAGTCGAATGGGGAAGTGGTCAGAAGTCACCTTAGAGAGAATAACTTGATGAAGTCCCTCAAAATAATCATCCCAATCAATTGAAAAAAGAAAACGATCAATACGGGATAAAGTGGGGACCACCTCATGGCTAGACCACATAAAAGCCACATTCTAAAGGAGGGTCAATGAGATTAGAAGAGTTTATAGAAGAAAACTCTCTCATAGCGATGGTGAACCTTCGCTCGGTAGATCTCTTAGAGGGGAACCTAATGACATTGAAGTCACCTCCTAACTGCCAAGGAATATCCCAAATAGACATGAAAGTCTTCAACTCCAAAAAAATAGTACACAAATTGTCATCATTAGTCCCATAAACACCAATAATACCCCAACCAAAATTATCATATAAAGACTTGAACTTGCAACACAGAAGAAGACCCATTTCTAGGGTCAATAAGCTCTAAAGCATGAGGATCCCAAATAACAATGATACCTCCTGAATGACCCACAGATGGTTGAGAAAGCCGCTCGACAGGGCGATGACCTCAAAGGCTAATGGCGATAGGACGACTGACATCTTCCAATTTTTATTCTTGGACAATGGCAATGTCACTTTGCAACACCCACTTGACATTTCCCCTTTTAATAAGAGTATTTAGTCCCTTGACATTCCAAGATAAAGCCTTAGTACTTGACCCCATCAAGCAAGGTCCTCCCCCCTACTTCTGCCCCACCATTCTTTGTAGTCACATGATCACCTTTCTTCCTATTGGCTTCTAAAAAGGCCATAAAAGAAAGCAACTCCATCTCTCTCCCTTCGATCGCTAACCCCATATATTTACAGAAAAAACAATGCGATCCAAAACCCATACAGAACCTCCCTCCACATCCTCAGTCGGATTAACATTTGGAGAGGTATCTCCATAAACTCTTTTATCCTTGCTTCGCCTTGGAGATTCCACTGTATCAGACGGAGCCCTTCCCTGCTCATGTACAATGGGAGAAGTATAAACATCACGATCAGACACCTTTTCCTTCCCATTCTTTTTCTTCGGGAGTAAACAACCAAGTCCTCAGGAGCATGACAAAATGGAGGAGGCTCATATCCCCAATGCTCAAAATTCGATTCAGGTATCATAGAGGCATAAGGAGAATTGCGACAAGAGCTTGAAACAGATTTGGGATAGCTCTCCAAGAGATCCTTGAGGACCTGGAATTGATTAATAGAAGGAGAAGGGGCAGGGGAAAAATCATCATTCTGGGACTTTCCACCTAATGGAATAGAGTGAACCTTATCCTTATGAGGGATGTCAACGTATCGGATATTGGAACATTCGAATCCACATTCGATTTATATTTGGATCTGAAAATCCGATCCAACAAATTGAAGGAGAATATTCGGATCTGATTCGGATCGGATCGGAGTCGGATTTAATCTGATCCAAAGTAATTTCTATCGTAATGCAATTATTTTATACAATTTTTCTATATTCTACGCAATGGCCAATGTGATGATGTGTGTTCATATATGGAATCTTGAAAATTTAAGCTAAACGAAGAATGAAAGGCGGATCATATTTCAAGCTCAACAAAACATGTTCCAACAATTACAAGTCTTAACAATTACGAGAAACATTTGAAATATCACAAATAACATGTCTTACTCATGACAAGAAAAAAATTAAGAGTACAAGTCTCCTACTTAGCCCTGCTTCTCTATTGGTATTCAACTAGGGGTATATATAATGATATCTATAATTATTATTTGTATAGAGCTGAGATTTTCATAAGAATTAAGTGTTAGAATATAATTTTGATCATATCATTGATTCGTAATTCCATATATAACTAAGTGTTAGAATATAATTTTGATCAAACTTAAAAAATGATAAAAAACAACAATCTTTCCGAACCTCAAAATGGAAAAACCCAAAGTCTAACTTATTTTGTTCTATATCCCAAAAATCTAAACAAGGCTCCTAGTCATAAAAATATATATTTAGATTTTATTGTATGAACTGTTAAATTAAGGAGAAAGAGACGATGTACACGAACGATAGATCAGAAAGGGACGATGAAATGCTCGGCGTCGCCGTTGTAGAAACCAGTGAGAAGATAGAGGCTCACAGAGAGAGAGAGAGAGAGCGAGAAGCTTGAGGAGGGAGCTACTACTTTGATAGTCTGACTAGCGAGTAGCGAGAGGTCGAAAGCGACTAACGAGAGCAACTGGCAAAGTGGCGAGGAGAGAGTGAGTAACTGGGGGAAGTATTAAGGTTTCAATGTTTTAATTTTTACATATTTAAACAAAAAACCTTGCTGACGAAAAAAATGATGAAAAAAATAACCCTGGGCTACCCTGGAGGTGGGTATATTGGATAGGTTTTGTTTCTAAAAGTTTTAAAATTTAAAGTATTTTAAAATGTAGTCAGATCAGATTGAAAGTCGTATCAGATTTTACCCTTCCTCTGAATCCAACTCGGATTGGGACTCAAATTTTTCTGTTTCAGATTCAAATTGGATAATTTTGGCTCGGATCGGATCGGATCTGCTTCGAATTCGGATGTAATTGCCATCCCTAATCCTTATTGTCAAGAAAAAACCGACTAGAAGGTTTAACTCCCGAAATTGACATTCTGCGTATGATATGTAGCTAACCCATTTTCCTCCAAATCACTTAGAGCAGCAGCATAAACGTCCCACGAGCCACACGGCCTGCACCTCCAACCCATCAAGATAGATCTCTCAGAACCACCCACACAACTTCGAACAACATTAGCATAACTCAAAGGCCTCCCCTGTTTTGATCTCAAGTCAATGGGACCAACCTGACGAGACTTATGGCGAGAGGAGGTCTTAATACGTCCACTAATAAGAGACTCTTTCAAAATCTGTGTTACCTCAAACCAGCCATCTGCTTTGTCACCTTCTGGGAAGATGATTGTCCTCTACCAATTAGAGCTCCTATATTGCGTTAGCGCAATGAACCGTCCTTTGGCATTTTTCCTCAACTGAAGCAACGGACAAGTGTGGCCAACTCTAAAGGAACCATCTCAATTGCCAGCCATATAAGCTCCTGCAGACTGAACCTGATGGAAGAGCTTCTCCTTCTTGATGATTCAACAATCCTAAAAGGAAGCACACCTCCTTCACCCAAGAACTCCAAGAACTTCCCGTCAGTCCTCAACAAGGCATACATTGTCTGGGAAGCAGACGAGAGGAGTCAGACCGAACCAACCTAACAACAGACCAGCAAGAAGTGGGAGAAACCGGCAAGACGAACAAAGGAATCCTCCAAAGGAACACTAAGCCAGGTGGGAAGCTTGGAATTTGAAAAACAGAGAAAACGAGGCATGACTAGGCAGCAACAGTGCGGAATCTACTGACAATATGGTCAGTCAGCACTTTTTGAAGCAGAAAATAACAAAATTTTCCGGCAAGATTCTGGCGACCGAAAAAGTCGCTGGAGACCGGAATTCAGGCGAGAACACCACCGGCGGAGACAGAAAAGGACGAACAGCCTAACCCTCCCAATAGCAGACGGCGAAGACCAAAGACGGAGGAGGGATCTAAGAAAGAAGGGGAAAGAGAGAGCAAAGGGCTCGCCGGAAAGAGAAAACGGCCGGTGACAAGAGCGTCGACGGCTTCCGGAGACCCAAGACCCAGTGGATCTCAGGACCTCTGATGACCGTGGGAACACCCTAGAGTGCACAGACCTCTATCTCTCTGTCTCTCTACACACTGTGAAATAACTGCCTCTTGAAATCAGATTTTCGAACAGTGGAGTAATTAATGATGTTCCTTTATTTTTAGGTTTTCTAAAATTTAACAAGTTTTTTGGGATCGGAAGGAGTATACACCATGACGTCTGTTTTGTGCTTTCAACTTTTCATGGTGGTTGTCCTGATTGAGCAAAGTTGATAAAAATTGTATTTTTTTTTAGCACGAGAATTTGTAGATATTTTATGAACAGCGAGATATTTCAATCTGGTTCTTCTGGATCTGGAATTCATTGTGTTTTATTGCCGCCTTCAATAATTTTGGTGAGATGGCTTTGGCATGTAAAATGCAGTCCAAATCATGAATGGCATACTTTGGTTAGCGGTTCCCTTTCTCAGATCTCTATTTGTGCTTCTGAATGGGGGCAAGGAAATGGGGGAAACAGGGTTGATATCCTTGGTATGAGTGTGAAAAACATTAGCGCCAGGAGAACTATGTACTATATTTTGAATTCAGAGGGGATTCCAGGCATTAGACACGAAGTCAGGATTCCATCAAATGTCTACATTGGGGAAAATTTAACCTTATAAAGCTGTCCAACAGATCCTCATCCTTTAGAAGATTTTTCTCGTTGATGCGAGTTTAAACCCCCATTGGAGGTTAAAATATGCTTCTTGCCCATCACTCTTCGTCCGCAACTGTAAGACATGCGAATTGTCTATATTGGTCTCCGCCCCCCCCCCCCCCCCCAAGGTGATGAACAAAATCCATATGTTGTGTGACCCTCTGGGATACTTTGTTCCTTTGGGCATTTGGAGGTGGAGCTTATTGACTGAGTTTAGATGTGATAACCAGATATAAATTTAAAGGTCCTGTGGATGTATATGATCCTCAAAGATTCACAGTTTCTGAAGGTATAACGCCAAGGTTTGAGATGTAACCTATTATAACTTGAATTACCATTTCCAAGCCATCAGTAAAGGGGAATTTTTTCTGATTACCAACTGGAGATGGATATATTGCATTATTCCCAATGACTTTGAGGATCCCAGAACCATGAATAACCTTGTTCGAAGTGAAACAAATGCTCTTTCAAATTGAAGGATTATGGATGATAGCATATTGATGCAATGTATTGTTCTGTTCTTCATAATATCATTCTCATTGCAGCAGCAGTCATCATTTTCAGAGTTGAGTGCTTTTGATACACTTTGAGATTTTTGGGTGAAACTCTGAATGGTATGCATTTTCAAACCAAATTAAGATAATCTGGATGGTAAGACATCATGGGTCACATTTCATCACGTATCTGCACATATACAGCCAATGTGAATCTGCCACATGAAGTTAGTTCTGCTATTCATTCATTTTGACTTTCAGTGCTGATAAGAGTTTATGACATTTATTAAATTTTTTTGTTTTTTTTTGCCGTTTGTACTGAGTACAGATGCGATTATCAGGCTGCGGCAAGAATAAACGACCAGGGAGGGAGTATCCTGACCGAAAACATTCACATCTGAAGGAAGTTGAAGTAAGAAACCTCAGAGATGATACGGATTCAGTGGAGCTTCTAGTCTATGTGGTTAAGAATGCTGTTTCACTAGAGCGCTTGTCCATCCAATTCAGGCGCGAACCTTGTTTTGATTCATTTAAAGAGAAGGTCAGGACATTGTTGAGCAAAGAATTCCCCAACTTGGGTGCAGAAGTATCTATTGTTTAGAAAATATTCTGTTTTGTCCTTTAATTTTGGTTTTGAGGTAATAATGTCTGTTTCTTATTTTCTAACTCATTGTATGATATCTTGTAACTGATCTTGGTATTCTGTTTGTCGCAATTCTAGGATGTTGTATCCTATGGAATCTTTGGCAGATTCCAGTTTGTGCAAATATTGTAGTCGAACAAAATAATTTATTGTGTCAAATTGAAGATTCATTTATTTGCCTGATTCATGTGTGTCAACCATGTGGAGGATGAAAGCTAACCTTGTCGAAATTATTTCAATTTTGTGGGATGTCTTTGAAGAAATTTGTATGACTATCATCGTTGTAGTAAAAACCAGGAAAGTTCAGTCGAGAAGAACACGGGCTTGAGGATTTTTGTTGTTTTCCCTTTTGGGAATAAGAATTGGGTTTGATTTAACGAAAAAAGTTTAATAAATCATTTCTTACCAAAGTTCAATTGAAAATCACCAAACTTTAATATACGGCTCAAAAAATAACTGGACTTAGATATTGGGTACAGTTGATCTTCAAACTTTGTGTTGTCTATCATGTAACCTATTAAATGAAGAAATTTTTAGTTGTCTTTATGTTTTCAGTGTCAATAATTCCTAGTTTTTAGAGGACGAAAAAAATGTCTGTAGAGATTAGCAATGTATTGAAGCACAATTAGTGAATAATTCATAGGCGAAAAGGGAGAATTCCAAATGAACAATGTTATGCTACAAATATAGAGAGAGAGAGAGAGGTGTAGTTTGCCATGGTCATCGACTTCTCAATTTCATATAGTATCTGTTAACAGACCTGTCGGCTTCTTTAATCCACTTAATTAAAACTATTTATTTGTAAGGAACTACTTTACTCGTGGGTTTTTCTCTTCTTTTTTGTTGTGCGGTTATGCCCATTATACAATGAAAACTCTTCAATTTTAGAGGTAAATTAGCCCCAAATTATTTTCAATAGCATGCTACCTATCCTTCTTAACTGAAATTTTCCCTTTCATTTTTCTATCTATCAAAAAATTAGGAATTATTTCACTGAAAAAATAATTCAAATTTCTTTAATTAGTAGGGTGTGGATACAACATAAAACTCAGTTATCATTTATATTCAATATTAAAATTTATTATCTTTCTAGACCTTTTTAAAGTTCGGTGATTTTTTAAAATTGAGTGATTTTAATTTTTTTCATTTATTTGTTAATACTATACGTACGATACATTATTTATGATTCAAATAGACAAAATGTAAAATTATCACGTGTAAACCCTTTTAAAAAAAATAATACTAGGTAACATGTTGACAATCGGCTGTCGTTTCCTTCTGATAACAACACATATCTTGCCTTCATTTTTCCAGCCAAAGATACAGCTCTTTAAGCTGGTTGGGTTCACAAAATTCAAGCATTTAAAATTTCCCAAGTAGATTTTACAAAATTTATACACACTTCATAAGATAAACACTTTAGATGATGCAGTAATTGTTTGGAAGGCAATTTATATTATGCTCGAGTGTAGATATTCTCATTAGCTACATATCATATTGTTACTACATATATTTGTCATATAGATTAAATATATATCTGGTTATGTGATTGATAGGAGTACACACTCCTAGCAGTGATATAAAAATTAGGCAATCTATATTATACTCTAGATTATAATATTCTGATTAGTCATCTGTCATATATATTTTATCCACATGTATTTGTCATATATACAAGTTTAAATATATGTCAACTCATGTAATTTATGAGAGCATATATTTCTAGGAATATGAAGTAGGAATTGCATTTGAAATTTGGAATGTTCTGACACATGATCTAAGGGGAAAAAGGCCAAAGATATAAAGGCCAATGACACGAACTAGTTTTAGACGTTAAAGCAACCAATTCAATTTAACTTTTCAAACCATTTCTTTTAGACTCAATAATAATTACACAACAAAAAAGGAAAAAGACGAAACAAAGAGGGGGAAAGGAGGGATAAAAATTTCATTGGTTGGGACTATTCATAGCATGGCCAGTGCTTGGCGTGCGAACCGAAAAAGAAAAGGGTTGATTGAGTGAGCGACTCAAGAACATGCAGCGCACAGCTCGAGACTCATGGCTCACCGAGCAGCTGCGAGTCTTGAGCTATAACACCTTGTCCAAAGGGAGTTGACTTATCATTGCTATAGATGTCCAAAAGGGGATACCATAAGACTATTTAAAAACCTTAATCTTAATTAACCTGCTAATTAGACGAGGGCAACGGAAGCCAAACAAAGAAAATATAACTAAAGTTGCCCAGGTGGGTTTTTTTTGGGGGGGGGGGAGCCAATTAAATTGAGATTACGCAATTTGAACCATAGGAATCTTATTTTTTTGGGAAAGCAGACCATTGAAAATAGGGGGTAGGGATTGAAAAATTATAAAAAAAAAAAATTGTTAGCCCGGATCTACCTTATAATTTGTATAATTTTGATGAAATTGTGACAATGTTCCTTGCCTATTGGGATCATTGTCGGTTTGAAATAAGATCACTGATCTGAAAATAACATTATTGAGCATGATAAGGTGACAATTTACTGCCACCTCTCAATTCCCCACTCTTCTCCGGCAGAATTTTGAGAGAATTTAGGATCCTAATACGTCCTATATTCCCATATATAGCCGCCAAATTTTAGAATTTTATAACCTACCCCAAATCTGCAGTTTCATCCATAGATTTTCCCATTGCAAAAACATCACCTAAAATTTTATGATCAAAGTGTAAAGCAAGAACATATCATTTTTTTACTTAACACAAACATGTAAGATGTCTCGCCTTGACAACTTTGCATGAGTTACATGTCCTTTTTTATTTCTGATGTTCATTTCTCCTAAATGTCAATGATAGGGAGCCAGTTTTTAGACATTAATGCAAACGATTCAGTTTTACTTCGCAAGTCATTTCTCCTAGTCTCAATAATTACACTACAAAAAAAAAAAGGAAAAAGACGAAAACAACCACAGTTCGGATTGTTTTAAGGATGTTACTAATACTTTCCTTGACACAACCACAGTTCGCTGAGGCCTCTGAATGCTTTTTTTTTTCCCTTCCTTTTATTTTTGCCCCCTTCCCACAAATTAAGCAAATGGGAACAGAGGGAACTAACTATACTATTCATCCTTGAGGGGCTTTGAAAGGCTTGTATTTCTCAACAGCAACAACGAGTCCTTGAATGGAGCCAGCCGCAGCAACCAACGACACCACCAAACACGCATAGCTGAGCGTTTTCAAGGCGATCCATTTGGGAGACAGCCTTGGCACTTTGGCTTGAGAGATGTGCATCTCGATAGGAAAGAACACGGTTAGTGGCCAGAACGATAGGGCCCCTAGGAGCCCTAGGAAATCATTGAAGAAAGGGAAGATCATTGCCAATAATGTTGTTATGATGACATAGATAGTTCTCCATACTAGCCTGAACCAATTGAAGTAATAAATCCCATTGCAAAATGGGATCTCGATTGGGTGCTCCCGCGTTATGAACTTGTTCTCTGGCCATCGAGTCTTGGCTCGTGTCTCCACGAAGCCAAACACAGGTTGGGTGAAAACCTATATATCACACAAACCATGCAAGTCTCATGAAATCATAGGTTGCATTCTTCTTAACAAGTATGCAAAATAAGGAAAGTGTACATGCTTGTAATTAATCTCATTATTTTTTCAAGGGAACACTTGAAATGGAAGAAGATTATATCACTTTTACCTGGTAAGCACCCACAAGGTGAATAGCAATGCAAACATTGGCGAAATCAACCAGCCAGAAAGGCTCGTAGAATCCGAACCCAGTGAGGAAATTCCCAGGTGCACTGTTCCCAAACGCAGCATAACCTAAGCAACCGCATAGAATGTAGAAGAGGCTAGTTGTGGAAACCCCAACTAGAGACGCCTTCTTCATTACTTTGTTTGCAGGGGGTGATGACTTCAGAGTATCCTGCAATTTTTTCATGCATGCATGCAAACAAACATTAGTTTTCTAAAAGTACACCATTCTCCCCTATGATTAACAAGGTTTTGTATGATTTTACACTTCATAGTTAAAACAAGTTTCTAATTAGATTACCTTGTCACAAAGCAAAATGTCTTACTAATTAAACAAAATTGCCACGAGTCAACCATGACTTAGAAAGCATGCTATACTTATATTCAACACTGCTCCGCTTATCTAAGTGAGATTGGGGCATATGGAGTTGGATTTAAAATTCAAGCAATTTAAATTTGAGTTATTATTGCTAATCTATGCTCATATATTTTGAGAGATTAGGGATGACTAATTCTGCCTATTAGTCTAACAATTCTAAACTAATGACATAAACTAATCAAGGTCAATTCTTAACTTTTGTGAACAATTATTCATGAGATAACGAATTTTACAGTAGTTATACAACCTAAATGTGGTCTGAAATCACTTTCTTTTTTTAAAAATAAAAAAAAATCTAGCTTAAAGGCTAAAGCCCATTTGTTGCACTCTTTTTTTAAAAGCCAACCACTCCTTGCTAGTAACCTCCTACACATTCTTAACTGATAACTACTGTATTTAACTGTTCTCAAGTGCTCATAACTGTTACAAACCACTCCATATCGATCCTTATATACGTATAATTTTACAATCAAGCCGCTCCTAACTGCTAACCTAATTTTAATGACTAAGATGAGCGGTACTACAACCAATACTTCTCTCCCAATCAAAGAGGCGTCCACGCCTGTGCCTTTTGGATGTGACAAGACAAGTGGACCACCAAATTTAAAAGGACCACGAAGGAAACACTTTCGTTGTTTCTATGGCCCAAAACACGCATTCTTTGGTCCAACAGGAATCACAGATTCACAGTTGGAATAACAGTTCCTCCCGACCCACGTTCCAATCCCATGTTTTCAACCCTTTTTGTGTTTATTTTGGACTTTTTTTCCTGAGGCATCATATCATCATAATAATTTAAAAAAGAAAAAAAAGCAGAAGAGAAAAGGAAATCTGAATAGACAGTTTCACATGCCTATATGATTCGCCACAGTTGCTTGGACCACTACATTTGGAACGACTCCCATTCAAAAGACATTATTCCAAGCGCCAAATGCATATTCACCGTTCAATGACTTCACCACGACCATATGTCATCTTAGATGCTTTAGCACTTTCTCCAAAATTATTCTTTCCCATTCAAGATGTCTTGTCCAACGTAGCATGCGAGTAACTATTCCATGCTCCAAGTCCGTATTTACGCATAGCAAACGACACTGTTTAAGTTTGCCACGTAACACTCTTATTAGACAGTGAACTCGTACCTAGATAATTAAAGGTTCAACATTTTTCTTCCTAACTATTATACAGTTATGTACTTATGTTTCCGTCATTTTTTTTCAATTTTTAAAAATTTATATTAGAAACAAAAATAGCTCTGAGCGTGCGTATCACTTTTGCAAGATCTAGAAAAATATCATAATTAAGACCATAATTTACTTTTTTCCATGTACACGAGATATAAAAATTGATATAGGCAAGATAAGATCTCAAATAAATCATCATAATTTCCAACGAGAGAAAAACAGACATGAATTTACAAGGATGTCATTATCAAAATTGAGAAAGAGAAGACGATAGTGATAGTTCGGCACGCGGCGTCGCATAATATGTTAGGGGCTGACAGTAAAAGAGACCCAAATGTCGGTTTTCAAAACCCAGTTTTTATGGTGAAAATTAAGAGAGAGAAACAAATCAACTGGAATGAATGGATTCTCGCTCGATCCGCCTATGTTCACTACGCAAGAGTCAATCAAGTAGGATAAGGAGGATCGGGTCGCGCGTCTTTGCTTAGCGTTTTGTGAAAACTCTCTTTTATTTGGATTATGTTCATTCAATTTCAATCTCATTAGTAATTAGTCAGTGTAAACCACCAGACAGCGTTGCAACGAATTGGGCGGAAAAAGGTCAAAAGTTCTTAGGAAAAATTAAGATCACTATACTCCAATTATATAAAATGATTCAGTTTCCCCCCCCCCCCCTTCCTATGTTCAAGTGATGGAGTATAAAATTTATTCTTAAATCTCCAAGTACGTTTGGTTGAATTGATTTTTGAGCATACTATTAAAGTTTTTCCGAGCAACATATCTCATAGTCGAATCTTAGTAGCACTCATATTGAATTATCGCGTAAGGTAGGGAGAGGTCTTTGAAGCATTCACGGCTTCACGCTTCAAGCACAATAGCATTCGTATGAGGGGGTGCATGTTGTAATACAAAACTAAATCTTGAAACTTTCAATCATCAGTTTAAACTTTCTTTGAGTTGGTTCATGAATATGAGGATATTAATTAAAATCCCATATGGTAAATTGTTTCTGTAAAATCGACCACTTCTTTTTTTTCGTTATTTATGTTTAGAATAATTTTATATCGCACAATTTCACTTAAAAAGGATTAGGTAAATCACAAAGCAAAGTTACGACAAGGGTATCATAGACAAGGGGTGAGCGAAAAAAATCAAAACCGAAAAATTAAATTGGAAAAACCCAGAAACTAATTAACTAAAAAACCGGTTAAACCGTTCATTTTGCTTTTAAAAAATTAGTTTAGTTAATCAAACTGAAAAAAAAATTGTAATTTCAATTTCTGTTTTGGTTCAGCCGTTTGATTAACCACACAGTTAACCGAAATCATAACTTCAACTTTTTTTAAAAGCACTAAATTCTATATTAGTCAAATGTAGATTTTAAAATTACAAAAAATTAAGACTAAATATAAAATAATTTCAAAATTAATATTTGATGTTTTAAATAGTTAAATTAACAATTTAAGTTAATGGTTAACCGATAACCGCATTGAAAGTCCTGTTAACCAAACCGAAAACCCTTCACTCGAGTTTTTTAATTTGGTTGCGGTTCATATTTTGTCGAATTGAAAATTTTAATTAACCAAAACCCAACAAACCGTAAGTTTCAGTTCAATTTTCGCTTTATATTTTTTGTGAGCCAAATTTATTTGCATCACCTATAGTCTTCCACATCCAAAAGGCGCACGAGAGGGGGAGTCAATTGGCAATTGAATACACGCATTCCAAGAACAAGAATCAACCATTTGGCATGGCAAATTAAATCAGGCTTCTTCCATCCGCCCCTCTATGCATGCATATAAATATATGCATATATTAAGATTCATACATTGGGGCTTGTCCCTTAGCCTACCCTAATTTATGCATAAGATTCCAAGTTATTTATGGCCCCTTAGACGTAGGTCATGCCCGTGAAAAGCAGCACATGTAAATATGTAATGGTATGATTGCCTCTATATCTCTATATATATATATATATATATATATATTTTTTTTTTTTTTTTTTTTT
>JACYFF010019584.1:113211355-113224043 GCA_017589665.1 Selenicereus undatus | reverse complement strand
ATATATATATATATATATATATATATTGCAGAGTAATTTAAAAAATTATAAAAATGAATAATAAAAGGGGTGGTCCAAATGGGAAATGATGTAGTGTACTACTCACCAAGGACTTTGGCAAGGGAGAGGCCTAGGCCAATGGAAGAGTAGGCGAAGGACATAACGGCAGCGACCATGGAGAGCCAGGAAAGCTTGTGAAAGTTGGGGATTTGGCTGAGGAGGATTTGGATGCATCCAAACATTGCCATGAACGGATAGTTTGATGTGTTGCACTTCACATGGTGTCCGTACTTGTGGAAGCAGTTTGACCTCTTCACTGCCCTGCAGTACTCCGGTTCCAGTTCCCCATCCACCACCAACCATCAGTTTTCCATCTCCTTATTAAGTTAAACCCCCAATAAAAAAAATTTAAAAAAAAACCATATGTACTCTTTTATGATTACCGACATGTTATATTTTATATGTTACAATGCTGCCTACTTTATCATCATACTAGTTTTTGGCACTCCCAATTTGGACCCCCCCCCCCCCCTTCCCCAAACAAATAATAATAATCATTGTTTTTTTAATAATTTAACTACCTTTAACAAAATTAAAACTTATCTCAAAAAAAAAATAGACAGCTAAATGTTAAAAAAGAATTTACATGATATGATTTCTCTTCAAATGATTTATAAAGATACGAATGAATTTCACACTTATAATAACGTGAAATCTTGATAAATGATAAATTTCTTGAATTCAAATGTCCCTAATATACTGTGCGATATTAACATTGTTCAAACTTAAAAGTTTTATCTACTTGCAGAATCTCCGACGATACAAATTCCACTTGTTTTTGAGCTAAAATGCTGTCTTCTTTAGTCCAAAAAGGAGTAAACTAATTTTGTCAGGATCAGTTAGGATCATAAAAGGTTGGTTAGTTGGAAGCATGATAATTAATGAAAGGGAGAAGGTAAGGGAATATTTTGACTTACACCATGCTAATAGAAGCAGTAATGGTGTATCCAATCGAGACACCAACCAGATTCACATACTGAGCCAGTCCGCACAGTTGGACTTTCACACCACCTGGATCAACAACAATATATACATAACGCAACGTACCCAGTAATGTATTACTATCCGCAAAAAAACAAAAAAAAAACCGGAAAAAAAAAGCTTCAACTCTTCCAATTGAATGTGAGAATCCCAATGCATATTCATAACTCCATCATTGACAGCATGCAGACCGCAAAGCCCGCAGTCTCCGTAACCCTCAACCAGCAAGGCCAAGGCCTTTCTACGCGACACGTGTTGCTTCCATCCCCCTTGGCCCCCCCCCCCCCCAAAAAAAACCTCCTTGGGTCGGAAATATCTTGGCTTCGTTTGCTGTCATGTTAAATTATACAGTAAATTTTGGACGTCAGGTAAAATTTTTATAAATTTGTTTTTAAAAATTTGAATCTGAATTTTAGTTATGTTGATGTTTACATATTTTTACCCACTCAAATGATAAATTATTGTACACATACTTTTAAACTTGGAGCCATCTAATTTATTTACTTTTTGTATTGTTCGATGAAGTTGGTTGTTAAATAACGTGCTACTAGGACCAGGAAAAAAGGTGCAAAATAAAGTTATTTCAAAACATTTAATAATCAGCTTAATTAAAGTATCATGATATTAATTAGTTCAATTAACAAAATTTCTATTAATTATTGAGGACTCAATCTCCAGTGTTTACATTAGCTTTTTATGCCTCCTTTTACCCCCCTCCCCCAAAAAAAATCATGTTAAGACTTTTAATGTTGGATTGGGAGTTTATAAGGGGAAGAAAATCCAAAATTTTATCTATTAATGAGTGCACTTCCTTTTTCTTTGTTTTCCTTTTTCAACAACAGAAAAATGATACATGTTAATTACTACTTTGAGGTTATATTAGGTTGCAAAAATAAAAATAAAATTAAAGACTGTAATTGTCACTACCCAACTAATGTCGGTGATCCCCATTCACATTGGTTCTGTGTCTTCCTTTTATGCAAAAAGCAGAAAAATCTAAGCTAGCAGCGTAACAAGAGAATTAAGCCCAAAAGAAAAAAAAAAAAAAAAAGTCAGTACATATCGCAGCATGTATTTTATTATATTTTCTTTTGTAAAAAGTAAAAACAAAACGAAGGGATGAGAAAACCAGCCAAAATTTACACTAATCTCGTAGCATTGTAATAAAAGAATCCAGCATTTTTCTTTGTGGATGCTATTGGTATCAGTGCCGTGCATTAACAAAATCAAGACCGTACCCTCTAAATTTAAAAAGAAAAAAATGAAAATAAAGAGCGAGAAAGAGCCAGAGTACCTAAATTGGCCCGGACAACTTCCATGTAGGTGTAGTTGCGCTTGCCATGAAGGGGGTCAGGAGAGCGATAACAGTCGGCGAGCATGGTGGAGGTCATGTATGTGATGAAAGAGAAGGCGAGGAGGACCGCCGGACCAACCGCCCATCCCAGCTGCGCAATCGCCCATGCCAACGACAGCACCCCCGACCCAATCACCGCCGTTATTATGTGTGCGCTCGCCGTCACCACCGTCCCTTCAACCCATTCCCAATTTTAAGTTATTAATGCGTAGTCAATTCAAATGATGAGCAGAATTTGCAGTCAATTAATTTACCCGTTCGTCTGGGGCGACCGTCGTCGTCGAGGTTCTTGTGGAACTCGGGTCCAGGGCCATTTCCTACGCCCTGCTCCAGGTACATGCTTTGGTTGTTGCTTTGCGTCAACATCTCTCTCTCTCTCTCTCTCTCTCTCTCTCTCTCTCTCTGTTTATGTACTGGGTGTAATGAGTTTAGGTGTTGGTGTGGAAGAGGTGAAAGCAGAGGAGGTTTTATATATACAAATTTTGGGGGGAGGGGGGGATATGGCAAACTCAATACTAGCGGTGGTAAGTCAAAGGTTTGACCGTTTGAGGTGGCACCAACAATCAGGGGAAGAAATGCCTTCGCTCTGCTTCCCTTTTATTTTAATTTTCTCTGGGAATGAGACTCACTCTTATATAATATTTAATTAGATGTAATTAATTTTGTAATGTAAATAAGGTTATAATTGTATTTTTATTATTTTGTTTGGTTATATGAAAATATTACAATAAAATGATTGCATTGTACTTTTAGGTTATGAAGTTTTTATATCTAGCTAGACATGCATGTACTTTGGCGAGATGGGTTTGAGGTTATACATATCTAGATAATGTAGGATATCTACATATATTTAATTTTTATCTTTCATATTGATAGATCTAACTATTCAAAATAGCATTGGGTGATCTTGTAACTTCTAAATTAATATCCCTAAAAATATCTATTTATAATTTAGAAAATGAAAGTATTATGATAACGAAATATCAACTCCATAATTATAATATTATTGCTGGGATATCATATATAAGTTGGAATCTTATATCATAATTAAATGTGAAAAGAAAGACTATAGCATATCAGTCAAGATATCAGGTCGATTATTTTTCTTATTACCAATTCTCTGGTTACCAATTGACTTAAAAGATGTACGTGCTCTGTTCTATTTTGCGTTTTTGAGAATTTAGCTTAGAGCTTACATCTCCTCATAAGTCATAACTTCTTACATCTGTTTACATGTTCTTACATCTTTTGACATCTTCCTACATCCCATATAGATTTTCTATAATATTTATTTATTTTAATTATAGAAATATATATATTTTTAATTATGCTACCAATATACAAAATTTATAAATATCTTATGAACACGACATTTACATTAACATAAAAACATAATATAACGACGTAAATTATATTTGAGTTTCGACATTAATAATATATGTTATTATAGGTCGAATAAATAACCATACTTTTAAAATTATAATACAAAACTTTTGTTCATGTTTAAGTAGGGATGGCAACGGGGCAAATTGGGGACGGGGGGCATATTCCCCGTCCCGTCCCCGCTAGGATCCCCGCTCCCCATCCCCGCCCCGTTCCCTATAGCGGGGGAAAAATTCCCCCTCATCCCCATCCCCAACCGGGATTTAATTCTCGACGGGGCTCCAACGGGTCGGGATTTTTTCCCACTGTTTTTTTCCCTTCCTTGTAACAGCTATATTACAAGTCTTGGATGAAAGCTCAATATAGTCCTATACCTTACTCCCTAGCTCAATTAATTGTACAACAAGCTCTTCTAAACTCCATGCAACACAAGTATAATAAAATTCATCAAATTTTACAATCCAAATTCTAAACCAAATTAAAGTTTAACAAGTTATGCAACATAAGTCCAACAATGCACAAATTATACAAAACAATTCAACCAAAGCCTAAGTAAATCAAACATAACCATAATTCAAAAACTAATAATCATTCACTATACGAAATACAACAATGTCCATAATTTTAGTTAAAAGTGAGGACAAGAATGGAAAATTTTTCCCAATCAGGGTATTGGGAACGGGGATAAATCTCCAATGGGAAAACAGGGATGGGGACGGGATGGACTATGTGTCGTCCCCGTCCCCGTCCCCGCCCTATCCCCGTGCGGGGATTAATTTTCCGCCCCATCCCCATCCCCAAGATTTTTGCCCACTTCGGAGCGGGGTCCCAGCAGAGACGGGTTTTCCCCAACATTTTGTCATCCCTATGTTTAAGTATGAACTCTGAAGTATATATGAAAACTATCAAACTATATGTGATGAAAACATTACAGCTAATATATATAAAGGTGGGTGGGTTTCTTTAGGAAAAATAGAAAGTAGTTAGGCAAAAGTAGTGCTCGGGATAAAATTTCTACGGCCTCCTACCTGGCCATTTAAGTTCTCATCTTTTGTTTTTTTTTTTAATTTTGGAAGGTAATATTTAATTTTTGGTTGTTTAATATAACAATAAATTTTTCATATTTTAAGTATTACTGAATAATGTTTTAAGGGTTTATTTATAAAATTTGTTGGTAACAATATTGACTATACATTTACATTTAAAATTGTTTACTTAAAATAGGATTTTATTTTAAGAGTTGTATTCAATTTTTTCAAAAAAAATTGTTTTTTTTGTTATACTTTGTTTATTAGATCAAACTAATGTAAATATAAAAAATCTCCTCCAGTGTACGAAATTTTCTTGACGAAATTTATGGGGTTTAATATATTTTGTTGTCATGTAACTAACTTAGTCAATAGTTTATTTTCAATAAGTTTATTATTTTAATATTATTATTTCTCATCCAAAACGTTCTTTATAAAACAAACATATTTTGTTTCATTTATATTAAGAAATATTTTGTTGACTGATGGTATCAAATTTTAGTCGTAAATATGACTAATATATCATAATTGTCACAAATTATACTAGACAATTCTTCAATAATTTAACAGCTCCTTACGTATCTATCTTTACATCTCCTTACATCTTTTTACAGATCTTTACCTGTTCTTACAATTCTTTACATCATCTTACAACTGCTTATAGTTTTTTTACAGCTGTTTATATTTTTTTACAATTTATAGCTGTAGCTTATCGCGAAATAGAACAGGTCCTTAGACATGATAGGAATATAAATACGCTGATGTTTATATTGGAGAGTGCATAATTATATATTTGAGCATTGAGCTTTTGTACTGACATGTGGCATCACAAAATGTGTATTAGACATAAAGCGAGCACAAGTCATCATCACAGTTGATTTAACTGACATCCTCTGGTCTAGGTGCTTGCTCGTAAATGAAGAGATTTGACAAATCCACTTACTTTGAACTAACGCACCAAACAAATTTCATGTGCTTTGTACCAAAAGTAGTATCATTATGCTATATTTTCATACAGGTTATAGGGACCTTCAGAAAATATGGTTTTATAGATATATAAAAAAAAATAATGATATATATTTTGCTATAAGACATTCTTAAATATTTTATCCTATTTTAAATTAATATGTTTTATAAGGTAAAATCATTAGATTTTTAATCATTACTCTCAATTATAAATTGTTAAACTTAAATATTTATTAGTTACGTCATCAAAATATTCAATGAGACCCTAATTATATCAATCTTGTCTGTGAGGACATATGATACACGTGTTTTAGAAATATGGTAAATTATAGATAAAAGTATGATTTTACACAATTTATAAGTTATAATATGCTTCTACTATTCGACTATACCATTTTTTTCAATTTAAAAACATTGTAATATGATTTTTACGTCAAAATAAGACACTTAAGAGTTGCCTTGTAATAATACATTTATCATTGTACTATAAAAAAAAAATTAGAGTTGAGGGCAATGAAATGTCCATTAGTTACAAACCGAGAACAAGGAATTTTATTGCTGTTTTATCGCTTAAAATTAAGTAATTTCCTACATCTTTACTGTATGGAATTTTTTACATAATTCTGTTCAAATTTCTGGTAGGCAGGTGGGATTCAGGTTAGTTATTTTACGTTGATATGTGACAATACTACTAATACTGAATGCATGTATAATTCATGTCACAATAGAACGTAAGAGTTTATAAAAATAAATAAAGTCAAAATATTTAATGACATAGTAAATTTAAGATTAACTTAATTAAAGATAAAGAACACGAGGTCAAAAGAAAAAAAAAAAAAACTAGATATTATCCAACTTAAATTTTTTTTATGCGTACATTAAGTCATGTTTTTTTTGGTGCGTATGCCATTGATGGTTCTTGCACCATCAATGGTTATGGTTAATGTTGAATTTTCAGACTCCTGCTTACCTTCCTTGTACTTCAATTCCCATTTTAGCACACATAGTTGTCCCTCTGAGATTTTACAAAATTTCCCTCCTTTAAGTGTCTCGTATGCTGTCTTTTCAAGGTATATGTTAAGTTAGTGAGTCATTTATAAGTTATCATGATGATGATGATCCCCTCTGAGCCATCCACACTAGGGCCGGTCAAAGAATTCGTACCTGCTATATCCAGTAGGTATGGATATGGGTATGTCTTTTGAATCAATCACACTGTATAATAATTTCAGAGAAAGATTATGATATGATGAAATTTGCAGTAAGAATTAATTATTTTCCTCGAATAAGCTTATCGTTCCGTTTATAAGTACAGGATTGTTGGATGCTTGAGATTGGTTTTTTATGTGTTTTTTTTTTATATAAACAGAATTTATTAATCATTACAACAAGTTAAAGAAACAAAAGTATTTGGTTTAATAAAAAAAAAACAAAAGTATTTGGCAGACGAAAAAATCTTGAGAGGAAAAAGGCTTGAATTAAAAAAATTCTTGTAAATCATTTCATATAAAATAAATTATGCTATGATCAAATTGAGCCACGACACTTTTTTCCCCTTAATTACAACTCAAAACAATAAATGCACAAAAATTTTCATATATCTTAGACTCTTATTCGTGTGATTGACTCAAAAAGGAATAGTGTTTCACTGTGACTTTGTTTTTTCCCCCCTTTCTTGAGCATATAATATACTTGACGATTATTGTGATTATTATATATTCCTTTGGTCATGGACGAATCTTCTTTGAATTTGGACCATACGTAACTTTATTTCCTTTTCCTGCATATATAACTTGTTCACCTTTCATTTGCATTTCCCATCTCCTACCTACTGACAAATCCAAGGGCATCACTTAAACTTAAAGTTGTTTTGCAGTTGTAAAATATGTTGTTATAGACAACGACTTTGGCCCCTTTCTCTCCCAAATCCTACGCATCAACTTTTTTGTGCTCAAAAGGTTATGATCGCCCTCTTTGTCACTAATAAACCCTGATTTTGTGGAAAGTTGTACAAAACTATTTTCTAAACCAATTATTATATTATAAGTCTACAAATTATATATTATAAGTTTTGAAGCATATATCATCCTTTTTTTTAATGCGAATGAGGTGTAAAGGCTGATGTAGGTGGGATTCAAATCTAGATCTCTGATAAACTACTCTAAGAGATTTACCATTTGAATGGATTGACATCCACATCATCTTTGCTTATATGCTTACTTGAAAAGTATAAAGTCAGCCTTTAAAGCTTTAATGGTATCATTATTTTGTCTAATGTGTTTAAACCTACATTTAAGCACTATTCACGATATTACATGAATGACAAGCAAGTTAATATATATATACAAATAAATAATCACAATTCTCTCTAATTGTGGGAGTTGTTTCTCTCTGATTGTGAGAGTTTTTTATTATTGTTGTTTTAATTTGTCTGTGTGTAGTTGTTTCACTTAATTTTGAAGGGATGGAGCCATATTTTATTGCAAAGCGACACTTCAATCGAATTTGACATTTTCAATGGAGTCTCTTATGTATCAAAACTATCTCATTTGAGAAAACAATCTCATCTGAGAAGATATTATAATAAATTTGTTGATCTCTTCTTCATGTTGTATGTTGAAACAACAATTGTGGGAAGCTGATAAATAATCAGTGTGTGTATAAGTATTTTTCTAGAGATGTAGACTGTATTTGGACGTCAAAGATTGTATGTGCTTGCGTTGAATCTATCTTGTGGATGTTGTATGGCTAATTAATGAATGAATTCTTCCTTTTTACAGCAATTGGTTAACTCACATTGCCTTCAGACAATTTTGGCAATACCAATTCCGTCTAACCCCATCCCTGATTCCATATGTTGGGGTCTTTCTGGTAGTCACGATTTTTCCACAAAATCTGCCACTTGGGCTGCCCATGGCCTCGATTTGCGTAAATCACTATTATCGGAATTCAGCTGGATTTGGAAACTTGTCATTATGCCTAAATTAAAAATCTTCCTATGGCAATTATGTCATGCGTCATTACCCACCCGGGGTAATTTGTTGGCTAGGGGATTGGATATTGATCCTCTCTGCCCTCATTGTAATACTACAATAGAGGACGATGAGCATCTCTTTCTACGGTGCCCCAATGCCCAAGTGATATGGCAATTAGCACATGATCATAACTGGATCACAGTCGACGCCACTACCGGTCTCCCTTAACACTACCGAACTGGTTGTCTTTTAATAAGCAGTCTGTAGGTACCACTAAACTGGATAGAATTGTCACACTTCTCTGGAGTATTTGGAAAACCCGGAATAGCATAATTTTCCGTAATAAATCTACTAGTCCGAATGTAACCCTTCTCCGAGCGAAGCGTGCAACTGCAGAATGGCGTATAAGACACAAATTTTCAACCACACTTTTTCCACTCTCATCACCTACCCCAAACCACAACCGTAAGAAGATCTCTTGGACAAAGCCTAATGGAGGATTTGTCAAACTCAACTTCGACGGATCCAAGAGTTCGCAGGGAGCAGCAAGCGGATTCATCAGTCGTGATTGGAAAGGAGGCTTCATCCAAGCGGCAACATTTCACTTAGGAGCAGCCTCAGTCCTAGTCGCCGAAGCCACTGCAATGCGTAATGGGATTCAAGTAGCCGCACAAGCAAGATTCTCAGACATTCAAATTGAAGGAGATAATAGTATCCTTATCCAAGCAGTGCAAGGAAAAATTCATACTCCCTAGGAAATTCAAGTGCTAGTTCATGATATTACTATTTTTTTAAACTAAGTTTACCAATGTAAAAATCAGCTGCATTTTTAGGGAGGGAAATAGGGCAGCCAACTGGCTAGCTAAATTTGGGTTAGTTATTCATTCTACGATTGTATGGTCTATGGTTCCTCATAGAGACCTCTGTTGTATCCTTAGGGAGGATAATTTAGGACAAGCCCTTGAGAGAAGGGCGTCCTAAATTGTTTTTCTTACCTTTCTTAAAAAAAAAATTAATGAATGAATTCTTCCTTTTTATTGCACCCCCAAAAAAAACATCCATTTTATAGTTAATAGAAAAAAAAAATGGTGTTTCTTTAAACTCAAGCACCCAACTGTTTAACACCAACCAACTACAACAATCATGTATGCGAACAGCTTCTTCTTTCACATGTTTTTGTTCTATATTTTAAATATTAAATTTGATTATCCCGAAATTTATTAAATTTTACCTCATGCATCATAAATGTGATGAAATGGAAAAGGAAAAGGATATTTGTGAAAATTTTAAACACGAAATTTATTAATTAAATTTTATGCACGTAATTAGTTTCGAATTGGCTCAAAAATGAAGATCATTTTCTAAGCAAGATGCATGACGCATGTTGTGATTAACATTAGGCTACCTTGCATGAGGATGCCTTTCTTGTATTGATTGTCTGTCTTCATTCTTTGTTCATCCCGTTACTACTTTAAATTTTCTTAGATATATCTTATCTATATTACATATAAATGCTAATACTTCAAAACTAAAGGATCCTTTTTTTTCGGATTTCTTTTTTTGGGTAGATTGCACGTCACGCAATTGGAGGCTCTAGGATTGAAGGATATAGTCTATGTTCTTTTCAACTTAATTTTGTCAAATTTATTTGAACTGAAATAAGCTTATTTGTATTAAATTCTAAAATTATTTAACTAAACTAAATGTAATTATGTTTTTTGAACTAAATATATTTCTTCTGAATTAAACTATATAAAACTTATTCTTAAAAAGATAAATTGAATTGATTAGGACCTGTTCTTTTCATGGGTCAATTCCAAAACACCAACCTCAACTCACTTCAACCTATTTTAACCCACTTCAATCAACTTCAACCCACTTTCACTATTTTAATCAAGTTCAATTTATCACATAAAAAAAAATTCAACCCACTTCATCTGACTTCAACCTACCTCAACCTACTTCAACCCACTTCACTCTTTTACCCACCCCAATTTACCAAAGAAAAAAACAGACCCTTAATCTATATAAAACTGAATAATATATTTCTTCTGAATTAAACTATATAAAACTGAATAGAATGGATTAATTACCTTACAGTATTCAAACCATTCACTTCCAAAGGGCCAATAATAAGCATGCATGTTGTCGAACTGTCATCTCGTTGATTGGTTTACGTTACGTTGTTATAATTTGTATGTACTTCTTATAATTAAGTGGACCCTATGTGTGCATATTACGAATTAATAATATATGTATTACACCAAATGAAAGGGATGGTAATACTAATCCAATGACACAAATGCCACGCAAGAAATGTGGTTGCATGAATTATTGGAATCCACATAGTCCCAATAGAAAGGTAAGATGTACAAAATATATAATATTATAATAAAGTATATAATATTATAATAAAGTACAATACATAGAATATTATAATAAAGTATATATATAGTGATACACGTAAGTTCAATAATGTTGCTCAAGGC
This sequence comes from Selenicereus undatus, assembly GCA_017589665.1. Classification (NCBI taxonomy): domain Eukaryota; kingdom Viridiplantae; phylum Streptophyta; class Magnoliopsida; order Caryophyllales; family Cactaceae; genus Selenicereus; species Selenicereus undatus. The sequence goes on along the minus strand of JACYFF010019584.1, from coordinate 113,212,807 downwards.
GTACCAAATTATTAGGTAATGTATTATGTGCATGTATAAATTAGGTCTTATGAATACAGATTAATTATAAGACTCCCTTCGTGTTTTAAGTCGGTTATATTTTATGATTTTATCATTAAATCCAGAGTTTTATGTTTTCTTTACTATGTTTAGACTTTTTTTATTATTAGAAATTGAGAATAATTTTACTAGGTTGTTGTGTAGACCTTTTCGGTTATGTTTAGGCTTTTTATTTTTTCCTAACATTTTGAAGCATTGACTTCACTATCTAGAGCATTTGATGTCCCCAAAGTCTAAAGTGGAATTTGTGTCTTGATTTTTGTGGGAGGGGGTTTTAGTCCTTGCTTTTTAAATCAAATATTGATATTACCTGGTCAAATTTATATCCTTCAATTTTGTTCCATATTTTGATATGACGCTAAAATCCCCTTGGTAGAACATATATCAAAAGCTTAAAATCTTACGAAACAGTACTTGAATGTGTATACAACATTTAAACATTCCCGAGCCTCTTTTGGAGTAGTCTGGTGGTAGAATGACTAATTAATTTTTTAAATGAAGACTAGGGCTCACTTCTCCCGAAGTTGTGTGCATAAATAAAATTTAAGCGTCTCGAATAAAAGATTGGAACATTCTTAATATATGTGGAGATTAGTTTGGTTATATAAAAACATAAATCATCATCTGATCAAAAAATTGGAATAAGTAAATTGCAAAGCAAACAATTACAAATCAATTTTTAAAACAATATTACACGATATCTCATAAGATAAGAGAGCAAATTATCGCATAACGTAAAAACTCGTATACTAATGCATTATCAAGACCTGATAAGGGATACATAATTAATACTAAACACTCAACTTATAGCAAAGATCAATACTAGACACCCAACTTTTATTTGGGTGATATAAAACACTTAGGTCGCTTTTTAGTATATTCAAAACACTTTATATATAAACAAGTGAGTTATTCTTACTTACGGAGAAAGTAGAACACTCCTTTCTTATTTTTTTTAATTGATTTTTTTTTTCCCCATTTATTAGCCAAGCTACCAAATGACTATCCATCTTACTTATTGAAAAAAATCATTATTAAACACTCAACCTACATGAAAATTCAATAATTAAACACTTAACTTCCATTTGGGCAGTTTAGACAACAATAGTAACTTTCAGTAAAGGTCTTACTTTTGCAGAGTCTATAAATATATAAATACAGATAATCTTACCTCTATAGGCAAGCGTACCAACAAACATAATGATTCCAAGTATTTTAAAGGAAATAGAATTGCTAATTATTATGGAATTACTAACAAAAACAATTAAAAATATATATATTATACTCCTAAGTCTATAGTTTTATTGTGAATATATATATATATATATATATATATATATATATATGTGTGTGTGTGTGTGTGTGTGTGTGTGTGTGTGTGTGTGTGTGTGT
>JACYFF010019584.1:113188896-113211345 GCA_017589665.1 Selenicereus undatus | reverse complement strand
GTGTGTGTGTGTGTGTGTGTGTGTGTGTGTGTGTGTGTGTGTGTGTGACATCATCAATTTAAATATCATATAAAAAGGAAAGTTTAAGGGTTTTTTTTTTTCATAATCACAACTACTTGATCTTTTCCAAATGTACAAGGTTTTTAAGTCATTTTTGAAAATTAAATTGTAAGTAAATTAGATAAATCGACTCAAGTTGTAATTTGTGGCTACTCTGTTTACTTTTATTTCAATTGAAATTAATTTATCAAGATTATTTTTTTAATCTATTTGGATGCAAAATATAATAAGTCACTGAATTATAAATCTACTCTGAATTGGGAGGTGAATTGCACACTTCATTTTAGCATCTAGGTGTTTTCAAATACCTCAAATTGAAAGTCTAGTACTTAATATTATTCAAATAAAAATTAAATGTTTTATATTAATTTTTAATACAAGTTAAGTCTTTAGTAATTATTTTTTCCAACCTTATAATGTATCATCAGTACACGTATGGATACTATTTACATGTTGGGTAAATATCAAGACACGTTGTTTTCTCAGATATCCAACTCATATGTAGACTCCCCCCACCAACAATTTCATTGTTAATTCCATTCTCTTTATGTATCTGGATCATGTCAAACAGGAATTATCATGTTACAATAGATTAGTCTAAAGATGTTAAGATTCTCAAAGGTAGACAATTAATTACCTTTTGGGTCTCCCTTGTGAAGTGTGACATTCACAATTAATTAAGTAAAAGTGGGATTATGCATATCTAACCAAGGGATTATTCAATATTCTTTACTTAGCTAACACATGTTCCTGTTTACAATTAGAACATCTCATCAAAATATTCCAGTCATAAAGCTCCTAAAACTCTTTTTGTTCAAGGAAGTATCACTTCAAAAAACAACAAGCAAAATGTTCTATGTATTATGTTCTTAATATAGTAGCTTTCCTACAGCTGTCTAATTCACTGAAAGAATTCTCGCTTTTGAGAATGCAACGTTTGGTCCCAAAATCTTGTTTGGAATAGGGGTGGGTAACAGACTGGGTACCCATTAAGTTAAGTAGTTGGTCTATTTAAAATAGATTTAATAAAGGGCCGACTCAATAATGGACTTGGTCAATAATGGGTAAGCCCATTAAGACATATTAACAGGCTGGATTGAGCTGCCAACTAACAGCCCGTTTAATGACCCATTATTTTTTCAACCTATTTGACATACTAGTTTACATGTTACAATTAGTTAAACTTATTACCTACATTTTGTACATAACAATAATTAAATTGTTATACATCGTCCATTTGGGCAAGTTGGTTCTATTTTTAAAGGGCCCAAAGTGGGCCGCCCATAGGCTGACCCAATCTAACCTATTTATTAGCTCAGTTGTGTATTTTCTACCTTTGAATTTGGACTAGTTTAGTTTGGTTGGAAAATTACAGGGACATTAGTTGAAAAATTAACTTACCAAGAACACTCATTAGATGGTAATGGGCGAGCCATGGGGGGGTTAGGTTCATTTGACCTATAACCCAACCCGACCCATTAACAAATGTGCTGAACCCGACCCAACCCATTTAGTTAATGGACTGGTCCAATCCAACTCAATCTGATATGTTGTTCACCTCTAATTTGGAACAACGGTATCAATAGAGAAAGAATTTTTTTTTTGGGGGGGGGGGGGGCCCACATGGACTCAAAGTATATATGGCTTACCCCTTTTTGAGTAATTGGGTTACACCTTAGATTAGGTGTAGAACAATTAGAGACCAAATGAAGAAAGAGGACACTTACTCTGCAAAGGATGTGGTTACTATTAAAATACATCGTCAAGCTGTACAAATTACATTCGTCAAATTTTTCATATTCAACCATGCTAAAATAGTTAAAAGTTTGAAGAAAATGTTGCAGAAAATGTTCTTGAAAAACTGTAATATGTATGGTGATTGAATCAGGGGTAGAGTATGTCCGTGCCAACTAGTTTAAATTGTAAAGTTCGTAGAGAAATCGATATGTAGGATTGGAATTTTAGCCAAAACCATGATAGATTGCGATTGAGTCAAGGGTCAAATATGTTTGCCTATCCCTGGTTTTAGTCTAGGCCCTGTTTTTTTGGTAGGTCAATTCTAAAATACCAATCTCAACCGACTTTAACCCACTTTAACCCACTTCAATCCACTTCCACTGTTTTAACCAAGTTTAATTTATCATATAAAAAAAATTCAACACACTTCAATTCACCTCAACCTACTTTAACCCATCTCAACCTATTTCACCCTTTAACTCACCCCAATTTACCTACTAAAGAACAGGCTCTTAGGCTACATTTTAACCAAGCTAAGGGATTCTAAGATTATCAGGGGGAAAAGGACTTTTTTTTTACGACCCACACAAATAAGAAATTTATGTTGTTAGATCTAATAGACTTGCCCTATTTTATTTCGCGTTTTTTAGGATTTAGCTAAGAGCTTACATCTTCTTACAATTTCTTACATCTCCTTGCACTTCCTCACATCTCCTTACATCTTCCTACATCTCCTTACATCTCCTTACATTTCCTTACATCTTCTTACATCTTCATACATCTCATAGATTTTTTGTAACATTCATTTATTTTAGTTACAAAAATATGTATATTTTTTTTTAATAATACTACCAATATACAAAATTTATAAATATCTTATGAACATAACGTTTACATAAACATAAAAACATAATATAACAACGTAAATTATATTTGAGTTCCGACATGAAATATGTATTATTATAGATGACCATACATTTATTTATATTTAAAATTATTTACTTAAATTAGGAATTTATTTGAAAAGTTGTATTCAATTTTGTCAATTTTTTTTTTTGGTTATACTTTGCTTATTCGATCAAACTAATGTCCATATAAAAAATCAACTCAAGTGGATGAAATTTTATTCACCAAATTTATGGGGATTAATATATTTTATTGTTGTGTAATTAACTTACTCAATTGTTTATTTTCAATAAGTATATCATTTTAATATTATTTTTTTCCATCCAAAACGTTCATTGTAAAACAAATTATACTATACAACTCTTCAACAATTCAACAACTCCTTACATTACATCTATCCTTATAGCTCCTTACATCTCCTTACAGCTAATCCTTACAACTCCTTACAGTTTCTTACAGCTCCTTACATCTCCTTATATCTATCTATCTATTTAGGCCATGTTCTATTTTGCGTTTTTTAGGATTTAGTTAAGAGCTTACATCTCCTTACATCTTCTTACATCTCCTTACATCTTCACACATCTTCTTACATCTCATAAATTTTCTATAACATTCATTTATTTTAGTTACAAATATATATATATATATAAATATATATATATATATATATATATATATATATATATATATATATATTTAATGATACTACCAATATACAAAACTTATAAATATCTTATGAACACAACATTTATATGAATATAAAAACATAATATAATAACATAAATTATATTTGAGTTTCGACATGAAATATATATTATTATAGATGACCATACATTTATTTATATTTAAAATTATTTACCTAAAAGAGGAATTTATTTGAAGAGTTGTATTCAATTTTGTTAAAAAAATTTGTTTTTTTTTGTTATACTTTGCTTATTCGATCAAACTAATGTTCATATAAAAAATCACCTCAAGTAGACGAAATTGTATTCACCAAATTTATGGGGATTAATATATTTTGTTGTTGTATAATTAACTTAATTAATTGTTTATTTTCAATAAGTGTATTATTTTAATATTATTTTTCATCCAAAACGTTCATTGTAAAACAAATTATACTATACAACTCTTCAACAATTCAACAACTCCTTACATCTATTCTTATATCTCCTTACAGCTTATTACATCTTCTTACAGCTCCTTATATCTCCTTATAATTTCTTACATCTTCTTACAGCTCCTTATATCTGCTTACAGCTCCTTACACCTTCTTACAGCTCCTTACAGCTCCTCACATCTCCTTACATCTATCTATCTATCTATCTAAAACGCAAAATAAAACAAACCCTTAAAACGCAAAATAGAATAGGCCCTAGGGTCTATTTAATAATTCACATCCTAATTAATCTTGTCTACTGGACAGGCCATATATGTCCAATTGGGCATTGGCTTGGTTGGTACTCCTCTTATTTGTTATATGGTGCACTTTAAATTTAAGCTAGAGATACAAATTATCTGATTTAAGAGTAAGTGTCAATTAATTTCTATAGCAAAATTTTTAAGATTTGTTAATTACTAGAACTTCAGATTGGAATCCTTTATACCCCATTAATTCCTTTGAAACAGGGGATAGAAGGGGCATTGGGCGCTAAACTTGACTTGTAAAGAACAAACGTGGAAGCGAGTTTGATGAGGAGCCCGAGCTAGGGATGGCAAAAAGTTGGGGAATACCCGTCCCCACCGGGGCCCCGCCCCGAAGTGGGGAAAAATCCCCGTTCCCGACGGGGACGGGGAGGAAAATTAATCCCCGCTCGGGGATGGGGACGGGGACGGGGACATAGTTCAACCCGTCCCCCGTCCCCATTTCCCCGTCGGGGATTTTGCCCAGTTCCCAATTCCCCGATTGGGGAAAAATCCTCGCATCCGCCTCCAATTTTAATTAAAATTACAAAAATAACCTTATTTTCAAGATTTTTAAATGAAACAACTAAGGTTATATATGTAATTTTCTTTGTAAAAATCCTAGGTATACACTGGATTTGGTACTCATGGCCGTGAAGAGTTTAGAAGGTAAAGAAAAAACAGCGGGTAAAAATCCCCGTTGGGGCCCCGACGGGGATTAAATCCCCGCCGGGGATGGGGACGGGGGGAAATTTTTTCCCCGTAGCGGGGAACGGGGCGGGGACGGGGGGCGGGAATTCCAACGGGGACGGGGACGGGGAATATACTCCTCGTCCCCAACCCGCCCCGTTGCCATCCCTAGCCCGAGCCACGCATGCCTCCCTTTCAGAATGTTTTTTTTTTTTTTTAAAGTGTATGGAATATGGATTGATTCCAGAAGAAGAGAAATACAATGCAAAGTTGTGGTGTGTTCGTCAACAGCGTTTCAAGTAGCATTTGGCGTTTTGACTAAGGCAATACACTCATTAGGTAATTTTTAGTATTCGATAACGTAGCGTTTTGACTAACATTTCAAGTAACATTTAGCATTTTCAGCAGCGTTTCTGAAAAACTAATAGTATTAACGTTTTACATTCAAAAGTAGTGTTTTATATTTTTTTGCGAAAAAATATCCTTTAGAAATTTTATCATTAGAAATTATCTATATCTTTTTATGTCAATTTACATTAATCTGCTTACCGAACCGCTAAATTTATCGAACACATTTATTTCAACTGCTCATCCGAACAGCTATCCACTAACAGATAAATTAGAAACTCTATCCGCTACCTGAACCACTATCTGCTACTTGAACCGCTAATTTTGCCAAACAGAGCATTGGCTTACTAGTCTTAGCCCTCTAATTGGCTTTATTTGTATTTGATCTCAGGCCTTGTTTGGCAAAATTAGTTGTCTAGATAGCGAATAGTTGTTCATGTAACAAATAGCTGTTTAGATAGCAGATAGCGTTTCTAATTTAGCTGTTAGCGGATCGCTGTTTAGATTAGCAGTTAAAACGAATGTGTTTGGTAAATTTAGCTGTTATGCTAGCTGATTAATGTAAATTGACATAAAAGGATATAGATAATTTCCAAAGATAAAATTTTTAAATGATATTTTTTGGCTAAAAAATATGAAACGCTACTTTTAAATGTCAAACGTTAATACTATTAGCTTTTCAAAAACGTTGCTTAAAACGTTAAATGCTACTTGAAATGCTAGTCAAAACATTAGTTTACCGAACACTAAAAATTAAATAATTAGTATATTAACCTAGTCAAAACACTAAACGCTACCCAAAACGTTGTTGCCGAACATGACCTCAATCTCTATGCATGGAGAATTTAGAATTTGGGACCAAATTTTAGCCCCCACAACTAGATCCTTACTCAAGGGTACCTAGTGAGTCAGAAAAGATTAAGAAATAAAAGGTATCAAAGCTCGGACAAGAAGTCTAGGAATCAAGCTTAACCGTCCAGCTTCATGCACACAACCCAGCATATGCGTCTCCCCCCCCCCCCTCCCCCCAAGTCGAACATGGGTGAAGCGAGTGGAAAAGGCATCGCTGATCATTCGGCCAAGTACTCTTCGGTAGAAGCTGCAAACATATATCGTGCTATGCAAGTTCTGGAATTTTTTTAAGAAGTCATTCTCCTAGTTTTCTGTACATTTATTCTAGTTTTATAACAAGGATGAATAATCAAAAACAAGTGCAAATGAGTGAAAATATTGTCTAATTCAGGTGATAGAATCCTTAAAGTTAATCATTAAATTTGTGCATCGAAATTCTCACCAATCTGTGTGTCGTGATTTGGAACAATTAGTACAATTGCATAATTTTGAGTGACCTAACTAGATTAAAATCGACATTTCTTTATTTGCCTCACGCCAAGGGGTGTCTAGTAAAAAAATTATTTGAAGAGCTTTTTATTTGATTAAAAGAGTAAAATGGGCCAAATTTGCTAATTTGACCAATCAAACAATTGTTTTTAATACTTCATAAATAAAAATTTTAAAATATCAATTTTATCAAATTAATTAATTCGTAAGAAGATTTTTTGAGTGATTTTTTTGGAAAGTAAGAATTGCTTATACATAGATTAGACTTGCCTCATGTATCCAAAAGTTATAGATATTATTAACTGTGTCATTGGATAGTTTCTATTATTTTAGGCTTAACATACAGTGCATGTTAGTTTTACATTAAATAAACAATAAATAAAAATCGAAGCACAAATAAAGTCAAGTACAAACTCATGTTAATATTATTGGTGCATCGGCTTTAATATATTGATTATTTAATTTTCATTTTAACGTAAACTTTTATGCGATATTTAATTAGTATATTAACGATATAAGATTAACATGCATTGTTTGTTAAGATTCATCAGCTATTTATAAAAATGTTGTCCCAGGTTGTATCTTAAACTTTTTACTTTAATTCCTCATGTGATGATTCCACGGAGCATTCATACATTTCCACGGAAAATTAGGTGAATAGGACACAAATGCCCTTGATCAAACATGTTTTAGTCAACAGCAGAGGTAGTGTATAATTGAAGCCCAGGAGTTTTCCAAAATAAAATATATTAATTGGTGGGAATCACGGAGGCCTTGCACGAAAGACGGGCTGGGAATGGAAAAAAATATATATTTTTCTTTTATTTTTATAAAAAATAATACTCATCCCTGAGGGGTTGGCAACTTAATATCCCTCATAAGTGGGGGTTTAAGTTCCTTAGAATTAGGAAGGAACTTGAAACCTGGGATATTAAGTCCCATTCTTATTTTCTTCACCAAACAGACTCTAAAGTCTTCCATCACCCAGATATTCGCATGGGCTATTGTATATCCATTCTCCATTATGACAGTCACAGTCCCTCCATTGAAAGACATATAATAGTGCTAAAAACAAAAACAGAGTGTGCAAAATGGTAGAACAAATCCCTATTTATCCACCAAAAAAATTCTAGAATAAAGTAGGAGCGATAAACAGTCGAATATTGCAATTCATCATCACCATGTTTCAAGATTACTTTCATCCTCCACTGTCTTTTCAATGGAATTCAGTACATCACCTGAAGTTACCTACCTGCTGAGTGTCTCTGCAAACAATATGACACTGATTTTGAGCAAAAGTACGAATTTATTATAAAACATTAAAATTAATACATTGAAGGAGACCAGCATTATTTGTATCTACACTAGACTTTTGCTCTCCACTTCTAAGACGAGGGGAAGAGAAAAAAGAACTGTCATTCAGCGAAGATCAGATATCTACTAGGACTGCTCAAGTTTGATGTGAAATGTGAAGCGAAACAATCAGATTTGCTTAATTGTTGCCTTCAGGTTCTGTACTTAATGCTACCAGCGTCCAAGCTTTTGGACGAGCCTGTTTTCAATCTCCATCCTTTTCTTCATCAAATTTGTATAATTGGAAACCAAGGCTGGGTCTCCAGCCTTAACAGAAAGCTTGCAGTTCAGAGAAGTTTTCTCCAACTTGTCTTTGTACATGCATTCAAAGGGAACAAAGCTTCCCTTTGAATTGCACAACCAACCATGGGCTGCCCTCAGTGCACCGCCCAAAGATGCTGAATCTGCTCAGAAAACCAGAGGAAATAGTAAGAATGCAGTTCAAACCACATCATCCGCCCTTATGTAGAGATAGCACTAGCATCTCACACAATTAGGTACAGGTTAATTTTGCACTGCAATTCTGAACATGATAGTTTTTGTTATCCAACTTATGCGACAATATGCCAGTTCTTGTTATCCATCTTATGCGACAATATGCCAAGATTTGAAGTAAAAGAGTCTGAGATTACAAGAAGAAATAAGTGCTGACGTAATGAAGCTTACTGACATACCTGGCCTCTCGACAGTGTAAACATCACAACCAAATATAGAAGCTATGGAACCAAGAATGCACTCGTTGGCTGATGCTCCACCAGTAGCTATTAACCGTCTAGGAGGGAAGGGCATTCCAAATCTCTCAACATGAGCTCGCATTGAGAGAAACTGACCCTCAATTAGCGCTCTGACCTGGAGTTTTCATAGGAAGGATTAATGCTCCAGCATCAAAAACACTCCTTAGGATGACAATGTTTGAAGATACTAACCTCAGCAGGGGGATCAAACTCCTCCACCTGACGTTCAACCACACCATCTAATGTATCACCCGTGAAATTTTCAAGTATATACCTGTGAAAACCAACTGATACAAAAAACAAAAGCAAAAAAAAAAAACAAAAAAAAAATCTCAGAGCGACAGTGAAACATACATGTACGACATGTGATCCTCATTCCTCTTAGTCTCATCTCCTTTTCTCATGTCTCTAATTCTCTCACCCAATACAAAATTGCTTTTTCCACCTAGTCTCATCTCTTTTCTTCATGTCTCTAATTCTCGTACCCAATACATCATCGTTTTTTCTCTGTTCATCTATATTGCCATTTCCCATAATTAGGCTGCGAAACAAGACGCAGTTCACTGTGCCAATAAACCAAGCCAATGTCCCAAAGTCCCAGCACAGTGTCAGGGTCAAATACATACAGTCTTAGTGCCTCACCCCTAAATGGAGGAGAAACTTTTGTCAGACCTTAGAACATATGAACATATGGACATATGGGTAACTGCAAACAAAACCTCTGACCAATACCAAATATAATAAGCAAATAAACAACAAAGAGAGTTTGTATAATATGGGCTATTGAGGGTATGTCAAATTCAACTCTATCCATATTTTCAACTGTCAACCAGGAATGTCAGTGCTCATTCGTAGTAAAATATTGCAACAGAATATCAGATCAAATTTCAAAAACAGTGTCAACCATGTGAAGCTCATAAACCCACCTGGTAGAGGCGGAAGAATTTCATGGTCCTTGTAGTAGAAACCCAGCTTTCCATCTGCACAACATAAATTAGAGACCACAGATTGATAGAATTCCAGATATATATTTACAGAAGAGCCACTAACCATTAAGAGGGGGTGTCTGCTGCAGATATTTGTTGAAGATCTCCCACGATTTTTCCGCATAGCGATTACGAATTTCTGGAACAATTGAGATCATCGAATCAATTCACTGTTGAAACTTGACCCAAGCAGCCACATTAATGTCAAAAATATGCTACCTTCACGGGTCAATGATCCATTCTTGTAGCAAAGCATGACCATGTACCCAGTTGTATCCACAGGATTAGGAAAAACATGACCCTCTAGACGAGGCTGTGGCTCGTTAGTGATTCCAAATACCTGTTCAATACACATAGTAATACTACTCAATTCATGTCAGACAACAGAAGATGATCACATTTCCTTGATGATTTCCCCTTTTTTTCTTTCTTGCTTTCTTGTTTTCTTTTCTACATGGTACAGACACGAATTTCTTTAAGACATTAACTTACAGTGTCACTTGTGCCAAGACTAATGGCAAGGTCACCAGGAGTGTTGAGGGTTAATCCTGTAAGGCACCATTTCACAGAGAGAACTGAAATTGGTAAGTAATTAAGCCTGCATAAATTTCTCAGTCCTATTTGCTATAGAATTCAATGCATGTATATTTAAAATAAATCCATGAGCACAGTTTCAAGAAAATATTAAGATAAGCATGGGTCAAATGTCAAACTGAAAGTAATTAACAAATGTAAACAACCTTTCTCTTCAGCAAGAAAGCACACAGCACAAGCAATAGCAACTCATAACAAAAAGGTGCTTGGGCTGCATAAGAGTCCTTTAGAAAAGACATTTATCTCAAATGAATTGCTCGTTAGATCCATGTACCATCAGCTGATCAGCCTCACAAGTCTCATTACACTTTCCTTTCCTGCTCTGTCTCATCCTCAACAATATTCAACTTATCTTTTTGTCTGTTCTATCCTTCGTAAGGAAGTTCTAAATCTATTTCTAATATCATACTTAGCACAGTATGTGTATATTCAACAGCCTGAAATATTCTCTCCTAGGGACCGAGACCGATAGGTTTATCATCATCCATTAGAGAACAAAAATCACCAAAGGACCCATCAAAAACAAAATGGAGTTTCATTGATGAATCCAATAGAAATTCCCTCAGGAAAGAAATATGCTTCATGAACAATATGCACTACCTAGTACCTACACAAGCTACGCTATTGCTCCAATGCAAGGCCTTTGTTTGCCTGAAAAGTATTCAAAGGTATACTGAGTTTTGATATTCTGAAACTATAAAAGCTGAATTTCCAGTTAGATGTTGCAAAATGTATTTTTCTCATTAGAAGAATGTAAAATTCTACATTTAACTTGTGATAGATAATATCCGCCTCTATCATGAAGTCTCTAGATAATTCCAGAATCCAAGTTTCTAAGGTGCTGGACAAAATAAAGTATATTCAGATGTTGCAAATTATTTCAATTCCTTTGCAAATGAGATGTTTATACCCCTAGTAAACAGCTTAGCTTTACAGACTCAAGAAAAGTTAGAAAACATCTTAAGCTAGAAGAACAGCAGCTTCAAGAGATTAGTGCTCATCTTCAAAGCAAAGCTGTCATCTGCATCATAACTGTCATGAAGTGTCAGTAGGCAGCTCATGGAAGGCACTAGGATTTTGTATAATATAGTGGCAGAAGTACTCTCCTTTAAGGGAACCTTATACCAAGTCAACCTTAAGGCACTATGCTTTCATAGGAGATGATAAAAAGAAATTATAAAACAGCTAAAAGAGCTCGGAGAAACATATAGACAAGTTATTCAGTGGAATGGGACGGGATATGTGCATAGCTAAAAGTTTGGTAGGATCACAAGATGAGGGTCAATAAGCAATTATGTGCGTAGCTAAAAGTTTGGTAGAATCACAAGAAAATGGGAGCAAACCATTAAACTGAGTACAAATTTAAAACTAGTTTCTTTACTGTACTCCAAGGAGCTCATATTTCTCATCATGTCATAGGATCTGGTGATGCAGAAACATCTTCTGAAAAGTAATCAATTGGAAGGGCAGTAATGGAAAGAATATGTCTCCGGAGTGACTACTTGTTAGTAATAATGACATGCCCCTAATGTCAAATGAGAAAGCAAATAAAATTGCGAAGCCTAAACAAAAGATTAATAATTTTATCACTTCCGATAACAAATGTAGCAGACATTGTGAAATTATCTACTAAGACAGTTACTAAGCACATGGCCTAAATTGTAGTAAAAGAAGCATCCAGCACTTTACTAGGTTACAGAAAGTGAAGTTATGCCAACAGTAAAATTGTTCCCATAGTAAGCAATTAAGCATGTCCTGAATCATTGCCTATTATAGGGACTTTGCTCAAAAATAAATTCATGTTTATCCATTGTGTCCGTTATGAGACACAATAAGTGAACTAGTTGACGATCTTGTCTATCTAGGTTTGCTTGGAAGCTTTGAAAGATAGCCTTTCACAAACATTCCATGAGGTCATTATCGATTGGCATCATAGATTAGAGACAGGACTTGAAAGTCGATCAGAAAACTAGCGGATCAACAGGGAGTTGCCACAAGTTTTTACCCTTCACAAGAGTCTTTGGAAAGAGAGGAACGGTAATGTATTTAAGAACCAGAAGTTCAAGTATTGAAGTATAAGAGTGTTTTCATAAGAGGCAAAGCAGATTTTCTTTGGATAGATAGCTGAGAATCAAGTACTATTAGAGAAGAATACTGATACAAAGTATCAAAACTCAAAGGTTTGTATGATGGAAGAAACCAGATTACAAATTTGTCAGAGTTGGACTGTAGCAGGGGCCCATAAAATTCTAAATGTACCAGGACAAATGCTACTTGCAGCGGCATGGATAGAGCATCAATCTAATAGCTGAAGCTATGATATCAAAGAATGGAGTTAAAGTATCAGAGTATGCAGGCCACAAGCATATTCACATCCAAGCCAACAATTGGCTCCTTTGTCCAATTGGTTCAGGATCAGATGAAAGGGCCAAGACAAAATTTGACAAGCTTTTCACATTCAAACAATGGAATCGAGCTGCAGATTTGCTAGCAAATTGTGCGCAACTCGTCATGAACTTTAGCACTGCAACTATTTTGACCAAAAATGCTCTACATGAAAACCTTTTTGGAAAAGGTAACATACAAATTTTTTACCTTACCAACAAATCAAGATACAAAAACATAGGCAAGTTATTCATGAAGAAAAAACACTACCTGCAAGGCTGTTTGGGTTGTCTCCCGACCATTGAATAACCACGCAGTTTTTGCTGAAGTTATACCTAGATAAAAAAACAATATGTCGCTACTTAGAGGGTGCAAGTTATCAGATGGCCCCATACAAAACCCTCAACAACAATAACAACCTAAAGGGATTATCAAGAGTGAGGTCTGTGAAGGCCCAACAATTTACACAGGTTGACCACTTATTCTGAGATCTATAAATTACAAAAGAACTATGATCAATACTTCATTTTGGTATTCACAAGAACATTTTGAAAAAAGAATCTTGATTTTAAGCTTTCAAGCGATTACAAAGTATAAGGCATCCAAGGCTAAAAGAATCTCTTACTGCGCAAATGCTAACATCAATTTTCAAACACGACAACCCTTGTCTTAATTCAGCATTAATCTTTTCAGTTGTTGTCACCCACAATATTTTGGGTGGCTGGGACTTTATTGATTTTGAGGGTTTTGATTGGATCAAAACAGAAAAACAAGAAGGGACTTCTGTTGACACTAGGGTTATGAATGCCAAGGGGAAAAGGGGACCTCCCCCTCGTGTTTTTGATGTTTCAAGCACGTCACTCACAAGCACTCAATTTGAGAGCTTGCTCTTATATAGTTGAAGGTGGTATATTAGACCTAATCCATCCAATGAAATTGACCCCATCATCTTTACTTCTAGTTTCTAATTGATGGAAATAAGCTTATACAGGAATCCAGTCACTGAACTCTTTTCTTCTACTTGTTTTCTATCTCCCTTCCGTTCTGGTAAAAATTATCCAGGCATATCAAAATGAAAAAATTTCACTCAACCTCTTGTTGTGATAACTACCTTTAACCTTTCAAAATCACTGGAAAATTTGAGTATAACCAGTTAGTGACAAGAGACAAGAAAAGGAGTCTTGATCAGATCTTCAAAACTGAATAAGATAATATTTGAAGTTGGCACAATTTTGAAATTTATTTGTGCGAAAAAAAGGATTGATCAGATCTACACCTTGTCTTCATTTCGTTGTTGAAGAGTAGCTGGTGTTTTCATCTTGTGCTGTATCCTTTGATTAAGGAAGCTCCTAGCTAATTGAAGAAAACAAAACAAAGTACGCTACTAACCTCTCCACATAATAAGGATCAATGGAACCAGCAACAGCATATGCTGGAGCTGGGTTACCGAGCTTCACCTCCAAGCCAGGCGCTGTAGCCTATACCAAAATCAAGTAGTATTCAATAGCAGATTACAGCATCAAACGGAGATTGACAAACATAGCCTGCCCAGATCAGTTAATGACAATCATAGATACTATGGTAGCAGCAGCTGCTGCAGTACCCACCCATATGATCACACTCCATGCAGGACCTGAAGAGTGTAAGATGTAGACATCCTTACCCTTAACTAGCCAAGGCTAGTAGAAAGGCTGTTGCAAGTGCTGATTGTAAAGGTACACTGTTGAACACGAAAAAATCACATAGTACTAGGACAGCGATTATTAAGTTAATGGAATAGATTGCATACATCTAAAGCCTTCTTGGACCATGCTCTTTGCTTGATATCCAACAAGTTCATCCCAGCACCATCTGTTTCATCAATGCAAGCATAGCGTCCTATAAACAGAGATGCCATAAATGAGCTCACAAGCGATATCCTCTCAGTATTATTGTACACATCAGGTTGTGTCTCATAGACCCTCCGAATTTGAGGTCCAGTAAATCGTTCATGTGCACGAGAACCAGTGATACGGGACAATTCCAAAGGTCCCCCCACAGCCTCCTCTATCTTCTTACACTGTTCAGTTGTACTACTGTCCATCCATATTGGTGATTCTTTCACAGAGAAAGCTTCCCCAAATTGCTCCACCAACTGCTTCTTAGGATCCAATGATGAAAATATTGTGGAACTGCCACTCTTCCAGTACACACTGCCATGCTGCTGCCCACTTCCAGAGACAGCTGCAACCTTCGCAAGATCAATCTTTTTGGACAATTTTTGAAGCATCATGTCAAGAGCTTCCACCCACATCAAAGTGGGTGATACAATCCGACCATTAACAGAAGGATCCCGGTAGACTCCATCTTTGGTTTTGTAATGGGGCAAGTCAGAATCAAAATGAACCAACTCCGTTGCAACAATATTTAAGTTGGAATCCAATACTGTAGCCTTTAAAGACCTATGACAAAGACAAATTTACGCAGCTCAGTTCACTTGTCATAATTTAAAGAAAACTCCGCCCATAAAAGGGACATTTTTGGCGAAGGGGTGTCAAAATATACAGAGCATTGCGTAGAGATCGCAAAACGATAGAATGCAATGAAAATCAAAATATTTTTTGTGGGAACCGCAGATTCAATTATTCAGTATACTTTGAACCTTGACAGCAAAGAAGCTCAATTTTTGTGCAATCGGGGTTTGGGGACATCAATTTTACAGTTAAACTCTGAAACATGATTGAATCAAACACAACTTAGAAACTGATCATTTGCTTGGCGATCAGAAACAAGTTGGGAACAATCACGTGAATTAATCAAAGCAATCAAATTACCAATATGAGTAAAGACGACTTGCGATCGACATTGCAGATTATGGAATCAAAAGCGAAAATTTTTACCATTGCGGGTAATTGAGGAAATTTGTTGAGCAAAATCAGAATTGAGGGCAATAAGAGAAAAATTAGGGGGAGGGGACAGGGGAAACTCACTGAGTAGAACTGTCGAAGCCGAGGAAGAGAGAGTCTTGAGGGAGAGAATAGTCCGCCATAGCCAGGATCCTCAATATCGTAGGCAAAACAACTAGAAGGGTGTATCAGATGATTGGATGCCAACGATTCGATCGTGCCCTTTCCAAGAATTTGAGTTGATTTTATAGTTGCACCTTTGAAAATGAGCACAAATTAATGGAGTAACGTATTCATGCATGACTGAGATACGTAGTAATTGATTTTGGATAAGATTTAGGGTCTGTTTGGTTCTTAGAAAATTTGGTAGAAAGAAAAGTTGAAGGAAAAAAAATATGAGGAAAAAAAAAGTAGGGAGAAAATGAGTTTTTTTCTCTTGTTTGGATTGAGGAAAAAATACAAGAATTTGGATGAAAAATTTGAATGTTGATGAACTATTTGAATCATGTTAATATCATTTAAGCAATGCAAGGTTAGAGGAGGTTGGGACTTTCCTCAAACTTTCCTCACAATTTTATAAGGAAAATTTTATCACTTGTTTCTAATAATTTTTCCACCTAACTTTCCTCCATATTTTTTTTCTTTGTGATTTTCTTTAAACCAAACACAAGAAAAAAAGTAACTTTCCTAAATTTTTTTCTTTCCACCAAACTTTCCTGGGTCCAAACGGAGCCTTAGGGTATTGTTGTTTTCTTTGGAAAATATCGATTAGTAAACAAATGAACTTGATAGGGATTGGTTGAGTGATTTAAAGTGGGTTGGATGTTTTTTTGATGAAATAGATTGAAGTATGTAAATTTTTTTATTTTTTTTTTTGTGATGGGTAGAACTTGGTTAAAATAGTGAGAAGTGGATTGAAATTGGTTTAAGTGCATTGAGGTTAGTTGAAGTGAGTTGACGTTGGTTGAAGTAGGTATTTTTTTTATTGAAATTGGTGAAGTATATTGAAGTTGGTTGGGGTTGATAAATTTGAATTTACCAACGAAAAGAATAAGGCCCTGTTTGGTAAACAGCTGTTAGCTGTTTGTATTAGCTGTTAGCTATTAACTGTTTGAATTAGCTGTTTATGTTAGCTGTTTGAATTAGCTGTTTTAAAAAAAAGTGTTTGGTAAAAATTAGTTGTTTCTAAAAAATATGTTGGTAAAATTTCATTTATGCCCTTATTTATGAATTAGTTTTTAATGAGATGTGTGTAATTTTTTCAAACTTATGGATAATTATGTCATTTTTACAAAAAACTCTTCTCAAAAGACTAATGAAAATAGCTTTTTGGAGCCTAACAGCTATTGCAAACAGCTCTTTACCAAATACCCTTTAGCTGTTTGACTTGGTCAAAACAGCCAAAATCCTCTCAAACAGCTATTTTTTCTCAAAAAGTTGTTGCTACCAAACAGGCAAACACCCCCTAAGATCTGAGATAGATTGAAGAAAGGAATCACGACGATCTTACTCCTAATTCGCCATGATGCAGTTCTAACTAGGGGTGAGCAAAAAAAAAACCGAAATCAAAAAACCGAACCAAAAAACCAAAAAACTGAACCGAAAAAGCGATTAACCAGTCTGATTTTCCTAAAAAATTCGGTTTGGTTAACCGAATCGAAAAAATTTGCGGTTCAATTTTGGTTTTGATTCGACCATTTAAGATTCGGTTAACCGCATGGTTAACCGAGACCAAAAGTTACACTTTTATTAAAAAAAATTAAACTTTATATTGGACAAGTGTAGATTTTATAATTATTAAAGATAAGACTTGACATGCAATAATGTGTAAATTAATATTTGGTGTCTCAAATAGTTAAATTAAATAAAAAAAGGAGTAAAAACTGAAAATTAGCAATTTAAATTAACGGTTAACTGGTAACCGAACCGAAAATCCGGTTAACAACCAAAAAATTCGGTTAGCCGATTTTTTCGGTTCGGTTACGGTTCACAATTTTGCCAAACCGAAAAATTCGGTTTTCGGTTCGCTTTTAGTTCGGTTTTCAGTTCACAACTTTTGAGAACCGACTTTCCAATTAACCGATTTTCGATTAACCGAATTTTCGGTTAACCGATTTTGATCACCCCTAGTTCTAACTGTGCAATCAATTGTAGAGCCCTCGCTGGACCATGTTGCCATTTTTGGTGTCCGGGCCTAGGATCTTTTTTTTTGGTTCATTTTTAATAAGTTTTGTGTAAAATCGTCTCATATAAGATATATTATGATATTGAAGTTTTAATGGGGTGATTTGTAGAAGTAATTTCAGTGATTAGTTCATATAAGGGTGATTGTAATAAATGTCCCCTCTTAATCACAAAGCCACTCCAAAATATGTTGTTAGTCATTACAAAACTTTAAAGAAAAATCACTTTGAAGAAATTCGTCTTCTAATAACTTTTATATGAGACAGTTTCATCCAAAAATTTATGAGTTATTTTTAAAACAATTATATTACGGATTATTTTTTTTGGATCTCAACAGGAACAGTTACATGGTTCTAACTAGTTGTGTTTATTAATATTGTGATATTATTGGAATCCTTTACTAAAAATGTTCCTTGGAAGAAGTAGTGTTCATATTGAAAATACCGTCCACTCGTTAATTTTCAATATAGTGATCTTAAATTGGTCAATGGTCATCCAACGCTCCTTTTTAAAATTGGTATTGACTTTTTTAATTAATTATCATACCACCAAGTTTGAGTCAAGTTCAGTGATGGTTTTTACAATTCTTAATTCAGCTCATTGCTATTTCACTAACTAACTTAACTTCCTGTTTAATTTCGCATTTTAGATAAATAGATAGATGTACGGAGATGTAAGGAGCTGTAAAGAGATGTAAAGAGCTGTAAAGATATGTAAGGAGATATAAGAAGTTGTAAGAAGCTGTAAGGATAGAATTGTATAGTATAATTTGTTTTACAATGAACGTTTTGGATGAAAAATAATAATATTAAAATAATATACTTATTGAAAATAAACAATTAATTAAGTTAATTACACAATAATAAAATATATTAATCCCCATAAATTTGGTGAATAAAATTTCATCCACTTGAGGTGATTTTTTATATGAACATTAGTTTGATCGAATAAGCAAAGTATAACAAAAAAAACAAATTTTTTTGACAAAATTGAATACAACTCTTCAAATAAATTCTTATTTTAAGTAAATACTTGTAAATATAAATAAATGTATGGTCATCTACAATAATATATATTTCATGTCGAAACTCAAATATAATTTACATCATTATATTATATTTTTATTTTTATGTAAATGCTGTGTTCATAAGATATTTATAAATTTTATATATTGGTAGTATCATTAAAAAAAATATACATATTTTTGTAACTAAAATAAATGAATGTTATAGAAAATCTATGAGATGTAAGAAGATATATGAAGATGTAAGGACATGTAAGGATTATGTTAAGGATGTAAAGAGCTGTAAGGAGATGTAAGTTCTTAACTAAATTCTAAAAAATGCAGAATAAAACAGGGCGAACTTTATGTTCCAAACATGGTTCAGCGTTTTCTGAAGGTAATGTCCTCTTTATTCTCCACCTTCAATATTGAAGTATCCCCCCCCCCCCTTCCAACATTTCCATTTTGCACCATCTCGATTTCAATATGGACAGTTCTTCTCCAAGAGATCATGCTTGATGTGCCTCTTAGCAGTTTAATTTTCGAATTTCTAATAGTACAAAATATAATCTCACCCTTCATTAAAGCATCTCTTAATTTCAAAATTGATTAATCAAGAATCTAAATACTTTGATATTTCTCCACCTGGCCTCCATAACCCGTACACAGTATGTTCTTTTCATGAGTAAATTTTGACTTTCACTCTCATTTCATTCTTTTTCACTCCTTACTCCGTTTTCTTTTTTTTTTTTTTCACTCATTAAACATAGATATCGCTTTTTCTCATTCCTTCTACCTCTTTCCATTCCCTCATCCTTTTCTACATGTTGATATCAATAATTCTATTGTCTCTCATTCCATTTCATTCATTCCCACTCTATTTCATTCCTTCTCACTCATGCAAAAAAAATACCGTTCTTTTTCACTCTATTACATTATTTCTCACTCCATAGCCAATCCATTCTTACCAAAAGAACACACCCTCTTTTAGCCTGTTTTTACTTATGGTTTTTTGAGCTTAGTAGAGAATAGAATTATATATTTCTATGCATTATATTTGGTTAGTATTTCTTATATCCGAAATCACATACGTAATAATATGAACATGTAAAGTATGAATTTTAGTAAACTCCTCCCACCCTTAATTTATATAAATACAGTGTCACTTTTATTCTATAGTAAACTTACTTATAAACTGAACTTGACTATCCTTATATCCTCTAATTTTATCCTCCATTACATCTCGATCTTGCTTAGCTGAATCGACATCCCTAAAGTATTGTGTGGTTATTATTACAGTAGATTTTGCCTGCCTAGCACAGCTGACGTGGAGGAGCTAGGCTAGGCCAGGGAGCATTGTGCTCAGTCACCCTTTGGATAATGACATTGTAAGACAGAGTCAAAAGCAAAAAAGCACGAGCGAGAAAGTTCCTGACAAGGCCTTACTGAGTTGAAGTTGATAGCTGCAGCAGGATACATGGAGGCCTTACCTTTGCCAACAATGGAGGAAGGACACTACTCTTTACCAGTGACCTCCCTTTTTCTTGGCTTCGACTGTTCTACTCAGTAAGCAAACCCGCTTCTTTCCCCTCGCACCCCCCTCCCCCTCAAAAAAAACAAAAAAGGAAGTCCTTCTTTCCTTCAGAAAATTCTAGGCTCTTTAAATTCTGGCCTCTTTAGCACGTTCCCAGCTAGAAATTTGCTTCCATTGTGTCATAAGTGGCTGCTAATTGATACTGTCTGTGCTTCATGATATAGTAATGGCTTAAATCAAACTTCGGAATCTGGGTGGATCATTCTATTGAACACCCCCCAAAAAAGAACTCAAGACTATTTTCCTGCATTTTGATATGAGTTTTTGAGTTGTATTGTAGAATGATCCCTTTTTTCCCTGGCTACATCGAGTGCACTCTTCATTTTCAGTTGAAGTAGCAGTTTTGGTACTTGAAACTTAGACCTGGGCTGGGGTACAGGGGCATTCAATTAGACCAGAGCTCACAAAGTAATTGGAATTTCTTGAACTCTTGAGAATTTCTGTCACCTTTTTTGCCCCCAATCAACCATGGAGACTCCTTAATAGGTTGGGTAGAAATGTAAGGGGAGATAACCTCCCACTCTGAATTGCTCACTGTTGAAGCCACACTTCCTTGATGGAAAATAAGTTAAATATCATATCAGCAGACTGGCCCTTTGGTAATTCCAAAGACAATTGGGAAAACATATTGTTGGATGGCTGTTATGGTGTATATTTTAGCATGGGACTGTGGCTGCTGTTTAATCATGATTCATACTACGGCTGAAATTGAATTGTGTTAAACAAATCTGTTTTTGTGGTTTAGGTCGCTAAAGGCCACTGTGTTGGATGCTAATCTCGTCATTGTCGCCACAGAATTTGTTCGCTTTGATTCAGATTTACCCCACTACAAAACCGAAGGTGGAGTATACCGGGATCCCTTGATCAGTGGCCGGATTGTTTCCCCTCCCCTGATGTGGGTTGAAGCTCTTGACGTGATGCTTGAAAGACTATCAAAAAGATTGAACTTGGCTAAGATTGTGTCCATTTCCGGGAGTGCTCAGCAACATGGTAGTGTTTATTGGAAAAATGGAAGCTTTAGAATACTTGCATCCCTGAATCCAGACATGAGGCTAGTCGACCAATTTGGGGATGCATTTTCCTTAAAGGAATCGCCTATATGGATGGACAGCAGCACAACAGAACAATGCAGGAAGATTGAGGAGGCTGTAGGTGGTGCCTTGGAATTACATTGTCTTACTGGGTCCCGTGCCCATGAACGATACGTGGGCCCACAAGTCCGGAAGATATATGAGAAACATCGAGAAATTTACCATAATACTGAGAGGATATCTCTTGTTAGCTCTTTTATGGGATCTCTTCTTATTGGAGCTTATGCTTGTATAGATGAAACTGATGGTGCAGGGATGAACTTGATGGACATAAAGAAAAGGAAGTGGTCTAATGTGGCTCTAGAAGTATGGTTTTATGCTTATGAGTTTATTGATATTAGAAATAAACAGTTTGCACTGGAATTCAACTTCGTAATTTCATCATAGCCAGCTGACAAGTGTCCAATATAGGCAACTGCACCATATTTGGAACAGAAGCTTGGGAAGTTAGCTCCAGCTTATGCTGTTTCTGGCTACATTGCCCCATATTTTGCAAATAGGTTAGTTCATTTCTCGAAACTGTAAAATATAAATGCCTTTGATATAGTGTAGCCATACATAATCATGGATTATTCCCAATAAAGCATTGACAGTTCATTTATCCTTGCAGATTCCACTTCAACAAGAACTGTTTGGTTATCCAATGGTCAGGAGACAATCCAAACAGCCTTGCAGGTGCTAATTTTTCTCATAATCCTGCAAGTCTTCCTCTGTCAGGCTCGGGTTCCTAAGTTCACATATTGTTTTTCGGTTTGTTGGTTTGGTTTCATCATGCCTTTTAGATTCACTTTTCTGTTTGGTGGTTTGGTTTCATCATGCCTTTCAGATTCACTTTTTACTATTTCTGTAATATATATTCGGTAGAAGCAAAGCTTATCTGCGTTGCTCCGACTCTGCCATGCCGATGTCAAGTTGTTTAGTACCCAACATAAGTTTAGATCACGACATGGTCATTTTTGGAAAAATCTTTATGTTTTCAATCTAATTGAGGAGTCGAGTACACATATTAATGTCAGAATTCCAGCTACTTGAATAGGTACTTGAGGTACTTTAATGATTAGTAACTACTATATGCAAATATAGTTCGAGGGGCGTTGAGTATACTGTTAACAGTTTTACTTACCGCAAGTGCACGGCGTAGCTGTAGCTAGCAACCG
>JACYFF010019584.1:113172248-113188886 GCA_017589665.1 Selenicereus undatus | reverse complement strand
AATGGGTCAAATAGGAGCTAAAAATAGTGTAAAATAGAGGTTCATCATATACATTTAAGGTCGTTCTACTGCATAAATTCACCACAAGAACTGTTTGTAATTGTTTATGTCGCTGATCATCTACTGTTTGTGACCTTTGAATACTTTGCTTCATATTTTTTGATTTCTTGAGGTTTTATGCTATGCTACACCAATCAGTAATTCCTTCATCCGGATTTATTCGATCAAGTGGCAGTGTTATTGCATTTTGGTTGTAGGGTTGACACTCAAAACCGGTGATCTTGCAATCAGTCTGGGCACAAGTGACACAGTGAGCTTAACCTTGGCCTAAATAGGTCTCGAACCAGAACTTGAAAATTAAGTAAAGGATTTTATTTTTTTTTCTTTTGCTTACAGGTATTTGGAATAACAGATGAGCCCCAACCTTGCCTGGAAAGCCATGTATTCCCCAAACCAGTTGACACGAAAGGTTTCATGGTAATGCTAGTTTACAAGAATGGATCTCTGACCAGAGAAGGTGCATAACTTACTGGTTCACCCTTCAAACTCTTGCTACATTGGCTTCAGATATAACTGTTAATCCTTTTACAACTACTATTATGTGTTAAAATTTCTTTCTTAGGCAAAATCTTTCTGCGGGCCTTTTCAAAATCAGCTTCTCTAACAAGTAATAACACAACATATGTCAAGGGTAAGGTTGTGTGCATCTCGGCCATGTTGGTGGGGCTCGCACTGGGTGTTGGCGATGTCCATTTTCTTAAAGAAACATGATACAACAAGAGCAGCTGTCATGATGCAAGTCCTTCTGAAGTAGGCTGGAGGAAGTTTAGATGTACACGGCCTTGCCCCTGAGAAGCAGAGAGACATTGACCAAACATATCTTACTAAAATCTCTCGATTCTTTTTGTGTCAGATGTGCGTAATCGATATGCGGATGGATCCTGGGAAATTTTCAATAACCATCTACGGCAGACACCGCCTCTTAATGGTTTGCATTTATACACTATATGTATGCACTGATTTTGCATTGTTGGCTGGTTGATGGGCATATGTATATCCTGGACAGATGGAAAATTGGGTTTTTACTACAAGGAGCATGAAATTCTTCCTCCCCTACCAGGTAACTCTAGAATTCTCTTCGGTTTACCACCTATGTCTTTATTTTCTCCTTGTCTCTCCCATGAAGGATTTCCAAGGCTGAGATCTGCTGTGCCTTTTATCTTCAATTTTGATTGCAAAAGTTAAAGTTTGGTCTCACAGTTCAGCCACCTAATAGCAGCCCTGACACCCTGTTAGCTGCCAAATTCACTTTCAAGCCACTTGGCTATTTCATGATCTGCAGAACTCATCGTTTGGGTGTTTCAAGATGATAAATATCAGTCAACAAATTGACCTTATGGAAACAAAAAGGAAAAAAACTGGACTGGTCAATGCAATTGGGTTCATAGCTTACTGTCAAAAATTCCTACCTTATTTGAGATTTGGAACTCAAATACTGCAGAGGTCTGAAAGGTGGCTTATGAGTTGTGACAACCATGGTGTACTGGGATTTTCTTATGCGGAGTGTACCTTCGAAAGTGAAATAAAGGGGCTCGAGATTATTTCTGCGGACGTGTTTGAATGACAATGACGCTAATTATGGTTGAAGATAAATGGATTTATGCACCAAGAAAATTAACCTTTGCGTTACTTGATTGCTTTTGTTTGATAGTGAAGAAGACTTTGAAGTTAATGCATAGTAATCTGAGTTTCCTGATCAAAACAGATGCTTAGTAATCTGGATAACTGAGAAATGAATTGACCCCTTTCATTATTAGCACTAGTAGGGAGCTCAGCAATCAGTGGAAACAAGCGAGTCGTATGTGTCTCATCTTTCTCTTAAGTGTAATTATTGATAGAAACACCACTTAGAGTGAGAGTATGTGAACTCTGAGTTAACTAGGGCGTGAGGTTGTTGTAGTCCTCAATTGTAACTAATGTATTTTGATTGTGTGTTCATGGGGTAGGCATGAAGTAACAAGCTATATTGAGTTGTCTGTTTTTTTCTTCTTTGTTGTTTTAACTGTGTTCCTTTATCAATCCTTGATGTGTTGGTCATTATCCCAACATCTCATAGTGCATTCGCACCAACGAAAAAACAGAAACACACATATTAGACTTCATTCGATACTAAAACCTCTTTCAGGGAGTCTTGCAGTCAACTAATGCTTTCCTTTGATGTTCCACCAACACCAAGTTGGTTTCCACAGATATATTCTGAAGAATTTCACCGGTCATAGCTTAGATGGTGTGATCGAACAAGAAGTGGATGAGTTTGATGCTCCTTCTGAGGTTCACATTCTTGGCCAACTCTGCAAAATTCAGGATGAAACGCTAAGAAGGGAAAGGGCCACTATCTCTTCACTGAACAAAATGCTATGAATTTGCAGGTCCGTGCACTAATTGAAGGACAACTTCTGTCAATGAGAGCTCATGTTGAAAGAGTCGGGATGCTCCTTCCACCAAAGCGGCTGGTAGTCACAGGAGGAGCATCATCAAATGAGTGCATCCTTGCAGCTGTTGCATCTATTTTTGGATGTGATGTCCATACAGTCCCTAGGCCAGGTAAGATGTCCAACCCCCCCCCCCCAAAAAAAAAACAAACACACACACACACAGAGGAGCGCCTGTTTGATTTTATGCAGCCCCGAACCGATCATTTCTGACAAAATACAGATATTGGGTTGTAGATTCAGCACCTTTAGGAGCTGCGCTAAGAGCTGCCCATGGGTGGATGTGCTATGAAAAGGGAAGTTTTGTTCCTCTTAGGATGTTGTATGATGGAAAATTGGAGAAAACTTCTCTGTGCTCTAAGCTGAGTTTGAATGCTGGGGATCCCATTTTGGCATCAAAATATGCTTTGGTGATGAGGAAAAGAATAGAGATAGAAGATCGCCTTGTTAGAAAGCTTGGACGCCTATAAAATAAATGTCTCAGTTGATGGTTTTTGTAATAGGCAAATTAGTTTGCTAGATGCTACTATTGCCTGAACGCAAGCTGTCATTTACACAGATAAGTAACTTTTAAAAAATGTTACGCTAGAAGGAGGGCTTGAACCTCCGACCTTGTGGTTAACAGCCACACGCTCTAGCCAACTGAGCTATTCCAGCACCTGTGTAGAGCGTTCGAGAAAACCCTGTAAATTTTCTATTTGGACATCAGTAACGTTGACTGATTCCTGATTTGAAAAATGTTGGCTCCCCAGAAAACAAAAACCAATAAAGCGCCAAGAACATGAATGGGGATGGTGATATTTTATCTTGGTTTTCTAACGTCAACTTCCAAGAAATTTATAGACTTGTCTAACTAATAATTACAATCACTTTTTTTATCCAAAAAAAAATTGGAGACACTTTCTTTTTTATACAATTTTAAATCTCACACTTTTCTTAAATCGAACCCAATTCAAGAAAAATAGACCATTAATACAAGTGTACATATGGCTGCCACTATTTTACTAAAACCAAGAAAAGAAACAGTTAAGGTGTTCTACAATATTATCGATTATTTGTTAACATTTATTTCATGCGATCTGAAAAAATGAGTAAAAGTATGAAAAATATGAATGATTGATGGATGGTTCGCTCGATCCATTTGAGTTCACCTTGTAGTCCATACAATCTATCATATCCTTTCACCATACAACAACAACACTACCACCTCCCAGTTGGTTCTAAGTCTAATACTTTATCCATCTCTTGCATTTGAAACATGTCCCCCCCAAGATAAGGAACATTTCTTTTCATTAATTTACTTATTACAAATACATTTGAATCCCTTGTTTACCACATGACTCACTCTACTTTTCTTACAAATAGTGGATGGATAGATATAAATGGTATTATTATAGATGATGGGTGGGTAAAAGCAATTGATATACCCATGATGGAGAAGATGTCAATCAAAAGAGAAGCATGAAAGGCCCAAGGACTGTGTAAAGTCAAATGGTCGAAAGTTCATGTATCACTAGTACAATGAAGAGACTTGAAGATTCTGTTTGGACTTAGGGAAGTTGATGGAAAGAAATTTTTTTGGAAAAGTATATTTATTTCTTATGTTTGGTTTAAAGAAAGTTACCAAGAAAAAAAATAGAGAGGAAAGTTTGATGGAAAAGTGAATAAATATAAGTTCTATAATTTTCCTCGTAAAATGGTGAGAAACATGTGGGAAAATCACACCGACTTAGGGCTCGAATGCTTGTTACTCTGCCTTATTTCACTTGTTGCAATCAATCACGTTACCCCGTGATTGTTGATTTGTTGTTGTATACAGAACAACATCTTGATTGATTTACTGTGTTTTGAATAAATATTTGATTTTGTTGTGTCTACTGTAGCCTGTTTTCTTTTTCTTTTTTTTTTTTGAGAGCATAATGTATAATATTTGTGCCTTATCTACTGATTTCATTTTTATGTAGCCTCTTATCTTTTTTTTCTTTTTTTTTTGAGAGGGTAATGTATAATAGTTGTGCCTTATCTTTTTTTTTTTTTTTTATCTTTGTACACTTCGATTACTTCAAGAGGGGGGGGGGGACGTTCACTTCATGTTTTCTTCATTGTTTTCCATCTATTTTTTCCCCCGGCGGAAAAAATTTAACTTTCTCTCAACTTTTTTTTTAAACCTTTCAAATGTTTTCATTTGAATTTTCTTTCTACCTGGTTTCTCTAGTTCCAAAGACGGTCTAAATCAACAAACACGGGAAAAAAAAGTAAATTTTCTAGATGTTTTTTTGCTTTCCATCTCACTTTCTTAGTTTCAAACAGGGCCGACAGAAAACTGTGTCAAGTTAGAGAAGAATGCTGAGAGACGAGAAACCATATATACATGGTGGCACTTTAGGACATGGTTGATCAGCGGATTAGGAACCCCTTTGCCACATATTAAGCATATGATGATAAAGCAACTGTCTGGCAATGGTAAGGCAGCATACGGTAACTTAGAGCGCTTGACAGTACACATGTTCCCGTGCTTATTCGCTTTCCTAGATTGACATCCCAGCCCTTATTCGCTTCCTTGATTGCATGTGGTGGTTGTAAGGTGGGGAGCGGGAGCCACATGCTACAATAATTGAAACCCACTATTTCTCTCTGATAATTCTGCTTTGTTGTTTGTTGGTTTCTTCTTACCTTATACTCCATGTATGTCATAATCAAAGGGTGATTTCCATGTCAACATCGTTATCAGGGCTTATATTCTTCTTACTTCCTTTCTCTCTCTATTATTCAAAGATCAATAGTCTATCCATAATCGTTAACAGACATGTCCTTGGCTGAGGGCTCGAAGGCTGGAGCGATGGTTTCTTAGTTTACTTACGATTCAAACATGATTTCGACATGAAAGATGGAAGGGCCGGCATATGCTTTTTATGTAATATAGGTTTCAGGGGCATTCACCTAGATTCAGTTCGGGCTAAGAAGAAGCCTTTTCCCGTGACGTGATAAATGAGCTATGCTTAGTAAACTACTTTCCAGAATTGGGATAAAAGGCAAAGGGAATCGGTTGTAAACTTAGACTTGGAATTCCCCTCTTTCGAGGTCGGTTCTTTCAATCCATTAGAAGTGGACTTACCGACTTATCCACTGTTCCTCTCTTACAAACCGTTGTACCACATAAGGCCTCAGCCACCGAGGAACTGTGAGCAACTCACTCCCTAAAGGCAGATTCTTCTATTCCAAAATGTATTGTTGAAGTCCGATTCAAACTGCAATTGCTCGAAGAAATTGAAACTTTGCTTTAGAGCTTGAGATTTTGAAGGAAGGAAGATTGTGAGAAAAAGTCGATCCATCTCTCTCTTTGATGGGCTTTTCCTGAAAACATAATTAAGCCTCACGTCTTGCTGCCTGGATACGCATAC
Organism: Selenicereus undatus; assembly: GCA_017589665.1. Lineage (NCBI taxonomy): Eukaryota > Viridiplantae > Streptophyta > Magnoliopsida > Caryophyllales > Cactaceae > Selenicereus > Selenicereus undatus. The sequence goes on along the minus strand of JACYFF010019584.1, from coordinate 113,182,993 downwards.
TCTCATATGGACCTATCCTTGAGCGATAGGATTCTATTGGACTTCTCATGAAAGAATGAAAGCCCACCGCCACCAACAAAGGAATTTTCGGGTTAATATATGACTTTGCCCGGGCTAGCATGAGGAAAGTGATCCCGAAACCGACAAGTAATATCTTCTCTCTTCTGACCCCAATGTCTTAGTCTACTTCTTCAGGATTGGGGGAGATTTTTTAGCTAGCGTTTCTAAAGTGCTTTGAAAGGCTTCATCGATGAAGACTCAAATGATCACATATAGATAGGGGCGAGGTGTGCAACTTCTTGGTAGAAATCAACCTTTTGCGCAGCTGACACACTTGTTAGGAAAAAGTTTTAATATTTATAAACCTCAAGTACAAAATGCATCATTGAGTACTCGGGGTATCGTCCGCAGAGAGTTCGGTGTCCAAGTACCAGAGCTAACTAAAGTGTCTCAAGCTAGGCAAAACAAAAGGTGGATGGAAAATAGAACTAAACTACTAAAACAAACAAAAGACTTCGATTATGATTAAACCTGAGATAAACCAACTAATCGAGTCAAGCCCTCACCTTCCCAAGTTATGCTCGTATTTAGAGTTGATCGGTTGCATCATTAAAAACCAGCCAAGCCCTTTCTCAATGGTCATGGGCTAGTCTAATTGTTCTAACCTCCCATTTTTATGTGATTAGATAATTAAACTATAAGATTGACAACCCTTAACCTAAATAGAGATCGAGACTATTTTCATGTTCGAATCCAAGCTATTCTCTCTATCCATACTACACAATCAACCTCACCTCTTAGCATAAGTTGAATATCCCTAAAACACGAACGAAAACCCTTTCAAGCATTTCATCGAACACATGGCGGGCATAAAAGAAAACAAGCTACATCAAAGCCTAAACAAGAATCAATCGGCCATCTTAAGAACAAATCACAACTAAAGATCAAGGCTTTAATTCATAAACAAACATTGAACCCAAAGCAAAATATTAATCTATTGAACTAGCAAACAAACTCAAGAACATGAAATTAAAGAGAGAGAGAACAGAAGAACTTAGCATTAAATCTTGAATTCGCTCTGTCTTGTACAAATTAACACACCAAACTAACCTAATCTAATCCTCCTAAATGGGATTTTTATTGGTTAAACCTAAACTAAAAACTCCCAAAAAGTCACCAAGAGGTGAGCCGGGGAGACCCCAAACAAAAACGCCGAAAGAGGCTTAAATAGAAAATCGGGCGACGAGCAATGAGGGACGGGCATGACCGTGCCAAGTGGCACGGCCCGCTGTGCCATTTTTCTGACGCGGTGGTTCGGCCCCCTGTCGTCCATTTTTTGCCTGTTTTCGCTGTTTTTGTCTGCCTTCGCTCCTTTTCATGGTACTTGCTCCATTTGAATTTGTTTCATACAAAACGTAAATAAAACAAGTAGAAATTCTAAAGATTAAGTTATTATACGAGCTAAAAGTGGGTAAAAGAGGCACATAAAATACAATAATTTATCGCCTAACAAATACCCCCACAACTATCTTTTGCTCGTCCTCGAGCAAAACAAAAGAAAAACTAACTTAAGAACCTAACTCACTTTCGTAGGAATCACAGTCGCGCTTAGCGTATGCAATAAGCCCTTTGAACCCCTTGGTTCCCCCGAGTAGACGAGTAAGGTCTCGTGAGGGTTTGCAGAAGATACACCCACAAAATCTTGAAAAAGGAAAACAAGTGGAAAAGGAGAAAGGAAAACAAAGAAAACAAAATAGATATACAAACAAGGCACAAATATCTATACAAGGGGAATACTGTACACATTCTAACCAACCGAATCACCAATGCAACAAAGATATTAGCCTGTATATAAACAGAGTGTACATATCAAGACTCTCTCTCCACATACATGACATCAAAGCACAAACGTTTCACCCCACTATACATCAAAACTTGAAATCCATCCTAGTGTTTGGTGTGTAAGTGTATCATCATCTTAGCACTCAGGCTTACCAGAATCGACTCAATCCCACTTGACTGACACATGCTATATTATTGACTTGTTAACACAGGAAGCAAGTTTTCCCAGTAACAGTATTGTCTCAAATGGTAATGGCCAATAGCGCATGTCTCAAAGGGTAATGGCCAGTAGCGCATGCCTCAAAGGGATACTTGTCATTCCAAATTTTATTTTTTTTAAATTTTTTTTCTCTTGTTTGTTTTCATTTTATTTATTTCTTTTTTGAAATGCAAACAAACACCAAAGCTACCGTGTACAAAACAAACGGGAGAACCAATCATGGAAGACTAAGACCCTAAGCTAATGATGATGGTATAGATAAGGATAGGATTATACATCGATAACGAACAATTGAGATTAGAATTAGGGCCTAGAACGACACACTGAGAACGAAGACCTATCATGCACATCACATTCCTATACAAGCTAATAGTCAAAGTATAGGGGATTTAAGCTAATCAGAATAGTACAAACCTTCCCCAAAGCCAAAAAGAAAAACTATACAAAAGTGAAAATTTTTCACAAAAATATGCATAGCGTATATGACTTCCCACCCCTACACCTAAATCTCACAATGTCCTCATTGGGAGCCAAGGAGTCACAACCACCAACAAAACACATATATGAACAAAAGAAAGAAATCTACAAAAATAACTATATAAAAGCAAAATATAAATAAGGAAGGGCAAAAGCTATATATACAAAATAAAAATAAAGAAAGAGAAAAGAGGGAACAAATTTACCAGTTTAGGTGCTGGGTGCACCTAAACTACCACCTTCTGAAGACGGTGTGATGAGAGGTTGAAGGAGCATCAGCCACTCCTCCTCATCTCAAGATCCGAGCTGCCAAAGCAGATGCCGTCAAAGCTCGCATAAGCTTATCAAACACCTGAACATGCATCTCAGATGAATGGGAATAAGAGCACTTAAACATGAATCCTGAAATAATGGTAAGTGCTCTCCGAAATTTGTCAAATGCCCTTGAAAAATCCTTAAAGTGATCGAATGCAAAGGTCAACATGATTTTCGCAGGCATGGTCTCGAGGTATAATCTATAAGGGTCAAGGGAGGGGTCATACCCTCTAAAGGTACCTAGAGGCTCCAAACAGTCAACCACATTCCCCTCAAGCATATCATGATAATCAGCAGGTATCATATTACAATACTCAGGGTTATTAGCAAACGTTATTGGCAATTCTATTCCCGAATAATGATAGGGTTATTTTTTTTTTTTATAGTTATAAAGGAATTTCCTATTTATCAAATTTCTTAAAGTCCCAGATCCTTTTTTCTTATAAGCCATTTCTTAGGATTGCTGTTGCTACGGCGGAGGATGGTGGCCCCAGAGCCTTTTCAAGCCTGCCGCAATCACATCTAATGATATTGGATTCCTTTTCAAAGTGTCCAAGGAAACCTTTATTGAAAAATTCTAAAGTATGTACTACATTTCCGAATGGAAATAGTCCATGCAGTTTAAGCGAACCGGTTAATAAGATGATGAAATATATCAATGATGCAGAATGGGCGATATATGATGCACCATACTACTTTATAAAGTGGATTGTTATGTTAAACACTTTCTTTAAGTTATTAAAGAGATTAGAAAGTCTGATTTATAATAGAAGAAATAGTAACAACAAATACTATGCTTGTTCCTAGCTCTGTAATTCTTTCTTAGTTCAATAAGGTGAGTTCCAATTAATAGAATATACGTACTTTTCTATCAAAGGAGTAGCGCTTCTGACTGCGTAACCTAATCCAATGCTCCTGAAGTTTTCTGGCCGTCAGTCCAGTACTGCCTATGTTCTTTTAAGAAAATCGCATCTTCATGATCCTAGTGATATAGCAAAAAGACTTTTTTATATGAAAATATAAGAAAGATCAAGAACGTTATGAGAGAAATGAGAAGCTTTTTCATCCTTCTGCTGTATTGCATAATACGAAATCATTTGCCTCCATTGTCTAATGGAGAACCAATGATTAATTATGATCGTACCTAAGGGTTTTCACATTTTTCCCAGCGAGGGTAAATTCAGTATGCATAGGTCTTTAGTCCTCCTTGTTACTCGGGATGCGCCGTGTCTATGAGTTAATCATTCTAATGAATTACGTGAGATACTAACCTATATACTTACTGATACTGCGTGTAACGTCCCAAAATGTACGTGTTTTACTATTTGCACTCTCCTTAATAAATCCCTGAATTAGGACTAATAAACTCAATGATATGGGCATTATCGTCATTAAAAAGGACAAGGCTTGAAGTATGTGTACTAGAAATAACATAGTTTGGCATTGCTTCAAACATACACATTCACACATTATCAAACCATATACAATCAACTGTTAACCCACATATGGTTTATATGCCACAATAAAGCAATTCACCATATAATCTACACCTCCACCCACTGAAGATTCCAAAACTCAGCTCCAAAATATACATGTACTATATCATTATTGATCTACCCAGATTCCCTTGCTCAACTTATTCTCTTCGGCTGGTTTGCTACCATGAGGGTGATTCACTGAGCATTTCCCTAAAATAAAACATGAAAAACATTTGGAAATGTGAGACGAAATACATGTATTCCTGTATTGTTAAATGATCTTTGCATAAATTGATCGGGCGCCGGCTTTGCCAAGCCAGCCAGGGGACCTAACCTGAAGCCGCGCTAGTAACTGAAGGGAAATGCCTTGTAATTGATAACTAATGAGGTCACTAATTATGTGAAAAATCACTGATTAAACTGATTCATTGATATACTTACCAAAACATTATAATTTTGATAAATACATGCTGATTTCTAAATATATAGGTAATGAACATACCTAAAGTCTTTAAAATGCAATCTCGCTTGATAATACTTATGCACAATGGAAAACGATAGACTAGGCCCCGTTTCTGCTAAATATAACTATAGGTAAATGCAGTTAGTAAACAATATTCACTCCCATAGTTTGTAACTTTAGTGGAAATTGATTAATTAAAAAGGCATCCATGATTAAAAAAACTCGACATAAGATAAGTTACACTAAGATGATTTGTAAACCAAATAAGTTAGAGTCATTGGACTTGAAACAAATTGGAGCAAAATAGAACAAAATGAATTAATTGAGGTGATAATGAAAATATTTTAATGGAAATAAGTGGAATATCGGTTTTTGATATTTATGAAATGGATAATAAAAGGTTTAATGCCAAGAGCGGTGTTGTGAGGTCTAGGAAAGCTCATACAACCTTAGCTTGGCCCGATAGACCCTGATCTTGTGTCATTACCCTCCCCAATTCTCAAGTTTCATTCTCATGTCCATTTAACTCCATTTTCCAACCTAAGTGGGCTTCTATACATTATGAAAGTTTTTGAGCTCACTAAACTTTGTAATTTCTTTGGAATATTTATAATTATATAGAAATTATTGATAATGTTTCCAAAAGTCACGACTTCTTTCTTCCCTCATATTACCGTTTGAAAGTTTACATTAGAAAATTCATATCTTTCACCATCGACCTCCAATTGAGCTATAAAACTCCAATATGAAAAGCTTAAGAAGTCCCACAACACTTTCATTAACAGTGCAAAACATAATTCCTGCAACAGGGTTCCAAAAATTGGGTTAGAATACAATTGTGCACAGTTTCGGCCTACCCTACGCAATCTTAGCAAAACGGCCATAACTTCTTCAACTAAACTTGGATTAAAGTAATTCTAGGGACCATTTGAAAGATAATGCATTGAGCTATTGATCCACCAAAATGTGCCAAACAATACCAATTTCTCGCAAATAGACCCCTGTTTCTGGTCTGTTCATACATCCCTATTGTCCATTTTCCCATCTTTTCTTTACACAAAGATCACTCTTTGAAATTACTAAATTGTGATTGGTTCCATAACATTACCTTACATAGTCATGTTACTCAAATTACTCCAAAATCATCTTCATCTAATTTTCAATGCTTTTCTTTTTAAAATCACTCAAAACACATCCATAAGCTTCCTTATTGCGTAAATGGGCAAAATGACCCCTTATAATCAATTGGGGAAATTCTCATAATCCACCCCTTTTACAAGTATCGCAACAAGTCATGTTCCAAGTTAAATGATACAGCAAAGATTCATTTCTCATCCAACTAAACACAAATAGCATGCTTGGTTCCAAGATTATGACCATGCATAAGCATTAAAACTCTAGCTTATGACCAACTTAAATTCACCTTTAACTCATCCAAAACCACACCAACACCACCATAATCATCTATAATGCTAAAGATTACCAAATCAGATACAAAACAATCCATAAATACCATTTTAACTTAAGTTTGCATGATTTTGAACAACCTCAATTTTTACTTACTTTCAAGATTAACCAATCAATTAAAACATAAATTAACTCTTGTTTCTATCTAGACAACATGATCAACAATTAAAAAAAAATAACAAAAACAAAAAACAAAATCAAAACACAAATCAAAATCAACAAGATACGGTTAGGGTTTTACGCACTTTGATGCTTGAGAAAGAAGACATAAGTGAGGTTGGATGTTTGTAGGAGTGTGGGTGGTGGCTAGGGGAGTTGTTGGAGGCTATCTGGTGGCCAAAGGGTGGCAGAACTAGCTAAAACAACCCTGGGATATCAGCACAGCAGTCGTTTGGGAGGGGGAAATAGCCGGAGGATAGTAAGAAGAAGACTAATCTTTGCTTGGTGGAAATTGACTTGGATGCTTATCTTTGATAGTTGGTTGATATTTAAGCATAAAAAATGGGGGTTTTGCTAAAAATTAGATATACATAATGACAATTAGATAAATCAAGTGCATAAACTTTTGGACTTCAAATTGGACCAAAGTAAATTGGGCTCGGTAATAAAACGCTCCGTTACAATGAGCTCAAATTTAAATTTTTGTGATGTTATGGAAAAATAATTGAATCACTTAAATCATAATCATCAAGGCCTACTATCAATTTTTCCGAAGTTTTACGCTAATAAAAACCCCAATTGCAACATGAGGGCCCAAATAAATTTTTGCCAATCGGGATAATTAAACGCGATAAACAAATGCAAGGAAATTAATAACATGACTTAATTAAATAAATAATCATGATTTAGGATCAAACTATTACACTGTAGATAAAAACAATGTAGGATTTTCCTCAACAGGACTCATGGATGGGAACACTAACGCACAAGTAGAATAATCAACAGCATCAGAGCTGTCGGAACTTCAGAATAATGAAGCAACTCAACCTAGCGATACAAATAGTAAACTATCACTTGACATATCCAGTATTCTCCTAGTTTTAACTAGAATGACTTTCAAACTAGTTTAGGATTTAGTACTCTTGGGCATTGGGATATAGGGAGTTTGACCAAGGAAAACCTCAACAAAAGTTGGTAAACTTCTAACTAAAGAGACCTTTGAACTAGCTTACTAAGTGCTTGTGCACCAAGGGCACGAATTTCTCAATCTTATTGATTTACCGAGTCTCGATTCAAGTGGACTTTTTTTTTCCTGAGAACTACATATAAAGTCTAATACCTACCATCTTCCTAAAGCAAAGCTCAAGTGACTATGTATTTGAAATGTCTTGGACCTGGCTAGGTTATGTAGGTGTGCAACTAGGTAGGCTGTATTCGATCACGAATGGTAATATTCTAATTATATATATAATATCAAATATTCAAAAATATATTCCGCTCTAAGACTTTAAAGTTAAGTGGCACCACCGTTGCTGCAAGCGAGTTCGAGTGTCAGTTGCCAAACATTTGGTTGGAGTTCTAAGGATTTTGAATTAAATTCTTCAAGACTAATTAAAAACTTGCTTATTTTAGGTTTAGAAGGAAGCTTTTAATCAATAAATAGGCTAAAATCATATAGTAAGACTCGTTTCTAAAAAAAAGTACAAAAAAAAAAACTAACCGTTGCTAAAGTTTGTAAGGACTCAGTCGTTGCTCAAGAACTCAATCCAGCCTTTTAGGCAATCTAAAGCCAAGTTAAAACTTTCAAGTGAAAGCTTTAAGTTTAAGAGTTCTTGACTTAAATAAAGATATTGCATATGAAAGAGGAAATAAACATAAACATTTCCTGTTACCTTCCTTTCTTCTTCATCGTCTGAGCGATCGAAGGGTTCTCCTTAAAAAAAAAAGGTATCCTTTCTTCATATGTCACGCCAACCAGTTCTTCGTATTCTATGTCTATAACCTGGGACATATCATGACAGCCACAAAAATATCCCAGCGTATACACTTCTTGGTGTTACGAGAGAGGAGATCATCCTCTTCAGTTAGGTGAATCAGTACCGTCCTGGCTTGCTTTCTTTCAACTGAGCTCAGCATTCACTTTCAAAGAAGATTTGGCCTCTAATGGGCCACCAATTGAACAAGCAATTGGGCTACCATGCCAATCCGCCTTCGTTGATTTATTTGCTCCCCATGAAATTGAGATGCTGAGTGTGAACTGTGAAGCCGAAGAACATTCCAAGTGCTAAAACTACAAGCAGAAGTAGGAGCGATGGCCGCATACTATGATTATGAGTAAAAGGCCAACACCAACCCCAGTCAAGGGTAGGCAGAAGAAGCAGTATTCTACTCAAAGACCGGTTGGAAAAGGCAAATTCTATCCTGCCTGATTGATCACCGGCGTCGAATGCAATCTTTTCATTATCCTCAATTACCAGCACAGAATGGATGAGCGCTCATTAGTTCCCACCATCGAATCGTCTCAGTTCCTATTCCGAGCATTGAAAGGTGAAATCAAAAACATCATGCAAGAATAGCTAGTGGAGGACTCTGCACCCAGTATGATTGACACAGTCAGTCAAGAAGGTGCTTTGCCACCTAATCGGCCGAAGCATTGGCTCATCTGTTCACCCTTTATACCGACCAGCTACGATGGGGCATCAGGAGTTGCTGCACATCACTAACAATAGGCCTCAGACTGCGATCTGTAGACGACTTTTGGCCATGAAAAACTTGAAAGACCTAAGATGAATCTGTTTTCATACATACAAACAGAGATAGCTGTAGAGAAAAAGCCAGGTCAGAACCTTTCCTAAGTCTAAGTGCATGAGCATCCGCCATGTCCACCGAAGAAAGAGTCATTTTCTTTTCTTTATCGTCGAGCATCTTTCAAGTCTCATGTTGACTTTTCTCTTTCATGTGATACTTAGCCTTAAGAACTAGAGCTGGGCCCATACAACTATTATTGTTTTAACACCAGGAGATTGGCATTGAACCGAAAGCCTGACCTGGACTACTAACGGTTTCTTCTCTTGTTAGAGGAAGCCCTGGTTCAAAGTCTTCTTTATGTTATATATAGCAACTCTTTTTATTCAATCCTTTAATCGGAACAATGAGAGAATGACTAAGCCGAAAATGTAGAGCAGGAACTGGTAACGGGTTCATCGATGACCTCAAAACCAGTAGCAACCCTAGCTTAGCCTCTTTCTAAGCGTTGTGCTCTATCTCCTCTCTTCCCTACAGCACCAAAGCTTGAGTGCTATGTGCGCGATTGCTTCCTTATATGACTAGCTTCTTAGTTTTCTTTGATAAGTATCTCCTTACCACTAGCTTCTTTGAGTGCCAAGGAACTCCCCCTTAGGGCGCATTCCTGATGAGTAAGCTTAGTCCTTGAAGCTTGAAAGGAATAGCTTGCTTTGACACTGAAACTATTAATAAGTCCAATTAGGCCTGAGCCCTTGTGGTAAACTACCCAACCCACTTCCACCAGTTCTGACTTCCTTTTGAAGTGTAAGCCAGACTTTCTTTCTTAGAAAGATAGCCCCCTTGTCAGCCACGCTTTGTTTGAGATCCATTATAGGGCATGTGAACTTCTACTTCTCAGTAAACAGTCTTCTTCCTTGGTCATTTAGTCACTGCCTCAAATCTTTACCTTTATCGCCCCTTTCTTTTCGAATCAAACTCTTCCCTCTCACCCACTGACATCAGGGTTGGGACTTGCATGAATTTTTGTTTTTATTCCGCTCCTCGAACTAACTTTCGTTAGAAAGCACTATAGGCTCAAAACAAAGATATAGATATTGCTACGGGCATCAGCGGTGAACGCCCTTCGTACTCTATGGGATAGAAATCCAACCAAATGAATAACAGAATAAGAATCAGAGAAAAGTCAATATCAGCTCTTTTCAAACAGGAAGGCCACAGCACAATGTCTTCATGCGTTCAGTGTGCCTGCTTTGGTAGCTAGATCAAAGACATGGGTTGTGTAGGTGGGAAGACCATGACATAGTGTATATAATAATATATAGAGGAAGAATCAAGAGTTAGAAGACACCACTCATAGGTCGTAGCCAAATCCGTCTTTACATGGAATTCTCTAAACAGTTGTAAGTCCGGTCTTTAGCCTTTCAGAATCGAAGGGGCTATAGGTTTTCCTTCGTACATGAAGGTCTTCTTCTTACAACAGACGATTTGATCAAAGAGTGTAGCTGGCTAAGCAGCATCTTCTGCTTTAGCTTTAGTTTTAGCGGGAGTGCTTGAAAGTGACTGTCTTCACTTAGTCCAAAGAGAGGGACAAATCGTCTTCCGTCACTAGCCATTGCTCGTCATGCTATCTTCTCGAAGAGTCAACACTCATATGTCGATCTTCATTACTAGCTCTGATGACTAGTCCTATACTAATGAAATACCTGCAAACAACCCCATTCTCTTCCAATAGGGCATTCATTGTAAGCCCTTTCCTTTTCATATGCTGCTTATCCAGGCTTGGTGGTAAGGGAATGGG
>JACYFF010019584.1:113073255-113172238 GCA_017589665.1 Selenicereus undatus | reverse complement strand
TTTCATATGCTGCTTATCCAGGCTTGGTGGTAAGGGAATGGGTTAAGACAGCTGATGTCTCTTGGTCTTGAAGTGTTTAGTTACTAGCCTTTAGCTCGACAGTAGAATTAGGTTAGCAGTTAGCAGTGGGAAGATTTTATAGAGAAGTTGACGGCCAATTGGAATGTGGTATGGCAGCAGTAGCAAGGAGGCCACATTCATTAGTAAGGCAAGCTGTAACTATTGCTAAGGATGCAGATAAGGAGGCAAAAATCCCTACACTACTGCTCATGCAGTAATGTTTATGTAGTTGCTTTACGTGTAAAGTTAGAGAAAAGCTTAGGCCATGAAGTCCAGTTAGTAATGAGGTCCTTTTTTGTGTTCCAGGAGTTATAGAATTTACTTTAGGGAGCGTGCAGCATTTATAAGCTATTTAACATGCCTATACGTTGTAACAATAAACGTATATTAACGCCCGGAAATCAATATAGATCATAACAGAGCGAAATCTGTTGTAGAAAACGGCCAGCCTTACTACCAACCTTACAGATTCCACCCAATCTGTTGTAGAAAACGGCCAGCCTTACTACCAACCTTACAGATTCCACCCAATCTTTTACACCGATGTAACGTCCTCTCGCAACCAGGTCATCACACGAAAATACTGCAAAATCTTTCCGAAGTAGGAGGGCCCTGCCGACATTGCTTTGTAGTTTTCGTTCAACAGGACTAAGCAAAATGACACGGCATTCTCTAGGCTCCAAAGACAAGGGCGTAACATGACAGCCTAGAGCAGTAGATTACTAAAAAAGCTATTTATTTAGACAAGCGTTGCAAACATCAACCACATTGATGACAGTGAATGATAAAACCGACTCTGCACAACCACGAAACGGTACAATCCCCCACAACCCTCCTGAGCAACACGCAAAACAGCACACTATTAAACCAGCAACAAATACAACACCAGAAATAATCTTAGATAAGTCCGGAAATCAGTACTCCTCGTCATCCTCCTCGCCTTCCACACCCTCGGCACCGACCTCCTCATAATCCTTCTCAAGAGCAGCGAGATCCTCCCGAGCTTCTGAGAACTCCCCTTCCTCCATACCCTCACCCACATACCAGTGGACGAAGGCACGCTTCGAGTACATAAGGTCAAACTTGTGGTCAATCCTCGAGAACACCTCCGCCACACTGGTAGAGTTGGAGATCATGCAAACAGCCCTTTGAACCTTGGCCAAGTCACCACCAGGGACAACAGTTGGGGGCTGGTAGTTGATACCACACTTGAACCCAGTTGGGCACCAGTCCACAAACTGGATGGTCCTCTTCGTTTTGATGGTGGCCACAGCAGCATTCACATCCTTTGGGACAACATCACCCCGGTACATGAGACAGCAAGCCATGTACTTGCCGTGCCTGGGGTCACACTTGACCATCATAGAAGAGGGCTCAAAGGCACTGTTAGTGATCTCAGCAACTGAGAGTTGCTCATGGTATGCCTTCTCGGCTGAGATGACAGGGGCATAGGAGGAAAGCATGAAATGGATTCTTGGATAGGGGACCAAGTTAGTTTGGAACTCATTCATATCCACATTCAAGGCTCCATCAAACCTCAACGAGGCTGTGAGCGAGGAGATGATCTGCAACCAAAGGAACAAGAAAATTAACCTTCTACTAATCATGCGCAGCTGAAGAATGCCTGAAAACAATCACCAATTCTACCTGAGAAACAAGACGGTTGAGGTTGGTATAAGTTGGGCGCTCAATGTCAAGGGAGCGCCTGCAAATATCATAGATAGCCTCATTGTCAAGAAGAATTGCAACATCAGTGTGCTCAAGGAGGGAGTGTGTAGAGAGCACACTATTGTAGGGCTCCACAACGGAAGTTGAGATTTGGGGCGATGGGTAAACAGTGAAACCCAGCTTGGATTTCTTGCCATAGTCCACTGAGAGACGCTCAAGCAGAAGAGATCCAAGACCTGAGCCAGTACCACCACCAACAGCATTGAATACAAGGAAGCCCTGGAGTCCAGTGCAGTTGTCAGCCAGCTTTCTGATTCTATCAAGGCACAAATCGACAATCTCTTTTCCAACTGATAAAAACAAACAAAATCATCAGTACTTATTCACAGAAATTGCAATCACAAAACCCTCCAATGAGATGCGGGTTAATTACTTGTATAGTGCCCACGAGCGAAGTTATTTGCCGCATCTTCCTTCCCACTAATCAGTTGTTCTGGATGGAACAGCTGGCGGTAAATTCCAGTTCTGACTTCATCGATGACGGTGGGTTCCAGATCAACAAAGACGGCACGGGGAACATGTTTCCCTGCTCCAGTCTCGCTGAAGAAGGTGTTGAAGGCATCATCACCACCACCAACTGATTTGTCACTCGGCATCTGGCCATCAGGCTGAAATGGAGAGGAAAAAATTCCAATTAACATACTATAATGCACATCTTCAAAATCATATCACAGAACTAAAAGATCTAAATCCGTTTGGAAGGCATTCCATGGCATCACATTTCCTAATTACTAATTGCTTTCTTAGAGCAATCTTTGTATAATCAATCTATGCAACATCAACTGGACAACAAACACACGTCTTCCTAACCAGATCACAAAACTTAGGTATCTAAATCCGTTTTAAAGGCATTTCATGGCATCAAAATTACTAATCCCTAATTGCTTTCTTAGACCAGTCTTTGTTTAATTTCAATCTATGCAGCACCAATGACGACAAATACTTCGACAAACAAATATAACGCGAGTAGACAACAAAGCACCGACCTACATCACTAGCAAAACACAGCACCGACATACATCAAGCATCATCGTTAGCAGCAGATCTGATAGAGATAAACCAGAACGCCGCATATATGTTTTGAGATATTCCTGATCGTAATAGCATTTCGTTTGGCTAGAAAATCACTAATCCATCGAAAGCCTCAATCAAAGACCAAACGAAAAGATGATTAATAGCCGATTAAAAAAAACGCAGAAAATGACAGAATTACACCAGATCTGATAATAATAAATAGAAACAAACCTAACACAAGCAAAACATCAGATTTCGATTCAACTCTCAAGATGCACAACTTTGTGATTCGTAATTCACAGATCTAACTCAAATTAATCAAATAACAAATGTTTCACCAAAATGGTTAGATCTATGTGTTCAGCGAAAAGCATACCCTAGATCTAGAGAATAACAAACACAAGGGAGAACGAAAGGGTACCTGGATGCCATGCTCGAGACAGTAAAGCTCCCAGCAAGCATTGCCAACCTGAATACCGGCCTGACCGATGTGGATGGAAATGCACTCTCTCATTTTCAGAGAATTTCACAGGAACAAGATACAAAGGAGAGAGAGAAAACTCAACAATGGAGGACGAGCGTTTATTAAGACGCTCTCCCGATTTGCAGTTTGCGATTCTGTTTGAGCGGTGCTTGTTTTGATTTATATAACACCGGTTTTATTGAGTTTGGGGGGAAGGGGTCAGTGGGCTGCTAGGTTCTCGGGAGTTGCTACCTATAGTTAATTAACTGTGGTTGAGGAGAGGCTTGTGCTGCCAGCTCGATACAATTTAAAATTAGGCCACTGTAGCTGGACTGTGACTTGCTGCCAAACGGTCATGAGCTAACCATGGTTAATTTTGGCACTCCCACCCTTTGGATTTGATTTTCGAATTGCTTCCAAATCACCCAAAAAAACAAAAAACAAAAAAAGAAAAATCCAATAAAAGGGGGCCGATTTTCCGGCTATTTGAGGACTTGCCAATACCGGTAAATTACTATGTACACCCATGAGCACGTACTCTCATATTTATTTATTTTTAGGTGTATTTGTCATTTATTTTATACTTTAATATATAATTGTTTATGTGTCACATGGGAGTACATATACTCAAGTGTATAATATAAACTTTGGCCAATATCTGCAATTCTGCATGACAGGGTCCTACTTTCAAAATATCTCCCTCAATCGAAATCATCTTCTATTATGTTTTGGACTTTAGAGTAGCATTAAATATTTTCACTCATAATCCCTCTTCTGCCTTACAAAAAACAGAATAACATTGTTAGGCCAAATATCAACATATATCCAATCAAAATATATATATCAAGTTGACAACCATGTAATTCCTTATTAAAAAAAAAATGTAATTCAGTTTTTTTTAAAAAAAATCAAGCATCTAAGCACATGTTCTCGTAAACCCAAATAATTTTGGATTTAACTAGATTTATCATAATGAATCTAGATAACATAGTATAGAAGACCAACTCACTAAATCAAAGTGGTATGTTTGCTGAGAATTAATTGATACGGAAGTTGTCATTCAATGATAAGCTCCATGAAAAAAAGAATATTTTATCAACTTTTTTAGATGATAATAGGGATTTTTTTTTTTTTGCATGGTACTCATACAATTTACAATTTTTATTCTTTTAGTCAATCAAATGCAAATTTAAAAACATCCCACAGGTTAAGTGCCGTAAACTAGTTTTTATCTCAGGTCTTCGGCAATGGAGGTCCCTACCTACATAGCAGATAGGGCGTCCGAGGATATGTACGAATTTCTCAATTCTAATATAGAATGATCCCTCTTTTTCCGATCAAAAAAAAAAAAACTAGTTTAATTTTTATATAGTTATATTGAGACAAAATACATTCAACCTTTTATTGTCGATCGTCAAACCCTCAAGATTTACGGATTGTTTGATTCTCCATTTTTATTACTAGGTATGAGAATGAAATCATTAATTTCTATACTTAATATGCAGTTTATTTTAAAAAAATGAAATCACATTCATGAGCTTTATTGTGTAGATTTTTCTTGTTTCGACTTGAGAACAAACTTCTTTGACTACTGGGTCTAAAGCCCACTGTGTATTAGGCTTGAGAACAACTTTGTAGTGGGCCTCAGGCTCCTTAAATACACGAAAAGTTAGCCCATATATTGCGTGGGTTGGGCCTCGTATATAGAGTAGCTAGATCCTTATCATTTATCATCAAATGAATCTGTACCTCCCGTTTCTCAAGTGAATTCGTATGCTCATAATTTCTTGATCCACATTTGACGAGTTTACATGGGAAAGATTAGCTTTTTAAACGCCGTGTTATTATTCCATTTATATGGGTCATTACTTAATTCAATTGATAAACTATTAAGATTTTAAGTTTAAATTTCATCTATATAGACATTTGTATTTCCTTCTCATATGGGAAAATAAATTATTGTTAAAGGATAACAATACAAGAATTCTGTGTAATCTCCATTTCAAAGGATTTCAGAAGATACAATGAAGGGATCTTTATCTGTATGTAAATAATTTCAACTGACTCACAGAAGAAAAAATTTCAAGATACATTTGTTAAAGGAGGCCCTCACAGTCACAGCTAGAAATCAACACTTCCCTTTGCGTTATTGTACATTGCAGCCCCGGCCCTGCAGGGGTAAGAGGAGTTCTTAGGGGAGACAAGGGTGAGTGGTGTGGAGGCTTTTCAGAGAACCTGCGAAGGTGCTCATCGGTGAAACCGGAAATTCAAAGAATGCTATGGGTGCTCAAACTAGCAAGGCAAATGGAAATACTGAAATTATGGGTTCAACTCAATTCAGTTGTGGTCGTAGGAATGCTGAAAGGAAATATGAACCGGTTCCCCTTACGTAAATGTCCTTTACAACAGTGCAAAGACTTAATCAACAGGAGGAGATAGAAAGTTACAATCTTACATTGTTTTCGAAAAGCCAACCAAGTTGCGGACGTGTTACCAATATGGAGATTTGAACTAGCTTAGAAGCCACTATTTATCAATCTCCACCTATGGAGATTAGAGATGTACTATTTGCATATTGTACAGGTACATTTTGACCCTTACATGATAGGTTCTAATGATATTTTTTATGGGCCTAGCCCCTGCTCTGCAACAACCAAAAACAAAAATATATATTGTACTTTTCTTTTTCTTTTTTTTTTTAATCCATAAAAGTCACAAAGGGTAATACAATATAATGGAAGGGGGGGAAATCGAACCTAAGACCTAATGTACCCAATACCTTAGTCCTTACCACTAGGTTAAGACTTCATTGGTTTTTTTTCCTTCTTCTCTCATGAAGCCAATTCATCTTTTAGGCTTGGGGTTCAATTAAAAGTTTATATAATATGAGGATTAAGATTGTACAAAAGGCAAATATTATATTAAGTGTTTGTTCATTTTGTTAGTAAGATAGCACTTATTACTTCTTACTCCTTTTTACTTGACTTCTACCCCTTATACTTATTAACCGGTACATTAAATCTTATCACTTCTTAGTGCTTATAACTTTTTTTTTAACCACTAAAATGAATGGCCGTATGTGGAATTCAATAGCTTAACATTTCTCTTGGGAAAAAAATGCGGCTCATCTGAGGGATATTCTTTCTTACTTCAGGTTTTCTTTGCTTTAATGCCCATTCCCCATCCTTTTTCAATGATATCTAGCATTATCGATATCATGAATTGTTTGTGTAACTAATTTTTTAAAAAAAAGAAAATAGATAACTTTATGAACTATTTTCATGAGCCTTTGTTTCAAGCAAAATGATAAATATGTTGTTCTAAGACACTTGTTAAATATCTTGTATTGATTTAAAATTTCAAAAGTATATTAGCACGTACCAAAATTGAAAAAAAAATGATATTACGTAATAATAGTGGAAGAGCATAATAATTTAATATAAATTATGTAGAACCGTTTTATTTTTTTATCCATGACTTTAACATTTATAAAATTACATGAATGATATGTTTTTGCAAATAAAGTTAGCCCCCATTAAAGTGCCATTTTGTACCTATCGACGTATGTGATGAATATTAAAACTTTACAACTCATAATAATTATAGTTTGAAGTAAGACATTTAAGAGTGTTTTAAAGCGATACATATATCATCACCTTTTTTTTAATTACCAGATCTCATATATGACACAACCACAATACTATCCTTTTATTCAGAATTTTCCTTTTGTTAGTTCAAATGAAAGAAACTCCCCAATAAAACTAAACTCTATCTTATGTAAGATAATTTTATCTAAACAATTATCACTATAGATTAATCTTTCTAATTGTATAGGATGGGCCAAAACTAAGGAGTCATGACGATTAACAAGATATAAGAAGCTGTGGGTTACAAGGAATTGCAGGTACCTTATAGTTTGTAAGGAAGTGGTTAACTTGTAACTTGTAAGGAAGTGTAGCTCAATATAAGTAATTAAAGTACCTAAATATTTACAAGGAGCTGAAAGGATTCATCAAACCCGAACCGATCGAATTGCAAATATCCCCTACCTCTAATCTTCTTGACTATTTTATCAAAGTGTTTCCAACCCAAACTCAATGACAAACCTTCTGAATGGATTCAAAACCAAATGACCCGAAATTACATAAATTAATCCCATTCAGAACCTAACCCGGCACACCCCTTTGTCAGGTTTAATTTAGCTGCATAACAATGCAGTCAAGCGATGCCCTAATAATAAATATTAGAGCACACATTTCGATGGTCAACATCTCATTAATTCGATGAAAAGCATTCAAAACTTCACCAACTTGAAGAAAATGTATGGAGGTTGGCACTCGGAATTACTACAACAGAAGAAGCAACCATCACATTAAACCGTGAACATAGACTGATTTTGCTAAGAACACACAATGAAGAAAGCATAAAGAAGACAGACAAAACTGTTGTATCAAATTTCAGAATAGCAGATGGAAAAATCTGGGCGGAAAAAGGCTAGCATTGTCATTGTTTCATTCTGATAATAATGTCAAAATGGGACAGAAATCTACAGATAATTAACCCACAAGATAAATACCACCTAAAATACTGATTAAAGTGGAAAAATAAATAAAACCCACCACCTACAGAAGCCCAGATGGGGAAAAAGTGTCAACTTCTTTCGATAATTAGTACCAAAATTAAAACTAAAAATGAAATAATTAAAAAGGGGAGGGGATGGAGGCGGGGAATCGGAAAAGAAAAAAAAATTGCCTGGCTTGATCCTGTCTGCCTTTAACCACACAAACGAAATCAACAGAAGAAAAAGAAGAAATTTACAGAGGAGAGAGAAAAAGAAAGAGAGGGTAAGGGAAAGGGTACAATACGTTTGGGATTGCAGTCCTCAAAATCATGTGAGACAGAGAATGCTCGAAAACGACCCCTTGATTTACCAAAAAGGGCAGGTCGCAATGGTGTGGGTACACCATTTCCCTCATGGGCATTTCCGTAATTTCACCTCCATTTTCTCTCTCCTCAGCCGACGCCATTTCAGCAGCAGCAGCAGCAGTAGCGGATGAAGACGATGACGAGGATCAAAGAAGATCGACGGAGAGAGCTAGATTAAAACTGGCACATTCCCATTTTACCCCTTTAGGAGAGATAAAGCAGGAAAGGAGAAGGGGGGGCCTCTAGGAGAGAGAAGGTGGGGTGAGGAGGAGGAGAAAATGGTGTAGTGGGATTTGAAACGTGGAATTTAGCGTAAGCGTAGGCGTTTGGCTGGTGTGGTGGAAGGCCATTTTCAAACATTTGCTCCTTCTCTCTCCACCTTCTGGTGGACACTCGCCGCGTTTGTCTCTCCTACCTGCCCCTCACCCCTCTCTTTCCCTCTCAAATCTCGGCGCAAAAATTAATTAAAAAACAAATCCCAACTAAATTCCTGGTTAAATATTTGTTTTTGATTTTGATTTTTATGCCATTGATCCCATTTTGAAGGTTTTTATGCAATTTTGATTTTTAAGCTTGGTGTAGAATATAGTTATGTTGATCAAAATTAATTATTTAGACAACAGATAACTTTTTAGATAACAAATAATACTTTAATTTAGTTGTTGGCGGATAACTATTTAGATAAGTAGTTTGAGCAAATGCGTTTGGTAAATTTAGTTATCAAATTAGCTGATTAATGTTAATTAATATAAAATGATATAGATAATTTCGCAAGATAAAATTTTCAAGTGGCATTTTTTATCCAAAAAATATAAAAAGTTAATTTTGAATGTCAAAAGTTGATATTGTTACTTTTCAAAAATGCTGTTTGAAACACTAAAAAGCTGCTTGAAATGTTAGTCCGAACAAAATTACCGAACACTGAGAATTGAATAATTGGTGTGTTAATTTGGTAAAAATACTAACTACTACTCAAAACATTGTTACTGTCCTACTGAACACGACATTTGTCATGTTTATTTTAATATATTACTCACTAAGTTAATAATAGTTTGATTTACTTATTTGAGAACGCCATATGTTGTCTCTATCACGTGTAAATGTTATATATATTTTGCTTTTTTTTCAATACATCATCTCAAAATCAAGAAACTTTTATTTTGACAGATCGACTTATACACATTTCTATTCACTGATCTAAAATGTGGTTATTTATTATCACATGTGAATAGTATATTTTTATTTTACTTTTACAACTCCATTATCTAAATGTAATAGGTAAGCTGCCATAAATTGACAAATTAAATTACCCAATTACTTGAAATTGGCATCTTAAGAAAAAAAGGCTTGAAAGTATGTGTATTAGGCATCAAAGTTAAAGTTAGTTTGTTTTTATCTAAAGTGATCACTAATAAGGGTTTTTTCTTTTTGTCGGTAGATTTTGACTTTCACTCTAACTATATTTCTGTTTTTTATTTGATTTCATTCTTTTCCACTTCTTGAAAATAAACGTTATTTATTCTCACTCGTTTCCACTTCCTTTCTTTTCTTCATACTCCATTATACAAATCATTAGTTCATTACCAAAAATAATATCAACACTTGTAATCCATTCCATCACTTTAATTCCTACTCCAATTTATTTCATTCAATCAATTTATTCCCATTTCTTTACATTCTTTTCTAATCATTTCCAAACCAAAAAAAAAAAATCATCTATTTCTACTGTTTAATATCTTTCCCGTGTTACACCCCCTTAATTCCTACGAAAAGAAACAGGCTCAAAATATAGGATTATTTTTGCCAAAAAATCTTTTTTAAAATATATTCATTTTCCGTACTCATTTTTCCTGGCAAGCTTGGAGCGAGGTCTACTGTGTACGTAGTGAACCGACAAAGTTTTTTATTTTGCTGACGTAGTAAATATC
The DNA here is from genome assembly GCA_017589665.1 of Selenicereus undatus. Taxonomy (NCBI): domain Eukaryota; kingdom Viridiplantae; phylum Streptophyta; class Magnoliopsida; order Caryophyllales; family Cactaceae; genus Selenicereus; species Selenicereus undatus. The sequence goes on along the minus strand of JACYFF010019584.1, from coordinate 113,162,119 downwards.
TCATGATCGCAAGCTTTCTACTACCCAACAATTATCCTGGCAATTGTTTTTATTTTTTATTTCCGCCTTTTGGGGTTAACATCGAATGATAAATGGATTTTGTCCGTATTCAGCAGGGAGATAGAAACCTCGATCGCTGCTAGGGATGGCAACGGGGCGGGTTGGGGACGGGGAGTATATTCCCGTCCCCGTCCCCGTTGGAATCCCCGCCCCCCGTCCCCGCCCCGTTCCCCGCTGCGGGGAAAAAATTCCCCCCCGTCCCCATCCCCAACGGGGATTTAATCCCCGTCGGGGCCCCAACGGGGATTTTTACCCGCTGATTTTTCCCTACCTTCTAAATTCTTTACGGCCATGAGTACAAAATTCAATATATACCTAGGATTTTTATAAAGAAATTACATATATAAACTTAGTTGTTTCATTTAAAAATTTTGAAAATAAAGTTATTTTTGTAATTTTAATTAAAATTGGGGGCGGAAGCGGGGATTTTTCCCCAATCGGGGAATTGCGGACGGGGATGGGAACGGGGCAAAATCCCCGGCGGGAAATAGGGACGGGGATGGGTTGAACTATGTCCCCGTCCCCGAGCGGGGATTAATTTTCCTCCCCGTCCCCGTCGGTAACGGGGATTTTCCCCCACTTCGGGGCGGGGCCCCAGCGGGAACGGGTATTCCCCAACTTTTTGCCATCCCTAATCGCTGCATGATTGTCCATTACAGATGACACATATTGTGGGCTCTATCAAATGACTTGTAAATTTAGACGTCCAGGGGGTGTAATCGAGGGAGACTGAATTTTTCATTTTTTTTCTCGGGGTTTCACAATCATCCACATTGCAATTCTGATACTCATGATTTCTTTTATTTTAATTGGTGTATATGTTGATTTATACTTAGCATCTGTTTTTTTTGGATAAATTAGAATATATAAAAAAATAAAGTTGGATAAAATAGATTGAAATAGTTAAAATAGGTTAAAATGGATTGAAATAAATTGAATTTTTTTATATGATAAATTGAACTTGGTTGAAATAATGAAAGTGGATTAAAATGAGTTAAGGTTGATAATTTGAAGTTAACCCACGAAAAAGAATATGCCCTAGTAAGATTTTCATAAACAGTTTTATAATTGATCAAAAGTTATATTGGGAGAGTTTTGTTTTCTAGAATTATCCTAAAAAATGTTTTTTTTAATGACCAATTATAGTAACCCCTGAAATTAACTAATGATCAAAAGTTAATAACATTAGGTCACGTTCATGTCATTGGTAAATTTATTTTTACCAATTTGTATCAATTCTTACCAATTTTCTTCAATAAATTTACAAAAAATATCATTACTCATTTATATTTTTTAAAAATATTTCTCAACTTTTACCAACTTCGTAACTACTAGTCATTTCACATGGGAAAAAAAAACCTTCTATTAATTTGTAAAAATTTTATTTATTTATCAACTTTCATTTATTAATGAAAAGAACAAGTCAGTCTATTGACACCGCGAGTGGCATGCGCCAACTCCAATCATCATAGCAGTAGGGTGGACCTTCAACAAGCCTCACGGGCATGTCCATAAGCCATGGGGTTCATCAGCACTCAGCAGTTTTCCCTACTTAAAAAATAAATAAATAAATAAAAATTGGGCTTAAAGGCCTTTGACCTTGTTTGGTTTTACTGTAGTTTGAAAGGATTCTTTTAGATTCCATGACGTAAGTGTCCTTAAAAAAATTCCTAATTAAAAAAAGGGTCCTTTAAAAATAAATTCAATTTGAACTTTTCGTCATGAGATCCCTCTTCTGTTATCCGTGACATTACCCAGTCATGTGAGGGCTTGTAATAATGGTTCATAATTACCGTTTAAAATCGATAAGTTGTAATCGGTATTTAAGAGTATTTTAAATTATAATTTATTAATATTTAAAATTAATATTTATTAGTATTGATTACTACTCATCTACACTTATCAATAATAAGTTATTTATGGCAAGTTGAAGATAACAAGCCTAAGAGCATCCACAATAGTATGCTCACGAGGAAGAAAAGGAGGAGAGAGAGAATGGTGAGGCAAGGAAGACTCTGCAGCAAGAGGCTCGTGCCTCACCCCCCACGGGGAGACTCACACCAGTGAGCTCCCTTGTGAGTTTATTTTGTTTTTTTTTTTAAATATTTTTTTATTAGTTTTTCTTTTTTTTAAAAAATTTTAAAAATAAAATTTATGTATTATGGAGTGAGTTTATAGGTATTATTTTATTGTTAGATGTAGGGTGCATAAGTATTATTTTACTTAATGAGGAAAAGTGGTGAGTCTGTCATTGTAGAGAATAAGGATTGTAGGGCAAAAAGTTGGAGAGATGACTGATGTGGCAGTGATAGGATCCGACTGGTGAGCCAAAAAATGGCTCACAATTGTTTTTGCTCTAAGGGCATCTCCAGCCGGGGGAATGCATGGCAGCCAAAACACCCGCATGTTACACGCTTACCCCCCAGCCAGTGGCATGCGGGAAGTGACAAGCAGGGCTACCCGGCCCCCAGTTCCTCCCTGCGAGTAGTTGTTTTGTTTTTTTTATTATTTTTTTGTTTTTCTTTTTTTAAAGTAATATGTATTTTTTAATATTATTAAAAAAGTAATAAATTAAGGTCAAATTATGGGCTCCATGTAATTAATTGTTCTGAAATGAGTTTTCATTGGTTGAAAAATTAAATGGAATGCAAGTGACACCCATGCTGACGTGGCAGGCCTAAGTTCCAAAAAATGAAACTTGGGTTGGGGATGCCCTAATAGGAGAGCATGAGAAAAGTGGATTTGTGTTTTCAAATGAATTTATTTTTTATTACAAGTTTTTTTGGGTGGAAAGAGGTATAAATTAAAAGAAGAAAAAGACAATATTTGCGGATGAAAATATTTAATAAGCATAAATTCTTAGGTAAAATTGTTTTATATAAGAGTTATTGTGAAATGAACTTCTCTAGAGTTGACTTTTTTTAAAAATTTGCAGTGTGACTGACAATATGCTTTGGAGTAACTTTTTAATACAAGGGTGACTACTAGTTCACCTAACATTGACTTTTATTACAGTCATCCATAAATATGCTATTAGTCACCCTAATTATTATTAAAAGTAACCATAAAAATGTCATTATCATAATATATCTTGTATGAGATGATCTCATATAAATTTTATGATTTAATAATAATTTTAACAGAATTTTTCCCTTGAATGATGGATATTCATGTTTCTATATTTAACGGCCAATCTTTTCGTTGTGCTCATTGTTAAACATTTTGTATTGGGTGCCATTTTTGTTTTTTTTTTTTTGGGGGGGGGGGGGGGGATTTCCTTTGAGCGGCTGGTGCAATTTGGTGTAATCACCATCAAAAAAATCTCATGGCAGCGATGATACCACGATTGTGTACCTAACCAAATCCATCTGCTGTCAAAGTCACACCTTTTATCTTTGCTTGAAATATCTTTTGCAAGAACGTCCGCTAGGAAATTTATATTCGAATAATAAATGTTTAGAAAAAAAGCTCCGAACGAGTGTTAGGTAGTGCCCATGGCTTGGATAAATAAATTCATATAAACGAGAATAAAGGTGATTTAAAATATAACATATTGAAATGTAGATATTATATAATCATCAAAGGAGTGATAGTGGGAGTTCTATAAAAAGGCATGGTTCAAATTTTATTAGAGGCATGAAAAAAATTTCCTCAACTCTTATTTCCCTTTGTAGTCCGTTTAGGAGCGGAGTTAGGATTCAAAGTAAGGGGAGGTGAGATTAATAATACACAAATTTACCTAAAGTCAATAAATGTAATACAAATAAACAAACAACAACTAACAAATTATCCCAATTTTAATTTCTAAATTCTCAATCAAGAAAGGCAAAATCTAATTTTTTAAATTGATGAATAAATCTCTAAATTAACCACTTATTCAACACAAATTCAATAAAAATTAGTAAACCAAATATAAACAAGGAAGCAATGACAAACAAAATTAACCCAGCTTTAAATCTTCAACCAAGAACAACCAAGAAGACAATTATGTTAAAATTCTCATTTTTTAATTCATGAATCATGAGTAATTCACTAAGTTAATCAATTATTTAACATAAATCTAACTAAAATCAGTAAAATAAACATAATTATTTACAAAATAACAAAATTAAAAACAAAAATTGAGAATTTTTGGAGGTTACTTTAAATTGGGATTTGGGACTTAGGAGTTAGGAGGAGAGCTGAGGAAAAGTGGAGGCGGCTGCCGGCACAAGTAGCAGCACTAGTGACAAGTCTGACGACCGCCGACGTCGACCGGTTGGCAACTAGGTTGGCCAGACTACAGAGAGTGAGAGAGAGAGTGCATGGGCGGGGCAAAGAGAGAGAGAGTGCGTATGAGAAGGAAAACAAAGCAAGACTAGATAGTCGAGAGACAAAAATTAGGGAAAATGAATGGACAAAACTCAAAAAAAAAATATACATGGCACCGCAAAAGGAAAGTGATGAAAGTCGAACTCGTGACCCCCTAAAACAAGTAAATAGCAGTCAACCATCCCGCTAAACACACATTTATAAAATATATGTGAACTAATTAATATATATTTATTTTATTTATCTACAAAAATGTCCCATATTTAATTATTTTTTTCAAAAAATTAGGGTTCAATTGACCCCCTTATCTCAATGTAACTCCGTCCATGAGTCCATTAACCATCAACTAAACTAAGATAGAAAAAAAACCCTAAGACGAAAGACATGATGTCGAAGTCTTACAATAAGTTTTCATGAGAATGGAATTATGTAATACTCTTTCCATCTTATATTTTTGTCCTCAGTTTTTATTTATTTATTTGTAAGTACGTATAATTATTAGGATCAAAAATTCTCTCTCTTCTCTAACTACAATAAGAAATATAATATTAAATAATACTACTTGGAAAATTTATATTACCTAGACAACGTAAAAATTTAAGACGGAGGGAGCATCACGTATTGGAGGTCTAACACTGTTATTTATTACTATTTATTAAGGGTGCAATATCATGGATTAATTTGACATTGCTTTTTAGTGTGTTTATTATTACGCACAATAAACGATTATTTCATCTGAGCTTTATTAAGATTTAAAAAAAAATAAATCTCACCCAAGAACTGTACGTAAATTGTTTATTTTAAATTTTTTTGGGTACGGTAGGCTAAGTGTACACTATTCATGGCAACTATGCAGCGCTTGTTCTTACCGTTGGTAATCCCTAATTTCCCAACCCTTCTACTATATTCGACTTCCTTCCATTCTATGACATGTCTTTTGAAAAAATTTAACTTTATTCAACTTTTCATCTAAAATGCGCACTTAATTTAAAAAAATCTCACTCTTTCCTACTTTATCTCACTTTTGCACTCCGTTTGGAAAAATCTCACTCTATTTTATACATCTCCGCATCCTACTTTAATTTTTTACCGAAAAAAATAGGCCCATAATAAAGGAAGGTATGTAATGAAGGCGGTGAAAAGAAGGGAAAATTATCTTTCACGCCTCCTCTGAAATTCTAAGCTCACCATTCTCATGTTACGTGAAAGGTAAGATTTCCATTAAACCAGTATAAAAACTTGAATGGCTGAACTACATGCAGACGAGCTTGCAGATTAGAGGACATGAAGCTTTGAGATATGAATTGAAAAGAAAGTATAGATAATTTTAACAATGGGGAATGAAGATAGAGATACATATGTGTATGATGGGGAGTTTCCTCGTATTTATTACAATTGCAGTGAATATCCAAAGCAAAGTTATAAGTAGCGTTCGCGTTTCCTTGACATGTGATAGTAGGGTTTAGGGATGGGTCCATTCATATTGGTAGGTGGGGGAGCTTATAGCACTAGCAGTCATTGACACGCGAGGTAAAGGGTGAGGCCTGCGTATATGCTGCGTGCCAATTTTACCTCCTCAGTCGCCTTAAAACACATGTGACATGTGGGAGAGTACGCTTGTGCGTATCTCCCCTCGAGTCACTATTTAGCTTTTTAAATTAATTTTTTTTTGAAGTAAGTATATAATTTTTAAATGATTTAAAAAATGGTAATGTGTTATAAGGTAGGTCTATGATAAATATTTTCATTGGATAATTAAAATTGAGTTTTATAAATTAGATAAGTGATAAAATACAAGTTCTAAAATTATAAAAATTTTACTAATATGACAATTTAAAGTTCTAAGATTTGAAACTCCTGCCGAAAATAATCTTAAGCTCACCCAACTCAAACTCAACTGGGGTGGGGGAGGGGTCTATTCTATAATGCGTGCCTTCTACTTCTCTCGTTCTCTGTGGTTTGAGGGCATCTCTCTCTCTCTCTCTCTCTCTCTCTCTCTGTATCAGCAACTCATGATTTCATTGAAAAGGATATATGCCCTGTTTCTCTTTGCCCTGTTTTCCACTTTTCCCAGACCTTTTCCCTACACAATGTGAACCTTTTTTTGGGGGGGGGGGGGGGGGAAGGGGGGTTGGATTTTGAATGTCAATAGTTCTACCTTTTAAAATTTTGGGTGGAAGTGATGTGACGTTTAAATTTGTCTATCTCAACTCATGTAACCACCAAACAAATGGACTAACATATTAACAAATCTCAACAATGCCATGTTGTCTTTTCTGTATTTGTCATCTGTATTGAACTGAAAAGCAAATCCTCTATTAGGTACTGAAATTTATGTAAGGACATGAATTTCATGAATAGGTTTTGTTGCTTTTAACCAACTACCTTTTGTGTTTTGGGTGGGGGGAAGAAGACATATGTAAGTAAAGTAGGTAAATAATATCTATAGTCAAGTTCGACATTGGATAAGAATTATAAAATTTTGCTAAAAGTTTTAGACTTTTTATAATTTTATTAGTGCTCATGTATAGAGTTTTGGTTAACATTAGGAAGGTAGGCTCGAATCCCCATAGATACATATGAATTTTCTCGATTTGATTGCCGCTAGTCTTGTCAACCTTAGGACCTTATCTTTTTACAGGAAAATATTGGCTTCCATTATCTTTCTACTCCTCATTCCCTTCCATTCCCTTGCACTCATTTCCACACTTTCATTCATTCCCGCTACCTTTCATTCCACTCTTTTCCATTCATTCCCACTCATTCTCACTTTGTTTCATTTTTTTCTATTCCATACTTACAATTTTTCCACGAAAAGAACAAACCTTTATACTCCTTTATCCCTTCCCCTCCTTCCATATCTGCTGCTTCTACTGGGGTGAAAAATCCATGAGATATGTGCCCTAATTGAACTACTTTATCTAACCAAAATAAAAACCAAAAATTAAAGTTTAATAACTTGTTTTCTTAATGGACCAATGAAACTGTAAAAAAACTTCTCTTTGAGATTCCTTTACCACACATTATCCTCATATTAAAAGAAAAGCAAAAAGAAAGGTACAATGGAAATATAAATGCCTGACGCCCAGCAGACAGAAGAACTAAGAACATACTCCAAATGGATAGGTAGCTGAGCACATTCAATTGGGTGATTAAATTTGTTAATAAATGTCTGTGTTGAGATTAAATTACTTTTACCCCTCAGAAGAAAGAGAAGAACAGACAGAAATACGATGACACACTGCTCAGATCAGACTGAGAGGGCATGGCAGTCTAGAATTTGGGGGTGTGGACCTCCAATCTGAAAGGCAAAACAAGGAAAGAACAACACTGTTTGTTGTGCCTTAAACGTCACATAGCTACTTTTTACTTGTCTTGCCGGTGGATTTGGTTGCAGTTTATTTACTATACCCTCTCAAACCATGAAATACCCAGCAAAAAACAAACCCTGGTCCATCCCTTAATCTGCAAGAGAAATAAATTGGAAGAGGCCAAAATATGCATGCTCACTATAACATAACATCTGCCTTTTGGGGCTAAAATACCTCCATTGGCCCTCCCTAAATCCTGAAGCGACAGCACATACTTGCTTTCATCAATCTCATCACATTCATTTGGCCAATGGTATGCATCTATTTCATGTGTCTCTAGTGGACAAGTCATTTCATATAGGTAGGTAAAATATAAAGTGTGCAAAAAAGTTTAGTAAGGGTTAAATTTGTTTTGAATTCCTAAAATGTAAAGTTGGTGTGTTTTGGTTAATATTGGAGTCAAATTACAATTAATTTAATGAAATGTATAATTATTCTATGATAATTTTTTTTCACTAACAATACTAAAATTTGAAATTTTATTTGAGAAAAATGTTAGAATATAGACTGAAATTGTCCTATGTTGACAAATTACAAAGTCTTAAGTATGTATATAAAGTAGTTAGTCATCTCATCCATTACTAATTGAGCTTGAGTTAGAACTTCATTTGAACTTTTATGCATTATTTGTTTATTTTAGGCTCAATTTGCATACAAAATTTAATCAAAAACAAGTGTAAATTGGTTGAACATACCATTACAATTACCAGTGCACACTATGAAAATAGATAATCGACATTAAAAATAGTATACTTATTTGATTTTTAGATAATCTAGCTACCTAAGAAAATTTAGAGTGAACTACAAATACTCCTTAATTAAAATATTGATTTAATATTACTCATTTATTAATTTCATATATACTCATAATAATATATTTTAAATGTTGTTGGATTTTATTTATATCTTGGAGTGGCAGTATATCTTTACTAAGAAAAAGATGTTGTAACTAACAATAATCTGACCCAACTGTTTTAATCGAACTCTCCTCTGAAGGTTGTTCTCAATCTGATTATCTCAAAAAGGGGGGAATTTGTTGGCAAGACATGCATCAAAGCAGGCTCAAAATGCCAGTACTTTATAATTTCTACGAATCAAAAGTCTTCACCTTCTTGCTTATATTTTTTGCCATAAGTAAATGTTATTTATAATGTCCTCATGGAATTTTGTTTTAGAGTATATATGTCATAGATTGTTATAAAGCTGAATGGGTCTATTTTTACTTTGATCGTATTCGGTAGTAACGTTTTAAGTAGTGTTTAGCATTTTGATCAAATCAATACATTAATTAATCGATTTTAAGTGTTTAGTGGCCTACTATTTGGATTAGTATTTGAACTAGCTTTTAGCATTTTAAATAGCGTTTTTAGAAAAATCAGTAATATTAAATTTTACCATTTAAAAGTAACGTTGCATATTTTTTAGACAAAAAAGACCCTTTGAAAATTTCACATTTGAAAATTATTTATATCCTATTAATTTACATTATCATCTAATCTGACATCTAAATTTACCAAAAATATTTACTTTAACTGCTTATCTAAACAGTTATCCTCTAATAGCTAATTAAAAAATGCTATTTGCTATCTAAACAACTATGTATTGCCTACATATTTATCTACTGTTTAAACAACTAATTCCGTCGAACATGACCTTCATAAAATATGAAATGAGTAGTTTTCTTTTTTTAATTTCTTTTTTGTGATAAATTCCTTTTCATTTATGAAAACATTGCAAATATAGATCTAATCAAAATTTAAATAAATGTGGTGTTCGGCAATACCTTTAAGAGATTTTATCTTTAGAAATTATCTATATTTTTTATTTTAATTTACATAAATTAGATAATCTAATAACTAAAATTTACTTAACATATTTACTTTAATTACTCATTTAAATAACTATATATCAATAGTTAAATTAAAATTATTATTTATTGTATAAATATCAATATATTTACTGAACTGTTATTTACTGTAAAGACAACTAATTTTATCAAATATAACCAGTCTCCACGATCCCCAACAATAACTGAAAGAATTAAATCACGCGGTATCACACTTACAGACTACCATGATTACCATTTACCCAAACCAATCCTTTCTTTTTATTCTCTCACAAAACTTAACAGGTCCTACATTTTCCTTTTTTTAGGTGTAGCTCCTTACAACATTCTTTTATACATATTTTAATTTTTAAATTTTATTTCCTTTACCAAATTTTGTTCTGTGCATCACTGTCATCGAAAAAAGTAATTTGCAGATCTAAACAGGAGCCTCTTATTAGGCCCTTGGAGAGGCGTTGAAAGGGCCTTTTAATAGACATGAAATAGCCCTGACCATGTAGGCTAGCTAGAAGATCCTTGAGTAGCGAGCTTAAATTGGTAGGCTTACGCCACCATCACCATCTTTGACAGCTGGGAATTGTTGTCGAGCGTAAGTGGCAGTACACTGATCGCATCAGCACTGGCAGCTCATCGGTCCCTTCTAATAAACGATACACGACCCATCAAAGAGAGAGAGAGAGAGGCAATTTTTTGGGGGGCAGCAGAAGAGGAGATCAGATCAAGATCTCTTTCAACGAGGGAATTCAATTCAGCTTGTGATAATCCGGATAATTAGTGGGGGTATTATATTACCGGAAAATCTAAGGGTTTCTCTTTCTGACATGGGCATTTAAACTCCTATCGACCTTCGTCATCTCTGTCTCACTACGTGCTGTTCAACTCTAGAGTAGACGTATTTAAATATGGCTTCGATTTTATGACTGCATAAATGCTCTATTAATGCCATTATGAACTTGTATTAGGAAGGAATGCTTCATGGGCCTCCCAGGATCAGCCCATTATCTCAGAAATTAGTACTACATTCATATATAAAAAGGCTTACATATTGATAACATTGTTAACAACTTTGTTTTCCGATAACACTGGAAAATCTTACTTGGTAATCTTGTACTTGGCCAGTTGGCCTTGCATAGAGCGAGCCATGTTTACTGTTAACAGCTTAACATTATTGACCTGGTAAATCCTCGGGTTCGACTCGAGTTTGGTATGACCAGAGCTTCACTTGGCCCAAGGTCGGCTCACATGTTTAGCGAACCAAGGCAAAGCTTAGGAAATGTAGGTTTCGTTTGAGCTCGTTTATTTGTTTTGGAAGGAAAATTCTCCATGCACATAATTTTATAGCTATTTTTGATTTAACTATAAAGCATATTACGGTATGTTGCTGTTCAAAGTTGCGCGTTATAGTTCTATGGAGTTAAAATATGTTTAAATAATCACATAAAGATTTTAATCATAAAGGAAAAATTAGTGTGTCAAGGCTCGGCTAAGCCTGAACTTGATTCGGTCAAACTTGGCTTAGATTCAATTGACAAAGCCCGACTTGTGTTTAGGATCAGTTCGATTGTTTAATGAGCTAAGCCAAGCTCATGCTTGGCTATATTTGAATACACCCCTAAGAATAACTTATGCAACAGAATTAAGAATAGGAATTCTCTATGTTTGTAAAATAAAGATTACTAGACTCACTTGGATACTATATAATAAAAAAGACTACATTGCCGTTAAATTGTAAAATCGTATATTTGCATTGACAATATGGTTATAAATTTATCATTTTATTCCTCATTAAAATTTCCTACGTAGCAAAAAAGAAATGAGATAAGTCATAAACTAATTTTCATGCCTAAAAATGAATTTTCAACCTTGCTTATGAAAGTCATGGGTTATTGTCAGGGAAAAAGTTTTAATATTTATAAACCCCAAGTACAAGGTGTATCGTTGAGTACTCGGGGCGTCGTCCGCAGAGAGTTGGGTTTTCAAGTACCAGAGCTAACTAAAGCGTCTCAAGTTATGCAAAACTGAAAGAATAGAAAATATAACTAAACTACTAAATAATCAAATATCAAGTTAGGCAAAACTAAAGGAATAGAAAATAGAACTAACCTACTAAATAATCAAAGGACTGCGATTACGATTAAACCTGAGATAAACCAACTGATCAAATTAAACCCTCACGTTCCCAAGTTATACTAGTATTCGAGATTGATCGGTTGCGTCATTGAGACCACCCAAGCCCTCTCTCAAGGGTCAATAGGCTAGTATAGTTGTTCTAACTGCCTATTTTCATGGGATTAATTCGACTAAACTACTAGGTTGACAACCTTTGACCTAGTTAGCGACGAGACTATTTTCATGTCCCAATCCCGGCCATTCACTCTACCCACATTAGACAATCAACCTCATCTTTCAGCATAAGTCAATTGCCCAAAAATACGGATGAAAGCTCTTTCAAGCATTTCATTGAACATGTGGTGGGCGTGAAAGAAAATCTTAAATTCTAACATGAACAAGAGGGGTAAAGGTCTAACAACAATCAATTGGCCATTATAAGGCTAATCACAATCCAAATTCACAACTATAATATATAAACATTACAAAAGCATATAAACCAAAATATGAACATGAACATAAAAAATAAAGAGAGCAAGAGGAGAAAATTTATGTTGATTGAATGAACTTGAAAATTCACAAGTTTGAATCCACACAACCAGAGACAAATCCTAGTCTAATTCCCCAATGAGATTTTTATTGGCTAATCTTAACCTAAAACTCCAAAAAGTCGCCAAAGGAGAGCTCGGGGAGCTCCCAAACAAATACGCCGAATGAGGTTTAAATAGAAAATCGAGCAAGCGGAAGACGGGGGAGGGGTATGGCCCCACCGTTGCAGGGTGGCACGGCCCAACCGTGCCATATCCCTGGCACGGTGGCGCTGTCTCTTATCCCCTGTTTTTGCCTTATTTCGCTTTTCTTGTCCATCTTCACTTCTTTTCGCGGCGTTTTGCTCGATTGGAGTTTATTGTCTATAAAAATAAACAAAACAAGTAAAAATTCTAAATATTATATTACTATACGAGTAAAAATTAGGTGAGAGAGGCACGTAAAATACGATAAATTATCACATAACGGTTATCAATAGTGTTTGAGACCAGCAAAATTGCTATGCTCTTTTTCCAAGCCAGCAAATTTCCCAAATTTGAACAGCCAAGTAGCCTAAAACAATACAATCCCTCGTACGTTGCTAGTAGAACTAGCCGTTAGGATTCCTTGATATCTCCAAACTGTTCTTCACAATTTCTGAAACTTTGTTTGTTTACAGCGGGAAGAGAACTGCAAAATTCGTTTCTTGAGATTGGCCGAAATCAAGAAGCCCTGTCCATTGAGATGAAAAACGTGAAATCCCAATCCCAAATGTAAACCCAAAAAAACCCTTTAAACAATTGTTTACGGAAAAGCTTTTTTTCTTAACCAGATAGGTGCTAACGGTCTCGGAAAGCTTGCGGTATGAGGTACGAACTTCGTCTGATGTTTATTATTGTATATCATTTGTGCCAATCACCATGTTTCGTATTGCTCTCGTGTGGCCTAATTGCTGTTGAGCTTGTTGTGAATTTTGGAATTTAGTGCTAGTGCACGCCACATGTTTGATGTATTGACTCTTAAGCAAAAGCTTACAATCTACTTGTTCATCACTTTGTTTGACCTGTGAAATACTTTCATTACGTCCGTGAATTATAGTTGGCTTGCACTTAGCTGAGGTTTCTAGTTGATTGGATAAATATGGGTAATCATTATGCGCCCATTTTGTGGACTGTGGAGTACTTGTTATACTCCATTGATCCATCTCGATTGATGGTAGCTGCACTTATATGCTTGGTGGATCTGTCTTCCTGTTTTTATTGTTTACAGTTGGTTCAATCACTCTAATGATAGCTGGGTTTAGCTAATTTCTCTGCAAGACAATGGGAGAAGTTTTAAAGTTAGGAGATAGTGATTAATGATCTGAACACAATCAAAACAACAAAGACTTGACCGACACAGGTAGAGTGCTTGACGAACATGGAGTTAACTTATGATAACTCTATTTTGCATTTTGAGGCTTCCGTGAAATCTGAATTTACATGCACGTGTGCATGAATAATGGAAACATGCTTGGTGGCATTTGAAAGTTTTCTCGTTTTGGGCCAATGATCGAGCATTTGGTGAAATTAATGTAGTCTAAAGCAAACTCTACATGTTTAGGCGTCTATAAAGAATTACTTTAACTTTTAAACTAATGCAAGAATCTGATGACTAACTGGTAGTACTATATCATAATGCGTCAAAACAATGGAACCAAAAGACCAAGTTGGTTGAGTGCGGTTTTTCATTCTTACACTATCTATGGTGATTTATGTGTTTGAGTTTTCTTTTTCCCCAACATATGCATCAATTTCCAATATGAAAAGAAAAACAGCATCATGAGTTGCTTTCTACTGGTGTCTTTGTGTCTTCAACTTGAATTGAGACAAAGATGCTTCATCAATTAATCACGGTTGTTCATCTTGCATACTGGATAGCTAATGGCTGAATTGGGCCCTCCACAATGAAATTATACACTTTCAAAAATTCAGAATCAAGAACCCACTTTGATCGCTGTCTTTTCTTTTTCTTTTTAGAAAGCCTCCTTTTCTTGGGTGGCCACTCTTATAAATTAAAGGGCAAGTATAAAAAGTAGAAAAAACCAGAAAACTTAAAGCTGAAGAATTATTTCCTTTATCTCCTGTGCAATGCGGATGCTTGCTTTACTATAAAGCAGTCATATTGATTACATTCTCATATCTTACAAAGACTTAGATAAAAAGGAGGATAAAGAAACGATAGAATCTACCTACTGTTTCTCATTAAAAAAAGGAAAAAAGAAACCCCAAGTGGCTTTTTTTTTTTTTGGCTTTTTGTGTAGTAGAGTCTCCTAATGGTACCAGATAGAACATGCTTTTTGTACAGATGCTTTATTCCCCCACCTTAGACATCATCAAGTTACCGTACAGTTATCGTTCAAATGTTTTGCTTATCTTTTGGTATTGGATGCATATATGGTCTTGTTTATCAACTTGCAAGAATCGAATCTGCAAGGGTCACCCTCACTTAGCAACTGGACAACTTCATTCATTGTTGGACGAGGGAAAGGAGCTCTAGCTGTACAGCGTATTGCTATTCGGATCACTTGAATCATATCATCAGCGAATGAACCTGAAACACTTTTGTCTAAGATTTCCAGGGCTCCTTCCTTGGTCTCTAACTTCGCTGAGACCCAGTTTATGATGTTCTTGTTCTCACCAAACTCTGGCTCCACTGGCTTCTTCCCCGTGACAAGTTCCATTAACACCACACCAAAGCTGTAAACATCGCACTTTGTTGTTGCCTTGGATGAATTTGCATAATCTGGAAAAAAGAAAAAAATATTGTTAATTGCAAGTCATGCACACGATAAGTGTTAAATGACTGGAGGTTAGCTCTGAAATTAAATAATTGTTTGATCTTCAGTATTTTTTGTCTGTAACACAGGAACTTGCATCCCATGCAAGTTGCATGTCTTGAATGTCTCCAAATATGATTTTCCAATATTATTACATTTGACGAAAAAATGCAATAACACAGTTTAATTTTGGGCATAACTTTCGTGAAATGGAAGTTTTTAGCAACTGGAACTTACCTGGATCCATGTACCCATAAGTGCCTGCGACAACAGTATTGCTGAAATCCTTCCCACCTTTTGCCTGCAGGACTTTGGCCACCCCAAAGTCTGCAACCTTGGGCTGGTAATCAGCGTCAAGGAGGATATTGGATGATTTGATGTCTCTGTGGATAATTGGTGGCAGCAAATCATGATGGAGGTAAGCTAAACCCTGTGCAACGCCCAAGGCAATCTGATGGCGTGTAGGCCAATCCAGCAGGACCTTCCCTTTGTGAAGGGCATCCCAGAGGTTTCCGTTTGGCATGTATTCATAAACCAGCAAGCTGCAATCCCAACTAGACAAATAACAGTACAGCTTTACAATGTTCTTGTGCCTTATACTTCCCAGGGTCTGAACTTCTGTTTCGAGTTCCTTGTTTGGGAACAGTTGGCTCTCTGATACAGAGTCCTTGTTTTTCTGACTCCATAGCTTCTTCACTGCAACAATTTCCCCGCTGCTTAGCCCTATCCTGTATACAGTTCCTGATCCTCCGTAACCAAGCATGTTCTTATCAACCATGGATTCTAGTATCTCTCTCTGATCAAAGCTTATTTTGTGGAAACTCTTGACATCGTATGAGCAGAAAGACAATGACATGGTCTCGTCATGTCCAATTGTTGATTTCTCTTTGCTTAGCCAGCGTTTGAGGAACAAGATACCTCCGACTAATAGAATGATCACTGAAGCTACCATTACCCACATTCGGTTTAGTTTCTTCTGGTTGTAAGCTTGTGGGCAAAGTGGAAAGCTTCTATCTGATGAATTTACATATGCGGGCACACAGAGCCCTGGATTGCCCAAGAAGCTTTCTTCAAGTCCCCCTTTAATTAGCGAGAGAGGGATTGGACCATAGAGCTGATTATTTGAGCAGTTAACGGAGTTGGGGAGTAATTTAGAAAGACTTTTAGGGACATTCCCTGTCAACTGATTGTTGGACAAATCAAGATCATTTAGTGATTTCAAACTTGAGAGGGAATCTGGAATGGAAGAATTGAGCTTGTTGCTTTGTAACAGCAGGAGATTTAGCTTCTTGAGGTTACCGATTTCAGTAGGTATAGGGCCAGAGAGGAGATTGTTGCTCAGATCAATTTTCACTAAATTGAGTGCTCCGGAGATTTCAGGAGGCAGAACCCCTGACAATTTGTTTCTCTGAGCAAAGAATTCTGACATGTTTTTGGCATTTCCAATTACTGGGGATATTGGACCAGTCAATTGATTGGAAGCCAAATCAATAATGGACACATGGGGGAGACCAAAAAGTCCAGCAGGTACAGGGCCTGCTAACTTGTTATTGCTAACGCGAAAACGCAGGAGTGAATTACACCTTGCATAGCTCTCAGGTATTTCTCCAATGAGCATATTGGAAAGAACAAGAAAGTACACGAGTTTACCTCCAGTGCAGATGTATGGCGGCAACCTACCAGACAGTTGATTCTCTGATAAGTCTAACAGTACCATTGGTGATGACTTCCCGAGATTTTGGGGAACATCACCTGTCAGATTGTTGCTGTAGGCAGATAAGATGCCCAAGGTTTTTGAGTCTCCCACAGAAGCTGGAATTTCTCCAGTGAGGCTGTTGTTGTAAAGCTGTAAGCTGTAGAGTTTGGGGAGACGGCATATTGAATCTGGTATGCTCCCTGTCAATTGGTTCACAGAGATGTCCAGATCCACAAGCTCTTTCAGGTTCCCCAACTCTTCTGGAATTGTACCAGTGAGCCCCTGATTATAGTAAAGCATGAGGGACTTGAGGTTCTTGAGCTTTCCTAGCTCTGCTGGAATCTTGCCTGAAAGGAAGTTTCCACTTAGTTCAAGGTCAACGAGGGATGTCATGTTCCCTATGAATGGCGAGATATTGCCTTCCAGATTGCACGTTGACAGTACCAATGACTTGAGCCTTGTTAACTGAGTGATATTCTCTGGAAGCTCCCAGGGGTTTAGATTGCTATTCTCGTTGAAGTTTATCACCTCAAGGTTGGTGAGGCTGGTGATGGACATAGGGAAATCTCCAATAAATTTGTTGTAAGATAGGTCCAGCACACGGAGCGATTTCATGCGGGAGAAATCTGGGAGCTTTGCAACAAGGTATAAGGAACTCATGTTGAGCACTTCTAAGTGAGAGCAATTGATGATGCCGTCTGGGAAAGTGCCTGCAATCCTGTTGTTACTAATATCTAAAGTGTGTAGCTCTGGCAGATATGAGCACACATCAGGCGGGAAAGAGCCTTTCAGTGACCATCCTGAAATATTGACCTTTGTGATGTCTCCTTGTCTATTGCAAGTGATTCCTGTGTAATTACAATACGAATTTTCTCCCTTGGGATTCCAGGCAGATAAGGCGTTACCTGAAAAAGAGTTTTTCATGAGGGTGAGATATTGGGACTGCTTATTGCTTGTGGCTTGGAGGGAGTTGAGGAGTGAAAGAAATAATATGAAAAAGGATGAGCAGATAGATTGAAGAGCCATGGCACCAGGATGGAAGGTATGCAGAAGGGAAAGGAGAGAGTTTGTTTATGGTTGTTGCAGTTGAAGGGGCAGACAAGAGAAGATGTATATAGCTAGCATGATTGAGGGGATTATTGGATGCAGCAGTGATGAGACTTTGATGGAAAAAGAAGGTTCTTCGACTACTACCTGCTGATGAAGCGTGAGGGGGGTACATATTTGGGATAAAGAGACTTTATGCTATACCCACTAACTTATGTAGAGAATAACATCTCATATGTGCTTTGCAAGGGGTAAAATGTGTGATTGTCTATCCTGATAATTGTTTTTATATTTTTGGTAAATTGTTACACCTTGATATGCACATCTTTTTCTCCTGATGCGCATAATAAACCGTTCTTTTTCTAAGTATTCCCAATCATAAGCTGGTTTCCGCAGATAGTTGATGTTTGCTGTCTGGATTATCCAAGATTCTTTACTTTTCTATTGATGGGTTTACCTAAAACTTCTCACTTAGCATCTGCATGGAAACGTCGGACAATTGTAACATATTCTCAGTTACTATCTTAAAAGCTCTGATTGCCATTTTATTTATATTGTTGTGTTAATTGCTCAATCTGACTTCTTTCTGTTTCCTTTTTTCTGCAGTATTTTTCCTGTTCTGGGTCTCGTAGACTTGTCTGTGACTCTTGTATTGCTGTAGGTGATCTCAGCTAAAGGTTCTGTGTAATTGTTTGTATGCTGCGAAGTTTCAATTATACAATCCTTCCTTTCCATTGGGCTCCGTCTTATTATGTTATACAGGTACATGTGTGCTGCTTTTTTCATTTCATCACAAAACTTTACACGTTCATGGATTAAATAATCTTTCCACAACCAAGGATTCTGTGAACTACCAGTGCTATGCCTGAATGCTTGCTTTTGAAGAGTTGGCTAACGGAATCATTCATCACAATGGTTAATTAAATCATTTCAGTGCTTCATGGGCCCCATGTACTAAATTGACATGCTCTACCAAGCAATTAAACTATACTGCTATGGTCTATGGAGTTATTATTATTATTATTATTATTATTATTATTATTATTATTATTATTATTATTATGAGTAGTTGCCTGATCGTAATTGCCTCTAACCATCTAGACATGGAACATGTGTCAGGGATTTTCTTAAGCTGCTCCCTATGGGGATGAACATGAAACGTAGGGGTCGTCAAAAGAGTAGACTTGTTTGACTTAGGCTAAATTCCTGGGTGGGCCAACTGTGTCGCCCCAGTTGAGCTATCTTTGCCCCTCCTTCCAAATTAAATGAGTCAAGCTGGCTTGATGAGTTCGTGGTTCAGTCACTGGACTCAGTTTGAATGCTTAAACAGACCCAACACCAGATCGGTTTGGGCCATGAACATGAACCAGCCAAGCTGGGAATGGCTCCGTTCGTTTTTAGTCTATTGATTGTATTTTATTTTGAAGGGGGAAAAAATAAAAAATGAAACAACAAGACTATCTGGAGAAGTGTGGTTGCAGCCCACCCCACCACCGATGCAACTATATGAGCTAGCTCCAGGGGGAGCCCGCTTGGCTCTACTTGGACCAGCCTTATTCATTAGGTGACTGAACTAACCTGACTACGGGTCAGCCCTGCTCGGGTGGGCATACAGCCCGTGCTGATATTAGAATTTCTTGCTTAACCAATATGGAAGATTATGGGGATGAAGAGGCAGTTCATAGCACAATCTCCACCAAATAAATCAAGTACTATGGATTGTATCATTGTATGGTTTGGAAAGTACAGTGATGTGTCCTGGTTATTTGGATTTTCAACTTTTAGGAAGTACGCTTGATCTCCTGGAAAGTCATCTTATCTGTGAAGATCGGTTACTGACTGACTGTGGTTGGGTATATGGTGCATTGGGGGACACAGTGGCCTGTCTTCGGTGCAATTTTTTTCTGTTTTTGACATTCTGATCAGGATGGTAATGAACAGGCACTGACACATCCCTTTTCTCAAAGAAGTTCAATTTTCTGGGTTGCTCAGTTGTTCTACCACTTGATCATTTTTGATGTATATATCTGCGGTGGAAATGAGGTATTGCTTATCTCACCTTTTCTTTTCTTCTCTTATTTTATTTTTCATTTTGTTGTTACGTTTCCGTTTCTCCAGAGGATGTGTGGGCTTGAGGAGTAGTGTAAAACACTAGAGATAAGAATATGAAGTAGAGATCTAGTGAGCAGTCCTGCAGGTGATTACAATACAATATCTATTCATTTATTTGAATCTTTTTTCGGGGGGGGGGGGGGGGGGGGGCGAGGGGCCACAGGTGTAATTTTGTCATTTTCTTGGATTATTTTGACCTCCTGAGTGCCCCCACATAGAAATGGGCTTTGATTGAGAAAGCCCATAAAGGGTATTAAGCCCAAAAGTTCGAATCTCATGCCTCATTTATATGTGGTTCCTCAATGATGTAGTGGAAAGTTGATTAAAGAAAGATGCCCACTCATGAAGGGTAGACAATTCCCCTATTGGGCATGGCAATTTCTCATATGTAGCTTTTTATTCAGTTTATTCGTTTCGTGAGTTAACAATTTTGAAAGTGCCATAACCAAGCGGAGATTGGTTGAAGGTATAGTTAGTCATTCAAAGTTAGTTTCTCAGGTCTTAACCAACCTAGTATAAGAAAGTTTGAATGAGAGCCTTGGTTATATTTTATAAAGAGAAACTATTCAGACAATTTGGATACATGTTTTTCTCTTGTGGACATTTTCATCTTGCATTTTAATGATCTGTGTAAGACATAGGAATAGTTGTAACCAGATTGCACTATGGTAGGTTCTATAGAATAAATCTTCTATCAGTTGTGATAAAGTTGCCCGTATATGAACCCCTAGCCCACTCTCTGTTGGCAAACTCTTGTGCATTGAATAAGTGGCAGACTAATCTTTAACTGTGTAATTATATTATGAATTAAATCATCAGATCTCGCTGCATGGTCATCTACTCCTTATTTTGTTGTGGAAGGTCTCTGGATAAAATTTCAATGTAGTTATTATGAAAACGAGCTTTCTAGAATTGTAGCAATGAGTAGTGCATATTTAAACCGCCAAGAGACTGCTATAAGTGCAAATTCCTAGAATTCATGGTATATATGGTGTCATGCTGTGCAAGAGACTAGCCAAATACGAGTGTCTTGGTCATATGACTTTTAGTAATAGAGCTGAGAGCAATTTGATTTAAGGTCATGATTCGAGCCCAAGTGATTTAATTGAGTTATTCCAAGGCTATGCTTATCTTTATGCTTTACTTCCCCAATGAATGATGTCATTAACAAGCACTAAACATATGAGCTTTCACTATGTATGACAACGTCATCTCTTGGAGCAATCTTGTTAGCAACCCAGAAACTTTACAGCTTATTTGGATGTCTTACTGAGAGTTTTTATGCAGGAGGAGATGAAGCTCTATTGCTCTAAGGTAGAAACTTGCGTTTAGAAATTTCAAACTCTGCAACTCGTTATCTATCCCTAGAATTTCTTTAATGTATAAACTATTAAGAATTGAGCAGGGATTTGTATTGAGTTGTCAAGTCATAATCACATTTCAGAACAAATGTTCTCATTGTATCTTGTTCATGTCAATCTTCTCATAATATATGGTGTAATTTATGTTGGAGCTCGCATCTCTATCAGTGTGATCTGACCTAATAGCTTTTGTTTATATTATTTATTTTTTCTTTTGATGGACTAAATTATTTTCTGTTGTCAGTGCATGGAAGGATCATCGTATACAAGGTAGCAGTTAAAGAACATATCTTGCCGCAGTTATCTGGGTTGAGAAGCAATTCCATTTCTCAGGTTGCTGTTTAGGATTGACAGATCAATGATAGGGATGTTAATAAGTCTACGTGTTGCCTCCACGCCCTTTGTTTCCTGGACTCATATGGTCTCTTTTCTTAAGCAAGTCTTCATGGTTTTAGGTTTTAGCCTAAAAATCAACACACTTAAAGTGTCGTACATAGGGATTCAAAGTGCGTTTCATTCGTGATTGGCGTTGCAATTGCGGCACGGAAAAATCACCCTAATGTGGCAATTGCGTGTCCGTATCATGGACGTTGGCTTGTCGCGGGTGGTTGCGGCCATTTTGTTGCGGAATGGCCACATTTGAACCCATACTCATGCATGTCAAAGTATCGTCTATCAAGCACGTGCTTGTCAGGGTAGCACGACGAATTCAAGGAAATAGCCTATATTTATAGCCCTGTTTGAGTATCTCTTTCCCAGTGAAAGATTAATCTTGAGAAAAATTCTTGATAGCTTTATAGGGATAGCCTCTGGGCTTTCTGGAGCTAATATTGCCTACATTTGGCAGGGGTTATGCGCATGGTAAAACTACTGCTAGGAACTTTGGTGTTGAAGCTTTTGTTTGCTCATCTTAAGAAAATCTTTGTGATTTTAAAAATCTTCTTTCTTTGATATATTCTTGATGCTGAAGAGTGTTTGTTTATACATGGATATATATGTTTACGGTATCTATCGCTTTTCGGGCAGACTGTAGAATGGACAAACGGGCAAGTTGGTTCTCTTTATATCACCAAACTTTTCCTGTTGGTATCTTAACTAAGCACTTCCAGTTCAAGAGTGACACCTGTTTTGTGCCAGGTCAAAACGTGCCCTCCCTTTTGTGTACGGGCCCTCCAGGCTAAATTTTTTTCCATTACTTCTCTCTTTGTTTGTTTTGGTTTATTTTTATACAATATTCACGCTTGCATGTCCCACCTAGAAGAGACGTTTTTATGGAAAATTAGTTTAATGGGACTCCAAGAATAGCTTTTAGATTCTTAATTTAATCGTATTTTGATTTCTTTCTGCTCGTTTAGCTCATTGTTGATGTGGAGAAAATTGTTATTGAGTCAATGAAGATGTGTGGTTCATGTTTTAAAGCCTGTTCTTTTCGTGTGTAAATTGAGGTAGGTAAAAGGGTGAAGTGGGTTGAATTTTTTGAAGTGATAAATTGAACTTGGTTCAAATAGTGAAAGTGGATTGAAATAGGTTGAAGTGGGTTGATGTTGGTATTTTGGAATTGGCCCACTAAAAGAACAGACCCTTAAAATTAAACTGGACAAACGAAAATGGATAGCCATTATTCCTCCCCCCGGGGGGATTGTTAAGCCCTAGCAGCAGCCATGTATGTGCAGACACACACGCACTTGCCTAAGCACATCACTTGCCAACAACGAAGGCCATGGGCATGTCTGCTTAATTTCCTGTCCCAAGAGATTTGTTTTACTTCTGTGCTTTATGCTTTTTGAAATGTGATCTAGCTTATCCTTTCCTTTGTTTGAGATGGCAAAGTGCACTAAACTAAATTCAGGAGTTTACATCAGTGCCTGCTATAATGAGGAGGAAATTGGAAAATTATAAAACCAAGCAGAAGTTATAAGTTATAACATCATAATCACTGATCAGCAATCTAATAAGCCAAGGTATTCCCACCTCTTCTAGTATGAAGTCTGCTGCAATTGTCAAGTCCTTTTGCACATTCAGCTC
The DNA here is from genome assembly GCA_017589665.1 of Selenicereus undatus. Classification (NCBI taxonomy): domain Eukaryota; kingdom Viridiplantae; phylum Streptophyta; class Magnoliopsida; order Caryophyllales; family Cactaceae; genus Selenicereus; species Selenicereus undatus. Next base: position 113,138,835 of record JACYFF010019584.1, on the reverse strand, counting down.
TCCCTCCTGTTAACTTCCCCGAATTCCGTTGCTACACTGTGCCTTTTGTTCAACAGGTTCGCGATCAACAATCAATCACTTTCAACAATTACTCAGGGCAAACCCTTTAACGATTACTTGCCTGGTTTATCTTAGGATAAAAGTCAGTAGTGCAAGCACTGTTGCTCTTACATGGACAAAGAATAGGGAGTCAACAGTTTGATTGTCTCATGCTGGAATAAAGCAGAATATCTCATATCTCGCTCACCTGTTCACGGTGGTTTTCTCCCCCCTATCGAGTAATAGGGAGTCAATAGGTTTTAATCTAGAACCCCTCCATGATTAAGGGGTAAGGTTATTACATCTGACCCTTCACACCTACTTAAGTGGGACTCTAGAGTATGCATTTAGATTTTGATTGGAGTATGCGACCCCTATTATTGGGTATGTATAACCCACACTAAGAGAGTAAGTTGACTCTTTGTTTAAAATAACACCTTTAGTCACAATTAAAATCATCCTTACTTTCCTCTTTGTCTCTATCGGACCACCCTTTATGACTTTCTGTTAGCTTTATTAATTTTTACATGTCTTCCCTTTTAACCTTGTTACATCTCATGACAAAAACAATGTTTTTTAAAAAATTCTGTTGATTTTTTTTGCTCATAACATAATTAAATTAAAGAATCTTTTTCAACTCAAAGTTGGATTCTATAGCTTCTCTTGACCCAAAAAAAAGAAGAATGAAATGAACTCTGTAAAACAAATAATTTTCTAACTATGGGAAGGGTAACATCGAAGAACAAGTAAAACCTGACAAAATTATATTGCAAAAAGATGCTAAGGTTGAGGGCCAGAGTTGGTGTTGAAAGGTTTGGTTTTGGAATGTGTACATGATGATTGAGGTCATTGTGGAATAAAAACTGAAGTATTTTTGAAATGTTTATTCAAATATAGATATCAAAATTTTCCCTAATTTTTTTTTATGACTAATCTAAAAGCATTTTATTAGAGAGAGACGAAGGGAATGTCAACCTTGCACAGAAAGGGCATATGCAAAACTCATATTTCCCAAGTCTCTCATGAATGATGTTATGATCTTCAAATTTCTCTATTTTCCAAATTCCAATTATGGATGTTGTTCTCCAAACTTGGGCAGTTGCATATATCATAATTTAGCAGGGGATTCCTCTATTGCCTTTTCTTGTTAATTTTTTTTCGTGTCCATCGAATAGAAATCATGTATGCACTGGAGCAGAAGATAGGGGAATGAAGTATGAACAGACTGCAATCCTTCAGAAGTATAGAATATCTGACAAAAAATTTGCTTTCAACTGCAATTTCCGCCTTTCAAAGGGAGACAGAACTACCTTGTGATTTGGACTTCGTAGTTTTAAAATTGTATTTTGATGAAATATTTCATGCATAAGTAAGCAATTTATCCTGTCATGTTGTCAAGCACAGAGCTAGAATAGTAAGTTTTTGTGAAATGATAAGTTGCGTACTTGCTTTCTTGGCTAGAAAATGTGCCCCATTAGGCTTGGTCTTATACTGAGCTATGCATAAGCAAGTACTGGCTATAAAATTGAATTGTGATGAAATATTTCATGCATTATAGTAAGCAATTTATCCTGTCATTTTGTCAAGCACAGAGCTAGAATAGTAAATTTTTGTGACATGATAAGTTGCGTACTTGCTTTATTGGCTAGAAAATGTGGCCCATTAGGCTTGGTCTTATAATGAGCTATTCTAGCACCTTTAACTTCCAATTTGCCATTTTTTAACCACTTATAGAACACAAGTCTTTCAAGATTACTTGTAATCAGCACTGAACAGCGGGTGAAGGCTTAGGGAAAATCAATGACCCAGAATACCATCCAGGACTCCTTAAGTTCCTCTTCGTGCCTTAACATCCAAATCATGGTTGTACCCTTAAATCACAGTGCACCACAGTGTTTCCTATAGTGCAATGATGGAGTACCTTTGCTAGACTAGTTGCTAGGCTCATCTAGGGTTGACGAGAAGGGCTGTGGGCCAGTGGTTAGTTGAGTATGGGCAGGCTTCTACTCTCCCATTAAGGTTAGGTCTTTAGATACTAAAGGCATAAGTCAACCGTAATGGAATGACTGGCCGCATTGGATGGTACATTTTTCTGTCTTTCCAAGCTGGCCTAGTTAAAGAGTCAATGGATTTGGGCCTTTGATACTTGGTAAGTGAATGAGCAGACATCTCATAAAGGCCTTCAAAAGTGATCCCTATTTGAGCTGCCATGCTACATTGGGAGTGCAGAGTGTGAATTCAATGCTCCCAATCCATGGATCCATCGACCTCTCTCCTTCAATAATTGTTACTCAAATATGGGCACAAGGCAGAGAAGTAAAGATATTAGTGAAGTAAGCATTAGCTGTAAAGCTTCGTTTACTGATTGTTGTTTACATGTGTGCTACATGTTAAGGTCAGAGAGGAGAGAAGTAATGACAGCATTGTGTTTATTTTCATTGATTATCTTCGATGATACATGTATACAGGCTGTGCTTATATACAACTGAAGCAAAGTTCTTTCCCGCCTAAAACTGAAACTAAAATTGGTTGTAACAATGTTAACAACCAGGAGATAGAATGCTAACAACTAGGAGAGAGAGGGATGAGGGAGGAATACATGTAAAAACTTATAGAAACAAGTATATATTCCAACACCCCCCTCAAATTGGTGCGTGTGAAACCCCCAATTTGCCCAAAATTGAGTGATGTGAAACCCTTGTAAGGGGCTTAGTCAAGATGTCTGCCAATTGCTGCTTTGTGTGAACATGGCTGAGGGAAATCAAACCTTCCATGAGCTTCTGTCTGACATAGTGGCAATCAAGTTCGATGTGTTTCGTTCGTTCGTGGAACACTGGATTCCTGGCAATGTAAATGGCAACCTGATTATCACATCGCACAGGTATTGGGGTAATGTCTTCCACAGTCAACTCATGCAACAATCTGCTCAGCCAGGCGAGTTCAGCTACAACTCTTCGCATACTTCTGTACTCGGCCTCTGCAGAAGAAAGACTGACAGATTGTTGTTTCTTGGACTTCCATGATATGAGGGTGTTTCCCAAGAAAGATAACATAACCAGAAACAGACTTCCTGCTATGAGAGCATGATGCCCAATCGGCATCACAGTAAGCTAGCAGGGAAAAGGACGACTCCTTTGAAATGAGAATGCCAAGTGAAGGCTGTGTTTTGAGATATCTAAGGACATGAATTGCAGCATGGTAATGAGGAGTTCTAGGTTCTTGCATGAACTGGCTTAAGTGCTGAACAGAATAAGCAATAATTGGTCTTGTGTGAGTAAGGAAGTTAAGCTTACCTACCAGCCTTCTATATTCTGAAGGGTCAGAGTACAAATCACCTTCATCATGCTTCAATTTCAAATTAATGTCCAAGGGTGTGGTGACACCAGTGTATTCGTCACAATGATGCTCTTTGAGAAGTTCTGAAGTGAACTTTCTTTGAGTCAATATGAGTCCCTGCTGGGACTGTAGGACCTCCAGCCCCAAAAAGTAGTTAACAAAATCCAAATCTTTGATTTTGAATCTTGCATCAAGGTATGTTTTCAATGCCTGTATCTCAGAAACAGCATTTCCTGTCACCAAAATGTCATCAACATATACAGCAACAAACACTGCAGAGCTTCCAGTTTTCTTGTAAAATAGAGAATAATCATTCTCAGAGTGCTTATATCCTCTTTGATAAAGGACCTCAGCTAGTTTGGCATACCATTGTCTGGAGGCCTGTTTTAGGCCATAAAGGGACTTCTTGAGTTTGCAAACTGCATTGGGTATGTTGGTGGTAAGCCCTTTAGGCAGTTGCATGTAAATGTCCTCATGTAGATCCCCATGAAGGAAGGCGTTGTTCACATCTAATTGACGTAAGGACCAACCCTTCTTGACTGCAACTGTCATAAGAGATCTGATGGTAGTCATCTTAACCACAGGGGAGAAGGTTTCATTGTAATCTATCCCCTCCTTTTGCGTGAATCCTTTAATGACAAGCCTTGCTTTCAATCTCTCCACCGTTCCATCAGCTTTAAACTTCACTTTGTAAACCCATTTACATGCTATAGGTTTATTTCCATTGGGTAGGGAAACTATATCCCAAGTGTGATTGTCAAGTAAGGCTTGAAATTCTTTGTTCATGGCTTCTTGCCAACCTGGATGCGAAATTGCCTCGTCATATGATTTAGGTTCAGTACAGTCCAGGTTCTTTAGAAGCTGTTGACTATAAGAGGAGAGACAAACATAGGGAATAGATGGAGGCTGTAAGCAACGATTAGTTACAGTAGCCAGACATTTAACAACACATGCTTCAGTGGAACTGCACAGCACATACTCTTTTAGGTAGCTGGGAGGTTTGTGAGACCTTTGTGGCCTGCCCCCTTCACAGGCAGAGCCAGGACTAGAAGAAGGAACTTCTGTAGAAGGTTCTGATCTCATGGAAGGAACCAGAGTGGAATCATGAATCAATTCATGACTGGGAATGGGTAATATCTGAGGACTAGGTTGACTAAGCTGTTGTTGTGCAAAGGGAAAGGTTTCTTCATAGAATACAACATCTCTAGAGGCATAAAACTTCTTGTCATCCAGGGACATAACCTTATATCCTTTCTTCCCATGATAGTATCCAAGGAAAATGCATGGAATGGCCCTGTTCTGGAACTTATCTATCCCTGCCTTTGTGGTACTCATGTAACAGAGACACCCAAACACTCTCAAATGGTCATATTAAGGCTTCTTCCCAAATAATAGTTCAAAAGGGCTCTTGGATTGTAGGAGAGCAGTGGGCATTCTGTTGATTAAATAAGTAGCAGTAAGTAGGCAGTCTCCCCAAAACTTTGTGGGAAGATGTGATTGGAACAAAAGAGCTCTACTCACTTCAAGTAGTTGCTTATGCTTTCTTTCTACTACTCCATTCTGTTGAGGGGTTTGAGTGCAGCTTATCTGATGCAAAATGCCAGTGGAAGCAAAGAAATTTAATGCTTCATTACTTAGCCCCAATTCTAGAGCATTATCACTTCTTATGATTTTCACAGTCCCATCAAACTGGGTTTTGGCCATTGCCACAAATGACTTGATTAGGTAGAAGGCCTCATCCTTAGTCACCATTAAGTGAGTCCATGTGGATCTTGTATAATCATCCACCAATGTCAAAAAATATCTATGACCAGTGTGTGTTTTAGTGTGATAGGGACCCCAAGTATCCACATGCACCAACTCAAAGGGCTTTGTGGAAGAAATGGAGCTAAGATGAAAAGGCAACCTCTGTTGTTTTGCACGAGGATAAACATCACAAGGAGCTTGATAACTCTCTTTATTGATTTTTGAAGTGAAATCATGCAATACAGAAATATGCTTCAATTTTCTAAAAGAAATACGACCCATCCTTTGATGCCAAAGGTCTATAGGCTTGACTGTACTGCAAATAAGAGAATACTCATCCTTGTTTTTCAAAATAAAAGAATTACATTCAGGCATAGCAAGATCAGTAGCTTCAAAGACCAATTTCTTAGCAACTGCATCATCCAATATGTACAGGCCTTGGGTGGATCTACCAATTTCCACTGGCCTCTTCAGAGAAGGGCCATGCAGAACACAAGAGTCTTCTGAGAAGATAACATGACATTTTAATTGTTCATTCGGTCTTTTGACTGAGAGAAGATTGAACTGAAAATATGGGACAAATAAGACATGATGTAAAACCAGGTTGTTTCCAATCTTTAGGTCACCAGACTGAGTAACTTTGATCTTGTTGCCATTGGGTAGGCTAATGAGTATGGGAACCTTGAGTGTTCTAATGTTGTGCAAAAGATCCTTATCAAAAATCATATGATCGCTGGCACCTGAGTCTATAATCCAGATTTTGCCATCCACATGGCATGTGCAATAGATGGTGTTAGCAGAAGTAACAGATCTCAGTAGGTCAGGATTTATACCTGCCATATAGGCGTTAGAAACACCTGGAGGGGCAGAACCTTGTGAAGGTTGTTTTCCTGCATGTAGGTTAGCCAAAAATTGCAGTAGTTGTTTGGATTGATCTGCATCAAGACCAGGCAAAGTGACAGATTGGTTGGTTGAATAATCTGGTCCTGCAATGTGAGTAGCAGCTCTAGCCACTTCAGATTGATTCTCTGCATCATTCCAAGCATTGTTAGCAAACCTTCCACCTTTAGGTCTGAATGGTTGCTTGCTGTTAGGATATCCATGTAGCTTGTAGCATTTGTCAATAATGTGTCCTTGCCTCTTGCAGTAGTCACAGAATAGCTGAGAGGTTCTCCTTCCTTCTGGCTTTCTCTAGGAGCTAGATGTGCCTGACCGTTGTGTTCCGGCACTGAATGAGGAAGCTGAGTCAGTCAAGAAGTTTGGATTATTCTTGACCTGCCTTTGTTTCTCTTCTTGAACAAGAGTAGAGTATGTTTGTCCAAGAGAGGGCAGGGGATTCATCATCAGCAGGTTCCCTCGAACACTTGTGTAGGAATCATTAAGACCCATGAGAAAGTGGATCATATTCTGTTCTTGAGCATACTTGGTTAGGGCTGTATTTATGCCACACTCACATTTCTTACATGTGCATCTTGGCATATTATCAACAACAGCAAATTCATCCCAAATTTTCTTAGCTCGAGTATAATATGAAGAAATGTCAGAATCACCTTGTGAAATTGTTGCTAGTGTCTTCTTAATCTGAAACAGTTTGGCTTTGTTGGATTGACCAAACCTCTCCAGTAGCTCATTCCACGTCTGCTGGGCAGTATCACAATACAACACACTTCCTGATATGTCTTTGTGCAAGGCATTGAGAATCCAAGAAGCAACTAGATCGTTGCACCTCTGCGAATGGTAACAATGGCGAATCATTTGCAGGACGAGATGCCTTGCCATCAATGAAGCCAATCTTGTTCTTGGAGGATAGGGCAATTAGAAAGGTTCTTTTCGAAGATTCAAAATCTTCTTTGTTGAACACTTCACTTACCAGAACCTGTCCAGGATGATCAGAAGCATGGATGAATAGAGGATCATTTGGCTCAATCACAGGCATTCGACTTCCTTGAACAGCCATGGCATACGAGATCATAAATTTTGAAATTCAAACGTAATCAAGAGAATCAAACTGGTCTGGGATGAAGAAGAAAGCAATCGACTTAAGAAGATTAAAGAAAACCAGACAAATGCAAATCAAACCAATTGATTGTCTTGATCTTGAAGGAAGAAACGAATCTGACTGGAACTAGAATGGACAAAGAGAAAAGAGAACCGATTTGGAGGGAAGGCAAAGAAATGGAATCTTTAGCTCAAGCCTGCTCTGATACCATGCTAAGGTCAGAGACCAGAGAAGTAATGACAGCATTGTGTTTATTTTCATTGATTATCTTCGATGATACATGTATACAGGCTGTGCTTATATACAACTGAAGCAAAGTTCTTTCCCGCCTAAAACTGAAACTAAAATTGGTTGTAACAGTGTTAACAACCAGGAGAGAGAATGCTAACAACTAGGAGAGAAAGGGATGAGGGAGGAATACATGTAAAAACTTATAGAAACAAGTATATATTCCAACACTATAGGTTTGATTCATCCCCTCCTTCTCCCTACCCTGGCCATGGTGGGGTGGTCATCCAAACGCCATATTGCATTACCCAGTCTCAAGCTTCTAGAGAGAAGGTTTCCTTTCTCATATAACCTTCTTGTGGCAAGGAATGGAGATTGTTTTGGGTAGGAGGCTGAAAGCAACACAGTGGATTCATCTAGCGTCTATTTTGATCTGGTGAGTTATCTTTTTTTTTGGGGTCCGTGACAATGGGAAGTTTCTTTCGAGTGTTTTCAGTCCTACGTTTTTGAGATATATTTGGTTGACTTAAGTACTTAACTCTATGTGAGAAATCCCTTTTTCACTATGCTGAGTGTGCCATCATAGTCTAGTTCATAAAGCCAAGTGAGTTAACTGTACGCCTTTATTTATAAATTGGTTGAACATCTTTGTGTTCTGGAACTAACGTAAATTCCATTCGTTGGTGTTTTAATTTTTTCTTTGCCACTTGTAGCTGATGCTTTGTCAAGTCCTTGAGAAGTACAATATGACAACTTTCTTCTCCTTTGGTTAATGAATAAAAAGTGGAATCTAAATTCTTGGTGTTCTTTTTCTCTTCTTTTGAGCTCCAGATTGTTGGTTGGAAATTTGAGGAGGAGAGTGTGCTTGACGTACAGATACAAGGTGCGCCATGTAAAATAGTCAGGTCCAGGGGAGAGCGATCAAGCTGAGACAACTGTGATCTTTGGAAAACCCAGCTAGTATGTATTTCTTTAGGTGATGAAAGTCTATGGTTTAGCATCATTGAAGAATTATTGCAAATAGTCCAGTGTCCGACAGCTGAACTTGTATTATGCAAAGCAAGGGAATCAAGTTGATAAGTTTGGTTTAAGGTCACACTATCTATGGTGCAAGTGTTTTCCCAGTTTCTTTATTGATGGAAAACAGGACTTTGAATAGCTTTCCACTTCATCATTTGTATCGTCAGCCTGAATGGGAACAAATTTGCTGATAAATCGGTCATGATTATTCATATTTCTCTATGATTATCTGATATCTGAGTCAGGTCCTTCACACCTACACAGAGCCCACTTGTTCTGTCCTCCTTTTCTTTTAACAGAAAGCATTGTTTCCAACTTTAGTCACATTCAGAAATTGTAGGAAGATTTAGAGGGGAGAAAAAACAGAAAACATAAAGGGAGAAAAGAATTAATTCACATGAGGACTCATGTTAGTCACAGTTCTCATTTCTCTGGAGGGGTAAAGATCAAAAAGGAGGAAACCAAGAAGTTGAAAACTCGTCCTACTAATTCTAGAAAGGGGAAGAAGGAGCTATTTTTCCTTCACATCTGAAATTAGTGGGTGCCACAAGTCAATCACTGAATGGCATAGATTTCATTCTTCTGTTGCAGCTCAGTAGTTTTTTTGGGATGCTTAGTTGCAGCTCAGCAGTTGATTAAGGGTGGATCACATTTTGTAGAAGACCATCAATATTTTTGATGGAACTACAAGAATGTTACTTGTCAAGGCTACTAAATTCTCTCAACCACACGGCGTACAGTGAACCGATTCGTGCGAACCAGAATGGGATACTTTAGCGTACCAATTCCCTAAATACGGCAAATTCAGCAAACTCATCTCCTACCACCACGGTATTGCGTATTTTCGTGATTCATAGGCCAAAATTTGAAGAAAATGGAAGGATTTTTGAGGTTGCCATGAATGAGCAAGCTTTTCACAAAGCAAAACGAGAACAGCGGAGAGAGTGAGAGAGAAAGAAATATCGATTAATGTGAAAATGTTGCCCTACGGGGGGGGGAACCCTTGTTATTAAATCACTTTATGAGTCCATATGATATGTGAAGTTTTGAATTGGAGGACTAGATGCATTGATAGCGAGCCCCGCGAGCCGAATTCTCCACTAGGCAACGAATCACGTACTCGAATCCGTCCCTCATACCAGAGCGTACCACATTCCAGGCAACTATGTTTAAAGCAAATAAACTTTTTGAGGTAGTCTATTAATAAAAGGTATGACCTGGCCGTAAGATGTCTGTCAGAATCATCTTTGCAGTTCTGGTGAATGCTTTGCCGCCCAGCACTTTTCATGGAAAGATTCTCTGGGATTTCAGTAGCAGCAGGAAGATCAGAGGAGCTTTTTTTGGAGGCTTTTCTCATTTGTTGAGAGTAGCTTTGAGAGAGCTCCTCTAATAACTTGGATTTTCTATTTTAGGAATTCAATCGAGGTGTTTGCATTTCCTTTTACCCACGGGCTCTTTTAGGGATGCTCATTTTTCCTTTTCCCTTCCCTTTCTGTTCTATATCATGCTGCATTGTTTAGATGAAGTCGACTTGTAGATAACTGCGTGGTTTTGCAGTATTACAAGTTTGAGAAATTGTGGATTGTCTTTTGAATGTCAGCAGCATTACTGAACAAGTAAGCATGTCCCTTAAATTTCGTGTTCATGCATGCTGGTAGAAAATGCTAATGCCTTAGTCTAATTGTTAATAGGTTGCATCCTAATGTTTGATTGTAACTGTGCATTGCTTTCCCCCCTGTCAATTAGTTTATTCAATTTCACTTTTCAAAGAGAAGAAGTGGCAAAGAAAAACTAAAAAAAAAAGACACCAACTGCGTGGCAACTGTGTGTGTGAATTATTAGTGGCAGCAACATATCATGCCACCCTGCAGGTGGGCTAAATCCTGGGCAGCCTGCAGTATGATATTGTCTGTTGCTTCCCCAAGCTAATCAGATCCATCTTTGTGATGCCTGCACTAGGATTTTCCATTTTGTGCCTTAAAACTTCTGAGAATCTAATCATCTATTTCAATTCCCTGTGATGCACAATCCTCTATACTTCACTAAGTAGCTCCTATGCTGCAGTGATCTTGTTATCACATTGCTCGGTTCAGTTCCTCATACTTTCTAATTTTTCTCTTGCTGAAGGATCACTTGGTGACATAAATCAGCCTTGAAATTGCTCCATGGGAACTCCCAACCTTGATATCCTTATGTGTTATTTGACCTACATAATTGATAGAAAAATTGCGTTGAATATGGTACAGGATAAACCAAGTAAATCGTAAAAAGGAACACTTTTCTTTAGACTTATTTGTTGTACCACAAATAATCTTAGGGATAATCTACTTGGTAAAAACAAGTGTGTGTTTCAAGGTTCTATCAAAAGTTAATCGATGAGGGTGCTGCAATCACTCATATTGATTTTGTGCTCGTGATTGTGATTTCACTCCTCCTTATATAGATGAGTGATCATGCCTGAAGAGGCATAAAAAATGGATAGGGCGGTTAAATCCTGAAGAGGTACCATATTTATCCACCTTTTCACCGAAAGCATTGGATAAGGTGGCTAAACCTGAAAGGGCACCATGCTTATCCACATTTTCGGATAAACACTATAAAAACCTGCCATTTTTATTTTATTCTTGAAAAATTCCAACAATTCCCCACCTTTTCCAAGATATAGAACAAAACTCCGCCATTCCAACAAACACAAAATCACAACCGAGAACACAAGGAGATATATGCATAAGAGAAGTATCTCGCAATTTGAACTTCCATTTAGTGAAATATAATTTCAATTAATTTGAATGTAAATAGTAGACAAGTCTTTGAACTATTCATCCTCTTTGATTAATTGGATATTTTTCACACACAAATCTCATTACACACTTAAAATTTGACACTATTATCTGGCCATGTGTCCATATCCATCATGAGTGCATCAAGCCAAGCCCTGTAGCTCTTTGAAGCGGCCACACTTCACACTCACTTAGGTAGACCTTAGAAATATGCTCCTATAACACAACCCATTCAATCAAGATCTATTAAGAGTATAAAACTCACTCTCTTATAACATTACAGTACTCAAGCACTTTTACCTTGGGATAAAATATATTAGTGCTTCCAATCACTATGCAAAGTTGTCACTCATTGAACTTAGAACGTGATGTCATACCACGAATTAAGTTGAGGCTTCCTTGCTAGTCATTGTAGATATGGGCTTAAGTCCCATCCCCCGTGATGTTCTCAACACCAAGTCTCTTGCTAGACCCTTAGTTAAAGGATCTGCAAGTTTCTCATTTGTTTGCACATAATTGACTGTGATCATTCCATCTTAGATCAACTGATGGACATAGGCATGTCTAAGTCCAATGTGCCGTGATTTTCCATTATAGACTTGACTATAAACCTTGGATAGTGTGGTCTTGCTATCACAAACTATGGAGAGTGACGACATTGGTTTTGACCATAAAGGCACTTCCAATAGCAAATTCTGCAGCCACTCTGCCTCCTTGCTGGCTGCAGCTAAAGCTACAAACTCAGCAGCCATGGTGGAGTCGGTTATGCAGGTTTGTTTCTTGGATGCCCAAGATACTGCCCCTCCACTAAGCAAGTATATATAACCTGATGTAGAGGCATAATCCTCCTTATCAGTTATCCAACTTGCATTTGAGTATCCTTCTAAGACCGAAGGATAACCTGAATAACACATAACATAATTTTGAGTTTCCTTTAAGTATTTCAAAACTCGACGTATTTCATGCCCATGAAACTTACTAGGGTTACTAGTATATTGACTTAACTTCCCAACGACAAATGCAATATCTGGCCTTGTACTTGTCATGGCATACATCAAGCACCCTATGACCTTTGCATACTCAAGTTGTGCGATAGGTCTCCCATTGTTTCGAGTCAACTTATAGGTTGGATCGAAAGGATTGGCCACTGGGGAGCAATCTTTGTAATTGAACCTTCCAAGCACTTTCTCAATATAATGAGATTGGGACAAATGGATTTCATCATTATTTCTAATGATCTTAATACCGAGTACAACATCAGCCTCTCCCATGACTTTCATGGAGAACTTGGAAGATAAAAAACACTTAGTTTTCTCTATTTCCTCTAAGTCAGTGCCAAAAATTAGCATGTCATCAACATATAAGCATATAATCACACCTTTTCCATGTTCAAACTTAGAACATACACATTTGTCAGATTCATTGATACTAAACCCATAAGATAGCACCACTTCATCAAACTTTTGATGCCATTGTTTAGGTGCTTGTTTTAGGCCATATAGTGATCTTATGAGTTTGCATACTTTGTTTTCTTGGCCTGAAACAACAAAACCTTCTGGTTGTTTCACGTACACCTCTTCCTCTAATTCACCATTTAAGAATGCTATTTTCACATCCATTTGGTGAATTACTAGCCTTTGAATTGCAGCAAGAGCAATGAGAACTCTTATGGTTGTAATCCTAGCCACCAGTGCATATGTGTCAAAGTAGTCAATACCATGTTTTTGGCTAAAGCCCCTTATGACCAACCGGGCTTTAAACCTTTCTATGGTACCATCTACTTTCCTTTTTCTTTTAAAGATCCACTTTGATGTGATAGGCTTACATCCCGGGGGTAAATCAACTAAGACCCATGTGTTATTTAGCATGATTGAGTCCATTTCATCTTGGACTGCTTCTTTCCAAAAAGAAGTATCTTGAGATTCCATAGCCTCTTTAAATGAGTTAGGATCCGAATCAATGCTATAAACATAGGCTATTTCATTTTCAATGGAATCCCTTGTTCCCTCTCTCAAATAGACAAAGAAATCAGAACCAAAGGATTTCTCCTTTCTAATCCGTTTACTTCTCCTTACTTTCACTATGTCTCCTTGTTCTTGATCATTACTTGGAGTCATAGTGGTTGGAATAAAATCATTTGGTTTAGGAATTGAATCTCTAGTTTAATAAAAAATGGCATCAATTGATTCTATCACCGTGTTAACCGTAATAGAAGCATTTGGTTCTACGACCAAAAATCTATAGGCTTTGCTACGTTCAACATAGCCTGTAAAGATGCACTCAATTCCTCTTTCCCCCAATTTTCTTTTCTTGGGTTCCGGGACTCTTACAATAGCCCTACACCCCCAAACTCGAAAATAACTCAGGTTTGGCTTTTTCTTATTCCATAATTCATAAAGAGTAATTGAATTCCTTTTATTAGGAACCCTATTTAGGATGTAGCATGCTGTGAGCATTACTTCACCCCAAAAGCCTTCACTTAAACCGGATTTAGAAAGCATAACATTGATAATTTCAGTTAGTGTTCTATTTTTCCTTTTCGCCACACCATTTTGTTGTGGTGTATAAGGTGTTGTGACCTCATGGATTATACCAGTTGATTGAAAATAATTTGGATCATAATATTCACAACCCCTATCCGATCTTAGTCTTTTAATGAAGATTTCACAATGCAACTTAGATTCATTCTTAAATATCCTAAACATGTCTAGTGCTTCACTTTTAGCATGTAAAAGGTATACTTGGCAATATCTTGTAAAATCATCAATGAAAGTGATATAGTATTTCTTTCCCCCAAAAGAGGGAGTGCTATGAAAATCACCTGAATCACTATGAATTAATTCAAGTAATTTAGTGATTCTTTGAACAGTTGGAAAAGAACTTCTAGTGATCTTTGTTAACATGCATGTCTTACATTTCTCTATGTTTCCATCAAAATTAGGAATTAACTCAAGTCTTGACATCTCTTTTAATGTTTTATAATTAACATGTCCAAGACGATTATGCCATAGAGAAGATAAAGAATACACAAGCATGTAAGTAGAACCATTCATCTTATTACCACTAGAAGGAGTAATTACATTTAATTTAAACCACTAGCATAACCCTTCCCCACAAAGACACTCCCTTTAGTCAGAATAAACTTATCGGCCTCATACACTTGTTTGAAGCCAAACTTATTAAGAAGAAAACCAGAAACAAGATTCTTTCTAACTTCCGGCACAAAATATACATCATTTAAAGTAAGAATTTTGCCTGAAGTGAAGAATAACTCTACTTGACCTATTCCTTTAACATCAACAGTAGATGTATTGCCCATGTAGAGTACTTTTCCATCTTCAACCGACACAAGAGTCTTGAAGAAAGAACGATCCTTACACACATGCTTGGAAGCACCCGAATCAACCCACCAATCATTGTCACTTCGAACAATGTTGATTTGATCATTGATCATGGCTACAAAGTTGTCCTTTGCCTTTGCCTTTTGGTTGTTCAAGCCATGTTTGCTCTTCCAAATGGTACAATCTCTTTTCTTGTGGCCTGGTTTGTTGCATTTCCAACAAACCACTTTAGACTTCTTGTTGCTCTACAGTGCATTGTCAAATCTGTATGTTATGGTTCTGATTACCAGCTTTTTTCCTTGTATAACAATAGAATTGCGACCCTATTTCATTGTCTAGAAAAGGAAAGTCGATTGCTGCAATCGAACAACAAAAATACTTGGTGTCAACCTCGCTATAGGCCTGTTCAAAATGTATTTAAGGTACTCATAGATGCATTTCCCTTCATACTATTTTAAAGAACATATACAACCCCATCACCACCTAGTGGGGACATGCTTGATTAGGTTTGGTAAGACATCCAATTGAAGGTGATCTTACCAAACAACCAAGCATAGAGGCTAATTTTGGGAGACTCATAATTCATAAAGAAGGTCTGTAGAAATGGACTTTTCATGGGTTAAAAAGTTTTTGGAAAAATAAGCAAAGGAAAGAGGGGAGGAACGATACATCAATACCAATAATTATTGATAAGAATGCAATACCAATAAATTCCTAGAAAGCATAAAAATCAAACACATCATGGTAGAAACATGCTAATTGCACCTATTGAGTGCTGCAGAAGGCATGGAACAACTCAAATTTAACAACCACCAACATAACACAAAGTTCGTAGGCTGTAATGCCAAAAGGAATGAAAGTGGAAATACTAAAATACGAGATTGCAAACTGGGCCTTACGTACAAATGCTTGCTTTATACTTGGGGCAATTACCCAAAGCCCCACATGACAAAAACAGGATAATGAGCAAACTTACCAAAGTATCCAACCCTAATCATAGACCTCCACAAACCCCTCTCTAGTGCCTTGTACTGTAAGTTGCAAATGTTCTAAATCTAGTTTGATAACCTTATTCCAGTTCTTCTTTGATTTGTGTCTATCTCTCTTACATTCTATATTGTCAATCCTCTGATGTATACTCCTCTTGATTTGTGTGTATCATTCCAAATTGCTTTCTGCATCTTATTCTATATCCCGTCTATCAGTATTGCATCTACCTTTTAACTAATTGTATCTTTATCCTATCCAAATGCTGATGCCTACACATTGATCGGATCTCCCTCATCTTTGCTACCATCATCTTTTGAACTTGAGTCCTCCTAACTGCCCATTATTTGTCATGCAAGAAGCCAAGTCTAACAACTCTAAGGTAAGATTTCCCTCTATAGTTTTAGTAGATCTTCGTGTCATTGAAAGCTCTATGGGCGTTCTTCTATTTTTGCCATCCTATATTAATATGGTTAACATTTTCCTCATCAATATCCCCTTTGCCTTGTACAAGCAAACCTTAAGTATCTAAACTCCTCCTTGATCACTGATCGGTATTGTTGTATCACTTGTGGTCTCTTCTTCTGTCTTTCCTTTTCCATGATTGAACTTGTTTTTGAGAAACTCCATCTTTAACTTAGCTTATTCTAAGGATTCTGTACTCTTTAGTGTTCTTCCATGTCCCGAACTTGATGTTAACTTCCCTAATCTCATCAATTAGAGTTGTATTATCATCAAATGACATACAACTTAATACCTCATCTTTAATTGCTTTGGGGAGCTCGTCCACAATAATTCTAAAGGGAAACCTAATATCAACAACCTTAGTCCCTTTATATCATCAAAATAATTTGCACAACTTATATCAATGAGGTTCTCTTTTTGTTCTTTGTGCAAGTATTTGCTTCATCATATATATCTTGAATGGCTCGAATATATGCCCTTGGAGTCTCCTAGCATCTTCAAGCACCTTCTTAGGTTCTTGATTATACACTTTCTTTAGGTCAATCAATGCTATGTGCAAGCCTTTTTTCTGTCTAAATGATGTTCTATTCTATATATGACTTTCATGAGCCAAGTCACTTCCATTGTCGATCTTCCTAGCAAAGAACTGAACTAGTTATCCTTAACTGGCAAGTCACCTTAAGTTTGTCTCCGTCTTGGCATCCTTAACAATGTAACAAAGTGACTTGCTAGCTTCATAAATTATTATTCATATTACCCTTGTTTTTGTACAACTCGATAAGCGCATTGAGCCTACATTCTTGTGGTATTTTTTTGGCGTTATTGAATAGCTTGGCTAATTGGGGGCTTCTCCCATGCATTGCCCTTTTTTTTTTGAGATAGGATGCGTTGCTAGGTTTTAACCAGTATATGATCTGAACCAACTGCCTTTCCAGTCTGTATCTTTCAGAAAGCATGTTGAACCTCACGTTTAGTCATTCGATGACAAAATGTGAAATTTGCTGAGCCATAGGTAGAGTGACCTTGGTCACTTACTGGGAAGTTTGTTATCTTTGTTATTGAGTAGCTTATGATAAAGCTATCATTGCCGTCTCTCCTTAGTGGCATCTTCTTCCACGTGAACACTACCTTCCTTATCTTCAATGCATCTAAAATGCTCCTATTCTGACACCTGCTTTCCCTGGCCTTTTTCAACTCGAACACCTCTTGACCTCTAACTTTTGGTATAGCCTTTTATATGTTGTATTTACTCTTTGCTTCTCTGACTGCTTTCTTTGATTCCCTATTTATCGTCTTGTCTTCTTTGTTAACTGCTTGGAATTACCCGTGCACTATAGTCATGTATGGATGTTGTTTTTCTATTTATGATCACGAGAACAAGAAGATTTATAGCCATGAGAACAAAGATTCAAAATGTCCAAGACATTCTGTCATGCCTTAAGCTTGTCTATGTATCATCAGGTACCTCTAAACAATCCATTTAGGTCTGCCAATTTCAACAATATCATGAAGCTAATTTATGGAGAAACCCATCTTTGATTATTTTTGAATTCAACAAATATACTTAAACGATTATACGTTGCAATTTGATGAGCATTGCTTTCTTCCAGCATTCTATGTTGCTATCAACTATGCTCCTAGTTTGACATATTTAAGCTTTCTGCATCACATGGACAGAAATATGATGGCAAGGTCTCATGTCTCACAATGTCCTAATTTCT
This sequence comes from Selenicereus undatus, assembly GCA_017589665.1. Classification (NCBI taxonomy): domain Eukaryota; kingdom Viridiplantae; phylum Streptophyta; class Magnoliopsida; order Caryophyllales; family Cactaceae; genus Selenicereus; species Selenicereus undatus. Next base: position 113,121,173 of record JACYFF010019584.1, on the reverse strand, counting down.
TCTTGTTGCTTAAGTGAAGTGTCACAAAGAACACAACTCCAGCTCGCAAAGTGACCTGCTATTGCAACTGTTGTGGAAATTCAGATTAGTTTCTTCTTGCAAATATTTGGACAAAGAGGGAAGGTGCTATCTGATAGGTCCATATAAGCTTTCAGGGAATGTAACGAACCGACCCAGAATCACACAACACAGCCCACTAACATGGGAAGTCCAACAATTGGGCGTACAAATCAAACCACCAAGCCCAAAAGTGGAAGGCCTTGTTGATATGTTTTGTGGGAATGAAACTTATAAATCTAATATCTTTCTTTCAAACTGATGATGTGGGTCATGGTCTCCTTACTATACATATTCACAGATACAAATGATTGGGGTGTTACATACTCCCCCACTCACATAACGCAACGTCCTCGTTGCGGGCCTCAAATATCCTCCATAGGCAATGTGCGCTTCTAGGAGCATTAACCCACCACGTCGCTGCCACCGGTCTCCATGCGTGGCATCACCCACTCCCCCTGCTGTAACAGGAGTGTCATAAAAATTGCACAGTAAGTCCTAACGTGGCCCACACATTGCGAAAGAGAGTTAGCTCTGATACCAAATGTAATGAACCGACCCAGAATCACACAACACAGCCCACTAACAAGGGAAGTCCAACAATTGTGCGTACAAATCAGACCACCAAACCCAAAAATGGAAGACCTTGTTATTATGCTTTGTGGGAATGAAACTTATAAATCTAATATCTTTCTTTCAAATTGACGATGTGGGACATGGTCCCCTTACTATACACATTCACAAATACAGATGATTGGGGCATTACATACTCCCCCACTCACAGAACGCAACGTCCTCGTCGCGGGCCTCAAATATCCTTCCTAGGCAATGTGCGCTTCTAGGAGCATTAACCCACCACGTCACTGCCACCGGTCTCCATGCGTGGCATCACCCACTCCCCCTGCTGGACCAGAAGTGTCATGGAGACTGCACAGTAAGTCCTAATGTGGCCCACACATTGCGGAAGGGAGTTAGCTCTGATACCAAATGTAACGAACCGACCCAAAATCACACAACACAGCCCACTAATGTATGAAACCCAACAATTGGGCGTACAAATTAGACCACCAAACCCAAAAGTGGAAGACCTTGTTATTATGCTTTGTGGGAATGAAATTTATAAATCCGATATCCTTCTTTCAAACTGACGATGTGGGACATGGTCCCCTTAGTATACACATTCATAGATACAGATGATTATGGCATTACATACTCCCCCACTCACAGAAAGTGACGTCCTTGTCACAGGCCTCAAATATCCTCCCTAGGCAATGTGGGGTTCCAGGACCATTAACCCACCATGTCGCTGCCACCGGTCTCCATGTGTGGCATAACCAACTCCCCCTGCTGGACCAGGAGTGTCATGGAGATTGCACAGTAAGTTCTAAGATGGCCCATACATTGCAGAAGGGAGTTGGCTTTGATACCAAATATAACGAACTACCCTAGAATCATACAACACAGCCCACTAACATGGGAAGCCTAATAATTGGGCGTACAAATCAAACCACCAAGCCCAAAAGTGAAAGTCCTTGTTGATATGCTTTGTGGGAATGAAACTTATAAATTTGATATCCTTCTTTCAAACCGACGATGTGGGACATGATCCCCTTACTATACATATTCACATATATAGATGATTGGGGCGTTACAGGGATATTTCCTGCCAACTGGTTGTTGGACAGATCGAGATGTTTTATTGAGTTTAGTTGTGAGAGCAAGTCTTGGACTGAAGAAGTGAAATTGTTGCCTTGCAAGGATAAGAGATTTAGCTTCTTCAGGTTGCCAAGTTCAGGAGGCAGAGGGCCAGAGATGACATTATTGCCTAGGTCAATTTTCACTAAATTGACTACAGCAGTGATCTCAGGTGGGAGAGCACCTGCTATTTCATTGTTCTGGGCAAATAACTCTGACAGATTTTTAGCATTTTTAATTTTCCTTGATGACCTGTCAATTGATTGAAAGCTAAATCAATGATATTTGCACCGGGCAGACTAAAAATTCCTCGGGGTATCAAGCCCACAAGTTGATTGCAGATGATCCCAAAACGTATGAGCGACATGCAATTGCAGTAACTACCAGGTATCTCCCCAGTGAATTGGTTGGAGAGATCGAGTAAGTACAAGAGTTTGCTTCCTCTGCAGATGTCTAGTGGCAGTTTACCAGATAATCAGTTCTCCGATATGTCTAATGCAATCATAGTCGATGAATACCCTAAATCTGGGGGGACTTTTCCTGTCAGGAGGTTTTGGTAAACAGATAGGATGCTTAGTGTCTTTGAGTCCCCAAAAATGGTTGGAATTTCTCCTGTGAGGCTGTTGTTGTAAAGCTGTAGGACTTGGAGCTTAGAAAGATGGCATATTGAATTTGGTATTCTTCCTGACAGTAGGTTCACTGACATATCCAAAGCCGTGAGTTCTGTCAGATTTCCCAAAGCTTTTGGGATTGTACGACTGAGCTCATTATAGTAAAGCATAAGAGACTTCAGCTTTTTCAACCTCTCTAGCTCTGGCGGAATCCTGCCCTTAAGGTAATTCCCTCTTAGCTCAAGATCAACAACGAATGTCATGTTGCCCATGGATGGTACGATACAACCTTGAAGCATGGTTGTTGAGAGCACAAAGGTTTGGAGTCTTGTCAATTGGTTGATATTTTCTTGGAGATTGTGTGTTACTTGTGGCTAGGAGAGAGCTATGTAGCAAAAAAAAAGAAGAAAAAGATATGACGAGAGTGGATAAGTGAGTGAATTGTGGAGTCGTGGTTGCAAGGAAGAAATTGAGAAGAGAAGGTGTTTAATATGGTTATTTTAGGTGGAAGACAACACAGAGGTGGCATGTATAGCTAAGTTTCATTGAGGGGATTTATCAGGAGTAGCTATAATGGTGCTTAAAAAAAAGAGAGGAGATTTGTTCAACTAGTACTTGCTTCTGCAAGAGAGGAGTGCATGGGTCCTGCCCACATAGATCTACCATAAAGAAGCTCCAGTGCTGGTGCTTTCATTTTTAAAATGTCTGAATAAGCTGTCTAATCATAATTCTTGTTTTATGTTTTTTAAATTAGGACCACTTGATGTGATATGCCTTTGTTACTTGATCATGCAGCATACTATGAATATCCTAGGTATCCCTTATCAAAAGCATATTTGCATCACATGGTTCTGCGCTTAAGCGGATTGAAACAAAGACATGTTGGCGCTTGTTTTTCTTGCATATGCAGCATTTGCACTATGGTTTTGTGCTTAACATTGCATTATTTTAGATCTCATTAGATTTTTTTCTTCGGACTTCTTCCAGTTGTTTATCTATTGCTTCTCTTGCCTATTTTTCCTGCTTTTCTTTCTCTGGTGCTTCACTCTGAATTTATGCATTTTTTTTGGGTGATACTTAACTGGAGTGTGGAGTCTTGTGAAATGATTAATTATATGCTGGCCAATGCCAATCATTATGGTGTTATGGAGGTTCCTATCTCATCTAGGGTATGACTTCTTATGTTCTACATGATGAACGATAAATTCACCCATTTTACGTGCCTCTTTCACCCACTTTTAGCTCGTATAATAACTTAATTCTTAGGATTTTTACTTGTTTTATTTATGTTTTGTAGGAAATAACTCCAAATCAAGCAAACGTCGCGAAAAGGGACGAAGACGGGACGAAACGAAGAAAAACATCGAAAACCAACAAAAACCGGCAAAACCAGACAAACCGGGGGGCGACACCGTGCCACCAGTGAAGTGGCATGGTGTGGCCGTGCCATGTGTCATGACCGTGCCACCCTGGCACGGTCAGGCCGTGCCACATGGCACGACCGTGCCTCCCCCCAGTTTGTTGAACGCCCCGGTTTCTATTTAAGTTTCGTTCGGGCGTCTGTTTGAGGGGGGTCGCACGGGGGTTTGCTTAGGCCTTCTCTCTGGCGATTTCTAGGTTAGTTTAGTTTAGGTTTTAGCCAATAAAAACTCCATTGAGGAGATTAGATTAGGATTGTATTGAATTAATTTGGGATTCAAGCATTTGGATTTCAAGTTCTTCGCTTCAATTCATAAGTCTTCTTCTTCTCTCTCTCTCTATATTTCTTGTTTCGTTCTTGTTTTAGATTTTGTTGATTTAGTTCATATGTTTGGTTTTGATTTGATTTAATCGTTTAGTTTTTTTTTATGTTTAATTCATGTTCGATTGCTTGTTAGAATTAGTTTAGTTTCGTGCCTCTTCTCTCTAGTTCATGCTTGTGTTCTTCGTTAGTTTAGGTTTGAGTTTTTGTGTTTTGTTGATGATTAGTTGATAGATTTTGTGGGCTTGGATTGCGATTAGCCTCTTGATGGCTAATTAATCTTGTTTTAGGCCTAACCATACCCAAATCTATGCTTAGACCTTAGAGTTTTCCCTCACGCCCGCCAAGTGTTCGATGAAATGCTTGAGAGAGCTTTCATCCATATTTTTGGGCGATTGACTTATGCTGAGAGGTGAGGTCAATTAGCTAGTGTGGGAGAGGGGATAGCCGAGTTCGGGACATGAAAATAGTATCCGAATCGAGTTGGGTCTGGGGTTGCTAGTTTTGTAGTCTAATTCGACCAACCCCACGAAAGTAGGTGGTTACGCAAATAAGACTAGCTCATGACCCTTGAGAGATGGCTTGGGTGGTCTTTGATGGTGCAACCGACCATCTCTTGTTCATAGTGTGGTTTAGGTAGGTTATGACTCGTCTTGGTTAGTTGGTTCATTCATTGGTAAAATCACAGCTCCAAGTCGCTTGTTCTATGTTTGTAGCGTAGTTTAGTTTTCCCTCCTTCACCGTTGATCTCGCCTAGATTGATACGCTCTAGTGAACTCTGATAGTTGGAAACACAATTCCTTGCTGACGACACCCCAAGTACTCAACGATACACCTTGCACTTGGGGTTTATAAATATTAAAACTGTGTTTTTTCCCTAACACTACAGGAACATAAATAATTACTCTTTTCTTTGCAGTTCATGGATTAAACTATGCCACACAAGCAGGAGATTGTGTCAACTTATCAAGATGTTAGGACTCTTTCTTTCTTATGGTTGGGTAATAAAGTAATCAGTCATTGTCATCGATTGCATTATGTAAGCAATTCTAAGGCCCAGTATGCTATATGGATATGTCCGTGTGAGGCTATGTGTGGAAGTTTAAAAATCAATCTTGCTTGGACAATGTTGGAGTATGAAAGTGGGTGTTGTCCCATATTGATAAAATAAAAGGGTTTGAGCATGTTTATAAGCTTGTGAGTTACTCCACCCGTTGCCAAGTGGTTTTGGGATGGAACCTCGTTTGAACTTATATGCATGACTCTTTGTTTATAGCCCAATTAATATGAAAATTTAACATGGTATTAGAGCAGGTTGCTCAATCTTGATTTGCCACCGTCTCCGTTTGATTAAAATTGTGTGCACGTATTAGGCCTTATTAGTAGCCCACACATGAGGGGGCGTGTCGGAGTATGAAAGTGGGTGTTGTTCCATATTGATAAAATCAAAGGGTTTGAGTATGTTTATAAACTTGTGAGTTACTCCATCCATTGTCACTTCTAACAATCTTTACTTGCGCTCTAAATTGGGTTTTAGCCATTGTGCAAAAATCCCTCAAAAGTTGAGATGCCTCACTCTTTTCTTTTAAGAGATAAATCCACACGCCTCGGCTAGCATCATCCATAATACTTAGGAAGTAGTGAGCACCACAAAAAGATTTTACATGATAAGGACCCCATATGTCACAGTGAATAAGATCAAAACAATTTAATGCTTTATTTTCACTAATCGGAAAGGACATACGAGTTTGTTTTGCACGCAGGCATACATCACATAAATCATTTTTATGGCTACTCCTAAAATTACTAGAAATGTAAGATAAGGCATGACTCGACGGATGACCCAAACGACAATGCCATGTATCATAGGAAACGATCTTGTTGACTTGAACCTTTTCCATTGTCGACTATTTGAAGTAATAGACTCCTCTCTTAGGCTCACCCACTCCAATCGGGCTCTTCGTAGTAAGGTCCTGTATCACACAAAGTCGTTTGTTAAATGTTACTTCACTAATATTATCATCAACTAATTGCGCAATAGATATTAAGTTACAATTTAATCCAGGAACAAAAAGAACATTGTTCAAAATTAGTTTTGAACTAAGATGAACCATTCCTTTCTTGACAACCAAAGTTTCAGACCCATTTGGCAATTCTATTGGAATAGCCCCCATATCTTGAACATCCCTTAACAAGGACAACTCACAAGTCATGTGACAAGAGGCTCCCAAATCAAGAATCCATATACTCTTACCCGATAACTTCTCGTGGCTAAATTTTGGGGTCTCAATGAGACTCAAAATCCGTTGTACCTGCTCTGCTGTAAAACCAATCGTGGTTGTCCAGATTGTTGCTCCTCGACATGAACTGCAACCTGTTCACCATAACTATAGGCTTGCACTTGATTGGCCATCTCTCTTCCACGTCCTCATACTGCGCTAGCTCGGCCCTGCCGCATCCTCCATGGCCTCAATTCCTTCCTCCTCTTCCTCCACGGGTGCTCCATCCCGGTGGGTACCCAATGGGTTCGTAACAACTTGCTTCATCGTGGCCAATTTTGCCGCAATGTTTGCATGTGATCCGCTTGCTGTGCATGGATCCCGATCTTGTCAGGTGAGTGATGGAAAAAGCAGCCATACTTTCAGGTTTGTGTTCTCGATTCATCATCGTTGTCTTATGGTGTTCTTCTTGTTGAACCATATTGAAAATTTTCTCCATTGGCAGTAAGGGATCCATGGCTAGAATTTGACTACGTACCGTTGAGTACGACTCATCATCGAGGCCCATCAAAAAATGACGAGCTTTATCATTTTCCATGATCTGGACAATCTGTTTTGCTGACCCACATGTACACGATGGTGTTTTTACGTAATTATGGAGTTCGTTCCAAAGACCCATGAGTCTTGAGAAGAACTCGACCACTTCTTGCTTGTTTTGCTTACATGAGGCAATCTCTGCCTTCAATTTATGGATCTTCGGAATGTTTTCCACAGCATAACGTTTTCGAATATTTTCCAACACCGTCTGGGCTGAATTGACATAAGCCATACTCTTGTGGAGCTTTGGATCAATGATGTTCATGATCCATGACTCTACCATGGAATTCACCATCTCCCAAGCATTAATCTCAGTTGCGGTTTTCCCATCCTGTACTGTTGGTTTTGTATTGTTCTGTCGATAAATCCAACCTTGTTTTTGGATCTTAAAGATGTTCGAACTGCGCTCTCCCATAGCTCATAATTTTTTCCATCAAATCTGATTGCTGTTGTGATGGCACCGGGAGAGTCTGAGAGATGTAGAAAGTAAGGGCTTTGCTTATCAATGATGAAACTTTGTTCTTTGGCCATGGATGATTCACAGCAGAATTACGATGAGAGCTTTTTTTTTCCGGGTTAGGTTTCACGTGAGAGTCCTTGGAGGCTCTGATATCATGAAAAAGTTCTATAGTGAATAAGGAATCCTTCATCAGACGAGTTGCATGGATACGCCTCAACAAAATGGGAGAGTTGAGAGAAAACATTGTCACATTCTAAATGTCGCCCGGGCCTTACGTTTTCAGACCAACCTCCCTATTGAATTTTGCGGCGAGTGTGCTTTGGCCGTGGGTTATCTCATTAATAGAACCCCCTCCTCCATTTTAAAAGGAAAGACCCCTTATGAAATATTATTTCAGAGTCAACCTTCCTATGAATATTTACAAATTTTTGGGTGTCTTTGCTACGCCTACCATAATCAAAGGCCAAAAGATAAGTTTGAACCTAGAAGTAGAAAGTGCATATTTGTGGGCTATCCTCATGGTAAGAAGGGATGGAAGGCTTATGATTTGGAAATAGGAAATATATTTGTAAGTCGCGATGTGGTTTTCAACGAGATGTGCTTTCCTTTTATTGATCACAAGGATGAAAATCAGAAGCATTTTTTCCATGACACTAATTCAAGGTTCAATGAGAAGCTGGGTGATTTCAGACAATGTGTGGCTGTGTGGGGGCTTAGATATAAGTATCCTTACTTACATAGAGACAATTTTGGTTGCGATGGAAGTCTAAAAATCATGAACATTCTAACTACTCCAGAGCAAAAGAAGTATAGAACAGTAGTGAGCCATTTTGTGAGCCCCGCTAATCCGAAGCTGGAGGAAAGTGCTCAAAAACTGACTTCTTTAGTGGATTATAGCCAGCAATCAAATGACAATTTTAGTCATATGGCTAATAGTTTCAATATGTATTTATTTGTTATCACAGGTTTCTTCCAACTGCCTATACGAAGCATGAAGCATTAGGACATTTTGCGTAACGTACCTTTGAGAAGTTCCTCTTGGAATCTTTAGTGTTGTAGCCTTTCTTTGGAAGCTATCCTGGCCATACTAGGGTTTCAGAAAACGTTTTGCGCCAATGAAACACATCATAGATTGCAAAGATCTGTGAATTGGCTAAACTATAGTTAGAAGAAGTCTGGAGGTTAGTGAGCAGAAAGTTGAACATCCTTATTTTACAGCTCAACTATGTTTGAGTTGATATCTACCTTAGATGATGAAAGATCATATGCTGCTCAATGAACTTTTCTTGTAAAAAGAGATGACTGGAGGAATTAGTCCCAACAGGAAGTGGAAGACCACTTGGACAATGTTGGCCTTTATCTTTATAAGCTAACTACGTAACATCTTCATGATTAAATGTCTTATCTGTAGAAAAGATTGAAGTCATGGGACATAGTCATGGACTTAGGATTACATATTGTTGTTTTACTCTATAACTGTGGCCAATGATGCATTATCAAGTGATCTTTATGACATTTCCATCTGCTCTCGAATATTTGTTTGGTACACTTTTTCATCACCTTTTTTTTCTTTTTCCTTTGTTAGGAAATTAGAGCAAACTAATAGCGGAAGCAATAGGATGAAACAGATATTCAAAAACTTAAAAAAAGATAACATGAACAAAACAATGACACACAAGATTTACGTGGAAACCCAATGCAGGAAAAAACCACGGATGACGACTAGGGCTGGCAAAAAAACCCGTACCGCCTAAAACCCGCAAAACCCGCCCCAATGGGTATGGGTATGGGTGGGAAAAATTGAAAAAATGGGTATGGGGCGGGTATTGCTAAAATGGGCATGGGTATAGTTCGTACCCACCCCATACCCGTTTTATTAATACCCGCCTCGTACCCGTCTCATACCCGCCCCATATAAAACCCATACCCGTTTGTTTAAAGTTCTAATTTGTTACTTGTAATTGAATATTTTGCTAGTTGCTTTGAGTTATATGATATTCCAAACTTCGGCAGAATATTTTGTTTCAAACTGTAATTGTCAAGTGCTAATTTATTGTTTTGATTGACAAATTTTTAGTTGTATTTTATGTGATATGATATGTCGTCGGAAGCTTAGTGTTTATGTGACATATTGAGTATTTGATAATGAATATGGGTACAAAATGGGTTTAATTCTTTTTTGTCTATATGTACCCGAATAAAACCCGCATACCCACTATACCCAATGGGTATGGGTATGGGTATAACTTTACAATCCCCAATGGGTATGGGTATGGATATGGGTATTAATTTTAAAAATGGGTATGGGTGAGGGTACGGCTAAACCCGTCCCATTGCCACCCCTAACGACGACGAGTACAATCAATCCACTATATGAGTAGGGAGGATAAAAAACGATCACAATTACAATAAGTGATTTGATCCAACAGCAGAATTAGAACCTCTCTTGTAATCTCTCTCACAATTCTCTACCTCTCAATGTGTTTAGGGATTCAGGAGTGATTTTGGAATGATTTTAGATCCTAGGTATGACCCCCTTTTATAGGGTCTAGAAAACCAAGGTTTTACCCTTAGAGACAAACCCTGGCCCGCAGGAGAAACTGCGCTTCAAGACAAACCCTAGCTACCTTTGATTTTGGGCCACGAAGCCCAACAACCCAACAATCTCCACCTTGGATCGAAATCTCTAATCACCAACTTTGTAACACCGTCATAGCACCCCGAAGGGTGATGCCCCCCCAAAGGGGCAATGCCTCGAAGGGCGCTTAGATACTATGAATGCCAACTAAGTCCAAGCAATGCTCGAACTTAGCTATAGGTAGAGGCTTGGTTAACATATCTGCAAGATTTTTCGAAGTATGAACCTTCCTTACCACTATTTCCCATGCAGCAACTGTATCTCTGACATAGTGATACTTGACTCTAATGTGCTTGGTCTTCGAATGGTAGGCATCATTCTTAGTCAGGTGGATAGCACTCTGACTATCAGAAAACACCACAGTGGCAGCCTGTGGAACTCCAAGCTCAGTAATGAGGCCTCTCAACCAAGTAGCCTCCTTCACTCCTTCAGTAGCAGCAACATACTCGGCCTCTGTAGTAGATAGAGCTTCAATTGACTGAAGCGATGCTTTCCAAGAGATAGCACCTGTACACATAGTGAAGATATACCCAGATATGGGCCTTCTCCTATCAAGGTCACCAGCATAGTTAGAATCAACAAAACCTGTAAAATCATATGTAGCAGCTTTGTTCCTATCAAATACCAACCCCCTTTTAACAGTACCCTTCACATAGCGAAGGATCCACTTCACATCTTCCGAATGATCATTTCCAGGATTATGCATATACCTACTTACCACACTTACAGCATGTGATAAGTCTGGCCTAGTGCATACCATGGCATACATCAAACTACCAACAACACTAGAATAAAGGACATTAGACATTCTATCTATGTCCTTATCAGATTGTGAACAACACTCAGCAGACAATCTGAAATGTGCAGCAAAGGGTGTGGAAATTGCCTTACAGTTATCCATACTAAATTGCTTAGTACTTTTTCAAGGTAGTGTCCTTGAGATAAGTACAGCTTACCAGCCTTTTGATACATCTGAATTTCCATGCCTAAAATCTTCTTTGCTGCACCCAGGTCCTTCATCTCAAACTCCTTACTGAGTTGAGATTTCAACTTGCTAATCAAGGATTTATCCTTAGAGGCAATCAGCACATTGTCAACATACAATAGCAAGTAAATAAAAGAACCATCAGAATATTGTCTAAAATACACACAATTATCATATCGACTGTGTGTGTATCCTTGTGCAATCATGAAGGTGTCAAACCTTTTGTACCACCGCCTAGGAGCTTACTTAAGTCTGTACAAGGACTCTTTCAATCTATATACTAGTTGTTCATTCCCATGAACTATAAAACCTTCAGGTTGCCTCATGTAGATCTCCTCCTCCAACTCCCCATGAAGGAATGCAGTCTTCGCATCAAGCTGCTCCAACTCTAGATCAAAAAATGCAACAAATGCAAGAAGCGCTTTAATAGAGGTATGTCTAACAACAGGTGAAAATACCTCATTATAGTCAATACCTTCTTTCTTATTGCAACCACGAGCAACCAGGCGCGCTTTCCACCTTGCATCTTCAACTCTAGGCATACCTTCCTTTTTCTTGTAGATCCATTTGGCAGTTAAGGCTCTCTAGCCTTTAGGTAGCCCATATAATTCCCAAGTCTGATTCTTTTGCAAACTCTCCATTTTCTCTTGCATAGCTAGGGTCCAATTAGATGAATTTGGGCAGGAGATTGCTTCAGTATGGGTAGAAGGTTCCTGATGAACCTCTATTGGTCCCATTTTTAGCCCCTATTTGACTCATTTTCTCATGCGTTTTCACGTTTGATCGTGCTAAGGAAGAGTCAAATTGGCCTCCTTTCGCGCACTTTCACCTCATATAACATCTTTCGATATTTTCAGGAACTCTATTGAAGAAACGAAAAGATGAACAACGTTTAGCAGAAAGGAGTGCCAAGAAGGCGAGAAAAGCCGCGAAAAAGCATTGCACGGAAGTCCCATGAAACCGAACCCACATAGCACAGCCGACCCGCTCGAACCGGTACACTTGGCGAGGCTGCCAAGTGGCACAACCTGGCCGTGCCAAGTGGCACACCCGTGCCACTTGTGCAGTTCTGGGGTGGTTCGGGAAGACTTTTGGCACGGTGCCACCGCGCCTCGAGGCACGACCGTGCCACCCCCATTTCCGCGTCGCAACTTAAATTTCCTTCGGGGCTATTTGGAAGAGCATTCAATCTCATTCAATTTTCTCTCATTTCATAGATGTTCTTAGGCGATTTTTAGATTTTACATTCGGGCTTTTAATTTCCATTGCTTTGTATTGAATTCATCGACATTGAAGTTCGATCTACTTTTCAGCAGAATCAATTCAAGTTCGTTTTCCCAATTCCTTCTCTTCTCTTTATTGTTATTTTAGGTTTTTATGAATTGAATGTTGTTTGGTAGAACTGAGATTATGGTTGTTGATTGTGAAGTGATATGTGGCTAAATCCCTCAACTTAGGTTGGGATTGACGCCGAATATGTGTAGTTGAATCTTGTACTGACCCAATCCCTTCTCTCCCTTTGTTTTGCAATTATGAATTCTACTGCGTACGTCACATGCTCGATGAAATGCTCGAAAGAACATTCATCCTTTTTATTAGGGTTTAGGGGAGCGTTGAGAGACGAAACCTTTACCTAGTGCACCTTAGTAGACGATTAGGGTTTTAACATGAAAATAGTTAGGATTCTAATTGGGATTTGAGATTGTAAATCTTATAATCCTTCGACTTTTAGTCCCATAAAAATAGGCGACTATAGTTCCAGGATTAGTCTTCGACCCTTGAGAGAGGGAGGAGATGGGCTTAATTGGCAATCTATTCATTCATGATGCATGCCTGGGAGATGTTTGGTGGGGCTAGTAATTGATTTGCTAGCATATTTGTGCTGTTAATTCCAACCTGAGTGCTTCCTATTCTGCTGTTTCTGTTTATTCCATCTTTTAGTCGTTATTTTTTCCTTTCGTTTAATTCCAACCCCAATTTTGATTGTCTAGCTTGATAATTAAAATCGTTCTAGTAGTTGAAGCCAAGTTCCTCGTGGACACGACTCGTACTTGCCAGTTGCTAGCTACAGCTACGCCGTGCACTTGCGGTATATTTATAACTCAACAAGTTTTTGGCGCCGTTGCTGGGGAGCTTGCGCCTTTCAATATTAGAATCAATTTGCGTGTTCTAGACTAGGCTTTTTCTTTTCATTTCTATCCCTTCTTGTTCCCCCCTCTTGTGCTTGGAACTGTTTACGCCATGGTAGTGTTGGCTTTGTATGCGCAGGCGAAGTCAAAAGGATCAACCACTTGTTCCTTTTGACCCAGAGATTGAAGCCATTGTTCCAAGGCAAAGCGGTGCAAGGAAGCAGCAATGAGCATAAGTTCTAATGGCTGGGCAAACTGAAAGAGTGTTACGAGATTATGCCCTCCCCCAAGCATCGGGCATAACCTCCTCCATCGTTAACCCCGCCATCGAGGCTAACAATTTCGAGCTCAGCCCCGCACTGATCACTTTTGTGGAGAGGGAGTAAATCAGCGGGCACCCCTCGAAAAACCCCAACGTGCACCTTCGCAGATTCCTTGCAAAGTGTGACACCATCAAGCTAAACGGGGTGTCCACCGATGCAATCCGCTTGCGGCTTTCCCTTCTCACTGCGGGATAGAGCCAGCGACTGGCTGCAGAACGAAGAGCCCAACTCGTTCACTACTTGGGAAGTACTCTCCAAGGCGTTCCTCAACAAGTACTTCCCACTTGGCAAGACTGCCAAGCTGAGGACGGACATCACCTCCTTTGCCCAACAGGATGGTGAGTCCCTTTACGAAGCATGGGAGAGGTTCAAGGACCTCCAGCGCCAGTGCCCCCACCACGGAGTTCCTGACTGGCTCCTAATCTAAACCTTCTACAATCGGTTGGAGCGGTCAGTGAAGATCTCGGTTGATGCCGCAGCAGGGGGTGCTCTAATGGGTAAGTCGATTGAAGCGGCAAAAGCATTGTTGGAAGAGATGGCTTCCAACAACTATCACTAGGCAAGCGAGAGGGCCACCCCCAAGAGAGGCGGTGGCAGACAAGAGGTAGACGTTGTGACATTCCTGGCTGGTAGCGTGGACGCCCTCGCACAACGTCTAGATAAGGTGGCCACCCATTCGACCACTTCTGCGGGGCCATCAATGGGGACCTATGCACACTGTGAGACTTGTGGTGTACAGGGACATACTGTCGTTGAGTGTTACAATGCTCCCCCTAGCATTGAACACGTCAACGCGTTCCACAATTACAACCCACCACCACAAAATAACCCCCACCCCACCACCTATACCCAAGGTTAGAAGATCCATCTAAATCCTCTCTACAAAAATTCCAACCCTCACCCTCAGAACTCCATCCAGCCACCTGGTTTCCACAACCGAGCTCCTTACACTCCACCCCCTCTACCTCCTGAACCTACATCTCACCTGGAGAGTCTTATGGAGCGCTTCATAGCGACCCAAACCACGACCAATGAGACTTTTAAGGAGTCAATCCACCTGCTGATCTCCAGGGTAGATGCCATGGCCCCCCATCAGAAGACGATGGACACACAGATTGCTCAACAGGTGAGCCTCCTGTCCCGACCTCAAGGGCATCTGCCAGGCCAGCCCGAGACTAATCCCCAAGATCACCTCAATGCCATCTCCACGATGGAAGAGGGGTTAGAGGAGAGCCCAGTGATGGTTCTCCAGGAGATAGTTCCAGTTCCACATTCTGCCGGAACTGAGGGGAGGAAGAGAAAAGAGAATCTGAGCTTTGCTGGGGAGACTAGGCCACCACCTCCTGCTCGCAAATACCAGCCCCCAGTGCCCTTCTCTCAACGACTGGCATGGTCCAAGCTATCTTAGCTTGAGCCTCGATTTACGCGATTCCTGAAAATCTTACGTCGAATCTATGTCAGTAGCCCCTTCCTGGAAGTTCTCAAGAATGCACCAGCGCACTTTAAATTTTTAAGAGAACTCCTGTCTAAGAAGGGAGAACCTGGGGACGCTTCAGTGGCCCCTATCAGTGGATCTTGCCACGCACTCCTACCGAGGCGTTCACCATCAAAACTGCATGATCCTGGCAGTTTCTCTATCCCATGCTGCATAGAGGATACGCAGATCGAGAGAGCCCTTTACGATCTCGACGCCAGTGTGAGCCTCATGCCACTCTCTCTCTGCAAGAAACTGCAACTCCGGGACCTCACGCCCACCAGCATGACTATTCAGCTAGCAGACTGCTCCATCAGGCAGCCTGTCGGCATTCTAGAGGATGTCCCGATCCAGGTGGGCCAGTTCCTCATCCCCTGCGATTTTGTCGTTCTTGACATGGATGAGGACTTCCCGGCCCCACTAATCTTAGGTCGGCCATTCCTTGCGACCGCGGGGGCAGTGATTGATGTGCAGACAAGCACCATATCCTTCAATGTATGTGGGGAGAGGGTGGATTTCAGCTTCCCTAATCCCACTCCACCTTCAGTGCCTGTCCTCATTCCGCCTTCTAAGGAGCCTATCCTTATCTCTCCCTTCGATGCTGCTTCTAGGGTGGAGATGTTTGACGGAAATGAGGGACCTCTCATACTACTTGGTGGCTCTTCCACATTTTCTGCAGCCGTCCCAACTCGCTTCGAAACTGCTGCTACTCGTACTGGAGAGGTAGAGGATCCTTCTTCATATTATTACACCTTCCCCAGGCCACCTCCCACATCATTCCCATCTACTATTAGGAGGTAAGGGTAAAGCTAATGACCTTAAACAAGCGCTTCTTGGGAGGCAACCCAAGGCATTTATCGCTTTCAGCATTCATGTGTCACTCTCGCCCTTCCCCTTTCCCCTTCCCCTCTTCGTTCCTTGCCTTCCCCCTTCCCTTGCTCTTTTCTGCGTCGTTTTCATTTCGGACAATGAAAATCTCAAGTAGGGGGGGTGAGCTTATCACTCTTTGGGTGGAATGGTGGATTTTAGGGTTTTAGTTGAATGACATCACTTGCATTTGCATCATATAGGATGACATATAGTTTTCATAGGATATCTTTGCTTTTCTTTCCCTTAATAGAGCATATAGGTTAAAGCTTATAAGATATATGTTGCATCTCAAAAGGAGAAGTGATTGAGTTGGGCGTCCCTAAGCTTTCCAGGTACTGCTTCTTCCCCTTCTTCTCACTATCCCTTATATCTTTTATTGCTTTCCTTAGTTAGTTTTTTTTTTTACTTTTCAATAAATTTGTGCGAAAACCCCTCTTATAAAGAGAACACAAGGGGTGATGATTGATTGATCTGGTTGAGTTGTGTGTTGAAATGTGGCCTGTTATGATGTGAACTTTTGTGAATTGCGCTCTAATATTGCCATCTGTGTTTCCCATACCCTATGCTATATGTCATATTGCCCTTGAGACTCATGTGACTTGGCTTGATTGACCTCGATAAGTGGGGTATACCTTGGAGTAAGTTATTGGAATGTGGTAGACTTACCTATGAGACTTTGAGCCTAATGACTATTCATTGCATATAGTCTCATACTTTCCTTCATGTGTGACTCATCCATGAATGCATCTCTAGAACTTGGTCTTGTTCTCTTTGAAATCTCATTTAGCATGTGTATGTGTTGATATGACTGAGGCAATTTTTGTTCTAATTAGCCACATGAGCAAAAAAGTCACCCATTGATATATACTACCCTCTTTGCGAGCCCTTTGTGCCTTTCCCCTTGTCTTTGTTGTTGCCCCCTACACACTACACATTTGCCCTATCGATATTCCCTATATCCTTGTCAAGGTCTGGTGGAGCGACACTTCCATATTGAGTTGGGTTTGCTTTGAAGGTTGGTTCACCTTGGGAACGTTAATAGTGGCTTGTTTGGGGGGATTCGTGATTCAAGTTTGTGTTCCCCACGCTATTCACATGCCTTTCTCCTTCCAAAAAAAGATAAATAGAAATGAACGAAAAATAAACAAGCAAGGAAAAGAGAAAGAGAAAAAGAAAAAAATAGAAAAGTTGTGAATAAGGTGTTTGGCATGGGAGTGTGACAAGGAGATTGCTAAATCCCTCCCTTAAGGTTTTTATGGGGTTTGTTGCTCAAATTTTCAATTGTGGTGTGAAGTTGTTTCAATATTAGTTATGGAAGTGTTTTTAACTCCCTAGTCTTTAACCATTAGCTCCACGCTTCCCAAACTTATTCCACTTCTCACCCCTTTACCTTTGACCCCATTACATCCCTTTACAAGCCCCCATGATTTACACATTGCACTTTGCATTAGGCGGTGGAGAATTGAGAACTCTACCAAGCTTATGGTAGTTGTTTGATTGGGTGTAGTATTGAGTGCACCCTTGTTACATATTCTAAACACATTGAGGGGAGTGTTCCACTTTATCCTAAAGTGAGGTTCTGCCAGTCTTGCTTACTCACCACTCATCAAGGAAGGTCATGTCTTGTTATGTGCTTCGATACTAGGGAGTTTGATGCATTGCATTTGGGTATGGGGACCCATGGAAGGAAGTGTGCAAACTATATTTGAATTGTTTCACATTTTGACTTCGCCATCTTTAATGCATAGTTTAATTTGGGTTTTTGATTATTCGTCCCTTGCCTGAGGAGGGTGTGTTAAGAGGTTTACCGTTCTCCCTGATCCTTCATAGCATAGTCTTACTTGGGGACAAGTAAGAGATAAGCATGGGGGCGTGATGAACCTCTATTTGTTCCATTTTCAGCCCCTATTTGATTCATTTTCTCATGCGTTTTCACGTTCGATCGTGCCAAGGAAGAGTCAAATTGGTCTCCTTTAGCGCACTTTCGACTCATATAACATCTTTCGATATTTTCAGAAACTCTATTGAAGAAACGAAAATATGAACAATGTTTAGTAGAAAGGAGTGCCAAGAAGGCGAGAAAAACCGCGAAAAAGCTTTGCACAGAAGTCCCATGAAACCGGACCCACATAGCACAGTCGACCCGCTCGAACCGGCACACTTGGTGAGGCGGGCAAGTGGCACAACTGTGCCATGTGGCACAGTTGGGCCGTACCACTTGTACAGTTCTGGGTTGGTTCGGGCAGACTTTTGGCACGGTGCCACCGTGCCTCGAGGCACGACCGTGCCGCCCCCGTTTCCGTGTCGCGACTTAAATTTCCTTCGGGGCTATTTGGAAGGGCATTCAGTTTTCATTCAATTTTCTCTCCTTTCACAGACGTTCTTAGGAGATTTTTAGATTTTACATTCGGGCTTTTAATTTCCATTGCTTTGTATTGAATTCATCGACATTGAAGTTCGATCTAGTTTTCAGCAGAATCAATTCAAGTTCGTTTTCCCAATTCCTTCTCTTCTCTTTATTGTTATTTTAGGTTTTTGTGAATTGAATGTTGTTTGGTAGAATTGAGATTATGGTTGTTGATTGTGAAGTGATATATGGCTAAATCCTTCAACTTATGTTGGGATTGACGCCGAATATGTGTATTTGAGTCTTGTACTGACTCAATCCCTTCTCTCCCTTTGTTTTGCAATTATGAATTCAACTATGCACGCCACATGCTCGATTAAATGCTCGAAAGAACATTCATCCTTTTTATTGGGGTTTAGGGGAGCGTTGAGAGACGAAACCTTTACCTAGTGCGCCTTAGTAGACGATTAGGGTTTTAACATGAAAATAGTTAAGATTCTAATTGGGATTTGAGATTGTAAATCTTGTAATCCTTTGACTTTTAGTCCCTTCGAGGACGATCACGAGCTATAGAGTGAACAACCTCCACCTGAGGCTGATCAGAACTGATAGTGTCAGGTTCAGTACCCTGGGCCTCTCTGTTAGGGTGATTAGCAGCTCCACCTTGAACTGCAACGATCTCCACTTCTATCTCCATGTTGGTATCCTCCTCATCACCTGTACCAGTAGAAGAAACAACAGAATTCTTCCCAGAAGATAACATAGCAGTCTCATTGAAAGTGACAACCCTACTCTAAATGACTTTCTTAGACTTAGGACACCACATGCGATATCCTTTAGACTCAAATGTATATCCAAGAAACATGCACTTGCAGCCCTAGGGGCTAACTTCCCATTATTCATATGGGCATACACAGGACATCCAAATATTCTCAAACTAGAATAATCAATAGGATTACCTGACCATACTTCTTCCGGAATATGAAAATCAATGGAGGTGTGTGGTGAACGATTCACCAAGTAGCAGGCTGTAGAAATAGCCTCTGCCCAAAAAGCTTTGCTATCCCAAAGCCCGACATTTGAAAGCATACATCGAGCTTTCTCCAGTAGAGTACTATTGATTCATTCTGCAACCCCATTTTGCTGTGTTTTACCAACCAAAGTCTTGTGCCTAGCTATGCCATTCATTGTGCATAACTCTTGAAACTCTGACTCAACGAACTCAATACCATTTTCAGTCCTAAGTTTCTTGATCTTTCTCCCAGTCTGGTTCTTAACCAAAGCCTTGAACTTCTTAAACATGAAGAATGTCTCATTTTTCTGTCTCAAGAAGTAAACCCAAACTTTGCGTGATAAATCATCAACAAAAGCTAACATATAGTGCTTACCTCCAAGAGAAGGAACTTTCGAAGGACCCCACAGATCAGAATGAATGTAGTTAAGGATCCCCTGAGTACGATGCTTCACTTTAGAGAAACTCACACTCTTTTGTTTCCCAAAAACACAGTGATCACAAAAATCAAGCTTACCCGTACCAGCGCTACCCAGACAACCTTTCTTACTTAGAATGGCCATCCCTTTCTCACTCATATGGCCCAATCTCATGTGTCATAACCTTATATCATTAGCTTCTGCTGATGCTGTACCAACTGTAGCTACTCCTGTAACTGTAGTTCCTTGTATGATGTAGAGACTGCCCTGTCGCAGTCCCTTCATTACCACCATGGCTCCCTTTATCACTTTTAGGACACCATTCTCCATAACAATCCTGCAACCATTAGTCTCAAGAGTACCCAAGGAAATCAAACAACGAGTCATATCAGGTATGTGATGAACCTTAGACAAAGTTCTAACTATACCATTGTGGGTTTTAACCTGTACAGTAACTATTCCTGCAACTTTGCACTCAGCATCGTTCCCCCTAAGTACAACTCCAATATCAACAGGCTCATAAGTGACAAACCAGTCCCTACGAGGACACATGTGATACGTACAACCATAATCTAAAACCCAATCATCACCTAAACCCTTTTTAGAGGTGGTGGCCAAAGACATGATAGCAAGCAATACATCACCATCAAACTCTGACTCTATTATACAATCAGCTGTAGCAGTTTTCTCCTTTTCCTCTTTTCCTTTCCTTTTCTTTAGTTTCCAACAGTTAGCCTGAATATGACCCAATTTATCATAGTAATTGTAGGTCTTATTGGAATGAGAATTCTTAGACTTAGATCGGTTCTTTTTCTTATTATCGTTCCCCTTTTGCTCAGTTGTACCCCTAACAACTAATCCCTCATCCGGATCAGCATGGATATCATGGTCAAATTTCTCCAGAGACAACAGATTAGACTTGACATCCTCAAAAGATATAGTATCAGAATTACTATATAGCATAATCTCCTTAAAGTGTTTATAAGAAGGGGGTAAAGACACAACAAGCAGAATAGCTTTATCCTCATCCTCAATCTTTACATCTAGATTCTCCAAATCAACAAGAATAGAATTAAATTCATTCAAATGTTTTTGAACAGGGGTACCTTCAGCCATACGAAAGGTGTACAACCTTTCCTTCAAACGGATCTTGTTGGCTAGACTCTTCGTCATGTAGAGTTCCTCCAGCCGAGTCCAAAGATCCACTGCAGTTGCCTTATCGAGCACCTCTCGCAGGACATGTGGTGCCAGGCACAACTGAATGGCTGAAACCGCCTTTAACTCCAGTTCTTCCCATTCCTCGTCCATCAGCGATCCACGCCTTTTCTTTTGGTATGTTGCCCATTGTTCGTCAATCATCTTCTCGGGTTTCACGTGAGGTCCTTGCAGAACCTTCCACAACCCATGCTGGATGAGAACTGCTCTCATCTGCACCTTCTAGAGATTAAAACTAATCTCCCCATCAAATTTCTGAATATCAACCTTCATAATTGAAGACATCCTAAACCAAAGCTCTGATACCACTTGTTAGAAAATTAGAGCAAACTAATAGCGGAAGCAATAGGATAAAATAGATATTCAGAAACTTAAAGAAAGATAACAAGAACAAAACAAAGACATACAAGATTTACGTGGAAACCCAATGCAGGAAAAAACCACGGAC
This sequence comes from Selenicereus undatus, assembly GCA_017589665.1. NCBI lineage: Eukaryota > Viridiplantae > Streptophyta > Magnoliopsida > Caryophyllales > Cactaceae > Selenicereus > Selenicereus undatus. The sequence continues at coordinate 113,099,933 of JACYFF010019584.1, read as the reverse complement.
GGTGACGAGCACAATCAATCCATTATATGAGTAGGGAGAATACAAAACGATAATAATCACAACAAGTGATTTGATCCAACAGCAGAATTACAACATCTCTTGTAATCTCTCTCACAATTCTCTACCTCTCAATGTGTTTAAGGATTCAGGAGTGATTCAGGAGTGATTTTAGATCCTAGGTATGACCCCCTTTTATAGGGTTTAGAAAATCAGGGTTTTACCCTTAGAGACAAACCCTAGTCGCCTTTGAATTTGGGCCACGAGGCCCAACAACCCAACATCCTTTTAGCAGTTGGGAGGGGGTTGTTTAATTTGACCTATTCCACCAGTCATTTGTATTCTTAGAGTCTATAAATATCAGTGGGCTTATCTCGATGGTTGCCTGTCAATATTGTAGTGGAATGTTGTTAAGAGGAAGGATTTCCACTTATAAACAAAGTAATGGTTGCTGATTTAGATGGCTAGTTTGTTGCATTTGACAGGGGATCTGGATTATTGTACTCTGAGTTATGTATGACAATGTTATTGTGCATGAAAGTCGAGACCAGGTCACGCTTGATCATAGAGTTGTGGCCTTTGGATTGAATTCATGTGGGCTTTTCTCATGGGATGACATTATCTTAGTTTTGCATTAAGTTAAAATGTCTTCCACTTTTTTACCTTTGTTTTAGCATCTCATTATCATTATGTTTCAACTGAGATTTTCTGGGAAACAACTTAATCCTTTTCTTTTTCATTTTTTTTTTTTACATTTTTGGTAATAAGGTTGCACATATTTAACATTTTGTATCTATGTTGGTAGGAAGTACTAACTACTAACTTATTGGTTGCCTGGGTTCTGTTTTGTGCCAAAGTAAGCATTAGTAGAAGTGTTTTGGCTTATGGTATAACTTTTTTGGTAGTCCAGTTTAATTTAGATGTTATAATTCAGGCTCAACAATTTTTATCCCTATAGATATTGAAACTACATTTTTAATCGTTACGCTATGTTATTGGGTCAAACCCGAATTTGTGGATGACTGTGCAATTAGCTCGTGATGCTGGTTCTATTTGTTATTAAAAAATGTGGGCATCTGGGCATAAATGAAAATTGTGCATCATCTTGATTGTCAGGAGCCAAGTTCAACTAATGCACTTAGCTGTCCTGGTACATGCCACCCATTTTCTGGAAATTTCACACGTCTTGGTCTACATAAGTGTCAAGTGTTTATGCCTATGTCCTATGTCAAACGTCTTATATGGATTCTTTGACCTGAAATTAAGGATTTGAGTAATACAATTTGTGGCCATTGTGATACATCTCTGTTGTTTCATGGGATATTATGATAAAAAATGTAAGTCTGTAAGATATTATTACAAGCAATATGGATGGCTGATTGAAAATCATAGGTTCAGGGCTAGATTCATGATGGGCAAAATTAAATGCCTAAGTTTACGTCCTGTCTCCCAAGCATATACCTTCAAGATCGCTTTTTGATATGATGAAGCAAACATGAACATATACTTAGCTGAGTTGTCCTGTCTTAGGCATATTTTGAAACATAATTATTTGATGAACCCTTATTTTACCTCATTTTGGCTGCCATTTAATCTTTGCTTCTCATTGTTTTTATGTCAAATATAGATGAGAAAGCATCAAATTTACTTCCTTTAATTCAATTATGCTTATAAAGTTATTTGTCCTACTTTCAGTAGAAATCTCTTGGTTTTGATAGAAAGGATTGCTTTGGAATGAATTACAATAGAGGTGTAAGAAGCCCTGGAAACCAAGAAAGTAGCAGTGGGGAGAGTTTCTACAAAACCAGAGATTTGGAATGGGGCCCTGTGCCAGGTGGTACGACCATGCCATGGTGGCATGGGCACCCCGTGCTAAGTGGTATAACCGTGCCACCTCCTACTTTTCACAATAAAAGCGCCTTCGGGCTTCTGTTTTAGAGGGGTTCTCCCTAGCGATTTTTAGGCTAGGTTTTAGGTTAGTTTGTCAAATAAAAACCTCAATATGAGGATTAGATTAGGATTGAAGATTGTAATCTTAGATTCAAGCTTTGGATTTCAAGTTCTTTATATCAATCAAGCCTAAGTTTTCTTCCCCTTTCTCTCTCCTTTTCATATGTTGTTCATGTTTATATTTTGCTAGTTTAATTCTTGTATTTGAATTATTCAGTTTAAATGTTTAGTTTTCATTGTTAATTCATGTTTAGTTAGTTTGATTAGATTAGATTTTCATTCTCTTCCCCCTCTTGTTCATGTTTGCCTTCTTCTTTGCTAGTTTAGGTTTAGTTTGGGTTTTTGTATTTTGTTGATGATAGTTGTTAATTTTGGTTGGCTTAGATTGTGATTAGCCTTTTGATGACTAATTGGTCTTGTTTAGGCCTTTACCCACCTTGTTTATGCATGAATTTAGAGTTTTCTTCCATGCCCACCAAGTGTTCGATGAAATGCTTTAAAGAGCTCTCATTCGTGTTTTGGGGCATTCAACTTATGCTGAGAGGTAAGGTTGATTGTCTAGTGTGGGTAGAGAGAATAGCTGGAATTCGAATATGAAAATAGTCTCGGTCACTAGTTAGGTCAAGGGTTGTAAATCTTGTAGTTTAATTGTGCTAATCCCATGAAAATAGGAGGTTACAACAATTAGACTGGCCCATGACCCTTGAGAGAGGGTTTGGGTGGTCCGAATGATGCAGCCGATCATTTTTGAATACTAACATGACTTGGGAAGGTGAAGGCTCAGCTTGATTAGTTTGTTCATCTTAGATTTCATCACAACCCAAGTTCGTTTTGTTTGCTTGTTTCAATAGTTTAGTTCCTATTCCCTTCATCCTTTATCTCGCCTAGATTGATACGCTTGAGTCAACTTTGGTATTTGGAAACCCAACTCCATGCGGACGACACCTCGAGTAGTCAACGATGCACCTTGCACTTAGGGTTTATAAATATTAAAACTTTTTCCCTAACAAGTTTTTGGCGCCGTTGTCGGGGAGTTGGCGCTTTCCAATATTAGAGCTTACTTGGGCATTCGTGACTAGGTTTTTATTTTGAAAAAAAAAATTAAAAATTGAAAAAAAAAATCTTTTTCCCACTTTCCTCAATATGAGCATGAATTGTTTTGGAGATACTATGATAGATTATGTGCTTTTCTTACTAATTGCGATTTATATTTGGAAAAGTGGAAAATTTTGAATATAGTTTATGAGGGTGTGAATTGTGAGACCCATACTCTTTTAGAGTATTGGGATTTTTATGCTAAAAATGTTGATGAAGCTTGGGATTTTCTTGATTGGTTGGCTCAGAATACTGATAAGCGATAATTTATCGTATTTTACGTGCCCCTTTTATCTAATTTTAGCTCGGATAATAATATAATTTTTAGGATTTTTACTTGTTTTGTTTGCTTTTGTAGGCAATAAAATCCAATCGAAAAAAACACCGCGAAAAGGAGCGAAGATGGACAAGAAGAGTGAAAGAAGGCAAAAAGAGTCAAGACTAGAGGAAGTATTCGACCCTCCTTTGACTACTTTATTCACAATTGCTCCATCCTTTCCTAATACCCTTAGTGACAACACTGCATTTATCATGACCTTTCTTGATACACCTTCCCCTTTAGCTCAGTCGACGGAGTTCAAGGTAGGAGAGACCTTCGGTGTTAGCGCTAGGGTTGATGAGGATGATACTTGGTTTAAGTTAGGCGATGTTTTTATTGAGGAGTATGATCTTCATGAAACTCCTATAGGGACTTCATGTGTGGATGTTGTGGTTATTGGGCCAGCTAATCCTAATTTCGTTGCTAATATATCCCCCAACCCCCTTGATTCATTCCATGCTGCTTCTTCATGCTCACCACCCTCCCCTTCCCCTGAGTGTTGTGATATGTTACTTATTGATTCTCATGCGATACTTGAGAGGAATGTGGTTGGTTGTTTTGAGTTTCCAAGTACTTTTAGAGGGTACAATCCCTCCCTTGATCCTTATAGTCTGTACCTAGAGAACATGCTTAGAAAATCGTGTTAACTATTGCATTCAATTATTCTACTGATTTTTTCAAGGCATTTGATAAATTTAGGATAGCACTTACCATTATTTCAAGATTCATGTTTAAGTGCTCTTATTCACATTCATCTGAGTTGCATACTCAAGCATTTGATAAGCTCTTGCGACCTTTGACGGCATCCGAGTTGACAGCTTGAGTCTTGAGAGACAAGGCCTCCTTAAGCCCCTGTGGCATAGTTTGGGTACATTCAGTGCCCGACCTGGTATACTCGTTCTAACTCTTCTACTTTTTTTTATTTTTCTTTCTTTTCCTTTTTGTTTAGTTGTGGATATTAGGTTGTGTTTAGTTGTGGATATTAGGTTGTGTTTTTATTGGTGATCAACTTTGAGGTGAAATTTGGGATGTTATTAAACCAACTGATGGCTATGATCACCTTTCTGCCTTGTTTTCTTTTTGTGTGTTTTGTTTTGTGTGATTTTGTTTTCTTTGTTTTTGTGTGCTTTTATGGTTATTGCGACTCCTTGGCTTCCAATGAGGACATTGTGAGATTTAGATGTGGGGGTGGAGTCACAAACCCTTTTGGGATTATTTTTTGTGAAAATTTTTCAATTTTTGTATAATTTTTCTTATTGGCTTTGGGAAAGCTTCAGATTATTCTGATCAACTGAAACCCCTTGTACTTCGACTATTAGTTTGTATATAAGTGGGATGTGTATGATAGATCTTCGTCCTCGGTGTGTCATTCTAGGCCCTAATCCTAACCCCAATAGTTCATTATTGATGTGTAATCCAATCCTTATCTATACCTTCACCATTAGCTTAGGGTCTTAGTTTTCCATGATTGGCTCTCTCACTTGTCTTGTACACAGTTACTTTAGTCTTTGTTTGCTTTTCCAAAAAAGAAAAAAATAAAAAAAGAAAAGAAAAAAAGAAAAGGAAAAAAAATAAAATTCTGGAATGACAAGTATGCCTTTGAGACATGTGTTATTGGGCGTTACCTTTTGAGGCAATACTGCTACTGAAAAAGCTTACTAATTGTGTTAATATGTCAATAATGAAGTTTGTGTCAGTCAAGTGGGATTGGGTTTGATTACGGTAAGCCTAAGTCCTAGGATGATGATACACTAGCACACAAAGCACTGGGATGGATTCACAGTTTTGATGTATAGTGGGTGAAAAATTGGCACTTTGACGTCATCCATGGGGATAGAGAGTCTTGATATGTATATTCTGTTTATATGCAGGTTGATATCTTTATTGCATGTGTGATTTGGTTAGTTAGACTATGAACAAAGTTATCCCTTGCATATATTTGTGCTTTGTTTGTAAACCCAAACTGTTTTTCAATTCCTGTTTCTCTATTCCTTTTTTTTTTCTTTTTGAAGATTTTGTGCGTATATCTTTTGCAAACCCTCACGAGACCTCACTCGTCCACTTGGGAGAGCCAAAGGGTTTAAAGGACTTGTTGCATTATGCTAAATGCAATCACGATTCTAATTAAAGTGAGTTATATCCTTAGGCTAGTTTTTCTTTGTTTTGCTCAAGGACGAGCAAAAAGCTAGGCGTGGGAGAGTGATGAACCCTTATTTTACGTCATTTTGGCTCTCATTTAATCCCTACTTCTCATTGTTTTTATCTGAAATATAGATGAGAAAGCATCAAATTTACTTCCTTTAATTCAATTATGCTTATAAAGTTATTTGTCGTACTTTCAGGAGAAATCTCTTGGTTTTGATCGAAAGGTGTTAAGTCAAAAATCATGCATTATTTTTATAATTATTTCGAGTATATTATATATATTATTTCGTTTAATTTTTTTTGTTTTATATATTTTTCAGGATTAGTATTAATTTAATAAACAGGAGAAGAGATGACATAGAAGCTCGAATTTTACACACTTGGCTATAAAGACGGTTCAAAAATAATAATTATGAAAAATATTATTTTCATAATTATTTAATTGGGCTAGGGTTTCAAGAGTTGGTAAAAAGAAGAAGTCTTGAGGAAGAAGAAGTCTAAGGAAGAAGAAGAAAAAACCCTAGTCACTAAGCCTAAGCCCATATCACACCTAACCCTCACACCCCTCATCTCCACCATCATTAAACCCCACAACTGCCCCTCTCCTGGAGATCATCATATATAGAGCATCATCATCTTTTCATCTTGGCCATCCCCACCACGCCTAACCTCAAAAACCCCACGCCTCAACATCACGATTAATCATCTTCAAGCTCCACCTTTTTCATCCCTCACGCATCACCATCATCATCACTCACCACCACATCCCACCTTCACGCCTGCTCATCTCATCAATCAGCCACACCTCCTCTTGCACGCTTCCTTCTTCCTAATCATAAAATAATAACCCACAGCATATCCCATCCTCACGCATCATCATCAACCCTTCTTCATCAACTTATTCCTCAAACTCACCATAATCTTCATCAACCACACCATATCACGCCACCCTTACACCTTCCTCTCTCCTTCACCATAATTATCATCATCATCATCATCGTGATCAACCCCTCCGCCCCACGCCTGTTATTTTGTCAAATTTATTTGTTTTATTAGATATTTTTATTTTGTTTAATTAGTTTAAATTCTTTATATTATTAACCATGAATTATTTGGTTAATTATTGTGATATTACTTTTAATATGAGTCAGTAATTTGTTTATGCTTAGTATAATCTTCTTGAAGCCATGCTAAATTCATTATTTTGAAACAAGTCTTATACTTTATTGTCTAGTTGATTCATATTCATGATTCTATAGTGATTAGTGTTTATCGTTTATAATATTCGTGTTAAATTAATTAGAATGCATGCTAGTTAGTTTAATACGATTTCGATTGATAGTTTAGAAGACTATAATACGTAAAATTTATAGTATTTTATACTTAGGTATCACCCTAATTAATCATGGATGGCTCAAACCCATATATTTTAGTTAGGTAATCGCTTTAGATCTTTGTTAAATCGATTTGCTGGTAAATTGGTTACAAAGTGTTAAATGATGTTTTTCTAATTCTTAATGCTCTAGTTTGGTTAAATTTTTGCGTTGGAGTAAAGATTATCAAATTAGTAGGGTTTATATTAGGGCTGGACCTAAGTAAACTAGAATATAAGGAAAAACGGGGAAGAACCGCTGGTGGATATCTTCTACAGTTTAACTCATGAATGAAATTAACTTGTGTGCTAATGATAAATATTAATTTGCATGGTGGATTGAGGTTATACTAAGTGTCCTTCATAAATTTGATAACTTTTGATCATTATTTGTTGCGTAGAGTTAATTTGATTAGTTTATTAATTTTTGTTCTATTTTTATTAGCTTCAATATAATTTCAATCAACCCCCCCCCCCAGAAATATAAGTCTTTTAGGACTGTCTAGGTAATTTTAGATAGCTTAAATTTTGATTTTTAGAGTGTTTATAATTTTAGATTGATTTATATTCAGTTTTAGTTATTAATTATCGGTTTGTTAGAACTTACACTAAAAATAGTTATTTTTGTTATTTTTTGATTTTTATTAATTCCTAGGGTTTATATAGTGTCCTAGTCTGCTCATATTCAATTTCATAATTTTTGGAAATTATTTGATAATTTTTCAGAATTATTTTGTGAAATTAATAAGTGCAGGTTTTACGTTATTAATTCTGAAAATTTTGATTTTTAATTTTAATTCATGATTATTAGGTATTTTTAAGTCCAGAAAGTTGTGTCCTAGAATTAGGGTAACTTTCTTGATTATTTTCGTATTTATATTTATGCAGATTATTTTATTTCTAATTTCAGATTTATTATTCTGCTTGATATTCTGTGCTAATTTTCTGATTTGATTTTTCTGAAATTAATTAGATACAATTTAGAATTTATAATCTTATAGACCTGAAGAATAATATTTGAAGTTGCTGTTTGAATTTTTTAACATTTATTTTCTGACTATTATTTGCTGTTATTGATTTTTAATTAGAATTTCAGTTACTATTCTGTTTTTATTTTTCTAAATTATTTAGGGAATATTTTTACTGTTTTATTTCCAGAATATAATCCAAAATATTTATGGGCATCATTGGGTGTTTTTCCAGATTTTTATTCATTAGATTTTAATTATTTTAGAACTATTAAGATTAGCTTTAATAAATTGGATTAGTAAAATTATTTAGGATTAAGCTAGCCTTTTTAAAACAATGTTTCCCCGTGGATCGATCCCTACTTTCCTACGCTATAAAAAGTATTTAATAACCGAAGTAATGGTTAAATTTATAAGTCTCGACAAGCTTTACAAAAGGACAGCTTTGGAATGAATTACAAGGAAGAATAGAGATGTAAAAAGCCCTGGAAACCAAGAGAGTAGCAGTGGGGAGAGTTTCTGCTGAACCAAAGATTTGGAATGGGGGCCCTGTGCCATGTGGCACGATCGTGCCATGGTGGCATGGGCACCCCGTGCCAGGTGGCCATTTTCCGTGATAAAAGCGCTTTCGGGCTTCTGTTTTAGGGGGGTTCTCTCTGATGATTTTTAGGCTAGGCTTTAGGTTGGTTTGTCAAATAAAAACCTCAATATGAGGATTAGATTAGGATTGAAGATTGTAATCTTAGATTCACGCTTTGGATTGCAAGTTCTTTCTATCAATCAAGACTAAGTTTTCTTCCCATTTCTCTCTCTTTTTCATATGTTGTTCATATTTATATTTTGGGAGTTTAATTCTTGTATTTGAATTATTCAGTTTAAATGTTTAGTTTTCATTGTTAATTCATGTTTAGTTAGTTTGATAAGATTAGATTTTCATTCTCTTCCCCCTCATGTTCATGTTTGCCTTCTTCTTTGCTAGTTTAGGTTTAGTTTGGGTTTTTGTATTTTGTTGACGATAGTTGTTAATTTTGGTTGGCTCAGATTGTGATTAGCCTTTTGATGACTAATTGGTCTTGTTTAGGCCTTTACCCACCTTGTTTATGCTTGAATTTAGAGTTTTCTTCCATGTCCTCTAAGTGTTAGATGAAATGCTTGAAAGAGCTCTCATTCGTGTTTTGGGGCATTCAACTTATGCTGAGAGGTAAGGTTGATTGTCTAGTGTGGGTAGAGAGAATAGTTGGAATTCGAATATGAAAATAGTCTCGGTCACTAGCTAGGTCAAGGGTTGTAAATCTTGTAATTTAACTGTGCTAATCCCATGAAAATAGGAGGTTAGAACAATTAGACTAGCTCATGACCTTTGAGAGGGTTTGGGTGGTATTAATGATGCAACCGATCATCTCTGAATACTAGCATGACTTGGGAAGGTGAAGGCTCAACTTGATTAGTTTGTTCATCTTAGATTCAATCACAACCCAAGTTCGTTTTGTTTGCTTGTTTCAATAGTTTAGTTCCTATTCCCTTCATCCTTTATCTCGCCTAGATTGATACGCTTGAGTCAACTTTGGTATTTGGAAACCCAACTCCTTGCGAACGACACCCCGAGTACTCAACGATGCACCATGCACTTGGAGTTTATGAATATTAAAACTTTCTCCCTAACATTATTCTAGATATATTTCTATTTATTATGAACAAATGCAATTATTCATCTTGGAGGTGGAGCTTTCATTTTTTTCATAGTGATCTCAACTGATTGCTTTTATTCATCTCATTTAATCCACTCTTCCAAAAGACTGAAACGTCATCGCTCTCAGTCGAAGTAGTTACTGCTGGGGTATCTTATCCTCATTTCCTCACTAAATTTTCTTCAATTTATTGCAAGTAGCTGGATTCAATGGATTGTGGGCTCAATATCGTGCAGGGGGGTTAAAGTAAATAATAAACCTTGAAAGGCATCAACAGATGTTGAACACAACCTCTCAGTATATACCAAACAAATAAAAAGAGAGCAACCATATAATGCAAAGAATTTTCATGGGGCAATGACGTCCACGACCAATCACGTGCCACATCTCTGTGTCAAGTGTGTCCGTGATGAATTCATCCCAAAGTCAAGCACAAGCTATCCTGTTGCTAGGACAATCACCTTGGGAAATAGCTGAGTCGGCCACTTGGACAGATATCCATAGTGGACACTTGCATTATTGTTTCGTGACATAGCGTTGAACTAGGTTCTAGTAGGAGTTTTGAATTACATCCGTCAATTCTGACTTTTTAGTGAACTGAAATTGTGATGGCATAGCATGCAGTCAAGTTTTTCCTTAAGTTTCAACTGTAGGGTGAGTCCTTGCCTAGTAGAAATTATTGTCCCATTGCATTGTTCAAGAATATCTACAGCAGTAACAACAATCATGTAGTTGGATTCCACATCAGGTGGGGTCAGGAGCACTGTAGATATATCTGACCTTACTCCTAATCAGTGAAAACTTATAAGAAGGTATTTGCAAGAGATTCAAGCAAAAGACAAATATTAGTTGCACTTGCATGCTATAATTTGCATGCAACAAGCTAAGGTTTAAAAATATCATCTAGGATTGATGAGATCCCAACAGCTTCTCAAATCAAGCTAGGGGCTGTGCTATCTTTTTTTTCCCCAAAAAATGGAAAATGAAACAAAGAAAGAAATTGATCACAAACCCTTGACCCTAATTTTGAATAGCTTTCAGAGTGAACCTTCTCGAACTAGAATGAACTTCAAATCAATGAGCAAGTCCGCCTTTCCTCAACTATAAATCAACCATTTTGCTGGTGTCTTCTGGCCTCCTTTCGTATTTATTTTGCTACTTGTTTCACCGTTATTCATCCTTCTTTATTTTGAATTTATAGAACATGCATCATGCTGCTTTTACCCATATTTTCTCAATATCGAGTGTAAGGCTTGTACATCTTGACCTCCTTAGACCCCATAGTGACACTATCTGTGCTGGGAAGCATTATTGTCTTTCTTGTTAATTTGATAAGCACTGGTAATCTTGGCTAGTCCATTGGATCATTTCTCAATTATGCTTTCTTCTTTGTATTGATTCTATTGAAGGAGCTTACATCAAATGAATAAAAAGGGGGTGATAAAGTCATCATCTCCTATTTCTAAATCTTCTCATACAGTGACAGGCGTTTCATGAACAACTCAGTGCCGACTGTTGGAATTTTCCAAGAATAAAATAAAAGTAGCGGATTTTTCTAGTACTTATCCAAAAAGGTGGATAAGCATGGTGCCTCTTCAAGTTTATGCACCTTATCCAATCTATTTCGTGAAAAGGTAGATGAGCAAGGTACCTCTTCAAGTTTTACCCACCTTATCCTATCTTTTTTGGTGCCTCTTCAGGTAGGATCATTCCTCTATATAAGGAGGAGTGAAACCACAATCACGAGGATTTTTTAATAATCAATGTAAGTGACTGCAGCACCCTCATCAATTAACATTCGAGAGAACCTTGAAATACGTACTTGTTCTTCCAAGTAGATTATCCTAAAGATTATTTGTGGTGCAACAAATAAGTCTTAAGGAAAGTGTTCTATTTCATGATTTAGTTGACTTATCGAGTACCACACTCAACCCCAAATTCTTTAACAATCTTAAGACTTATTTCAAAATGACTTCAATTCGTGAAATGACTTCCAACTTTCAAATTTTGGACAAGTTTGAGGGTGTTGGCTTCCTTCGTTGGCAAAAGAAGAAGCACTTTCTTGTTACAACCTTGAAGGTCGTGTATGTGCTCAACACTCCCTATCCCATGGAGACGAAAAACGAGACTTTGGAGCAAGCCGACCAAAGATCCAAGTTTGAGAACGATGACAGCATTTGTCAAGGCCATATCTTAACTAGCATGTCGAACGCCTTGTTCGATGTCTATCAAGGCATGGAATCAGCAAAGAAATTATGCGAGGCGCTAGAGAACAAGTACATGACAGAAGATGCCTCTAGCAAGAACTTCCTTGTAAGTCAATTTAATAATTATAAGATGGTCGAAGGACGCCCTGTTCTCGATCAATTGCATGAAATTCAATGAATCCTAAGTTACTTCAAGCAACATAAAATGCACATGGATGAGACCATTATAGTTTCCTCTATAGTGGACAAACTTTCCCTCTCTTGGAAAGACACTAAAAGAACTTTAAAACATAAGAAAGAAGAAATGTCACTTGAGGAATGGGCTAACTATCTTCGAATAGAAGAAGAGTTATGTGTGTAGGATGCGTCAAAGGAGCATGTCTCCAAGATTCATGTTATCGAAGATGGCGAGTTGAGTCAAGTGCCTAAAGGAGACAAGAAGAGGCTTAACAAGTATAACAACAAGGGCAACAAGAAAGCTAAAGTCGTTTGTTGGGAATGCAGCAAACCGGACCACAAGAAAAGAGATTGTACCATTTGGAAGCGCAAGCATGGCTTGAACAACCAAAAGGCAAAGACAAAAGACAACTTTGTAGCCATGATCAATGATCAAATTAACATTGTCCAAAGTGACAATGATTGGTGGGTTGATTCGGGTGCTTCCAAGCACGTGTGCAAGGACCGCTCTTTCTTTAAGACATTGGTGCCGGTTGAAGATGAAAAAGTGCTCTACATGGGCAATACTTCTATCGTTGATGTTAAAGGAATAGGCCAAGTAGAGTTAGTCTTCACTTTCGAAAAAATTCTTACTTTAAATGATGTATATTTTGTACTGGAAGTTAGAAAGAATCTTGTTTCTGGTTTTCTTCTTAATAAGTTTGGCTTCAAACAAGTGTATGAGGCTGATAAGTTTATCATGTCTAAGGGGAGCGTCTTTGTGGGGAAGGGTTATGCTAGTGGTGACTTGTTTAAGTTAAATGTAGTTACTTCTTCTAGTGGTAATGAGATGAATGATTATACTTTCATGCTTGTGTATTCTTTATCTTTTCTATGGCATAATTGTCTTGGACATGTTAATTATAAAAGATTAAAAGAGATGTCAAGACTTGAGTTAATTCCTAATTTTGATGGAAACATAGAGAAATGTAAGACATGCATGTTAATAAAGATCACTAAAAGTTCTTTTCCAACTGTTCAAAGAATTACTAAATTACTTAAATTAATTCATAGTGATTTAGGTGATTTTCATAGCACCTCCTCTTTTAGGGGAAAGAAATACTGTGTCACTTTCATTGATGATTTTACAAGATATTGCCAAGTATACCTTTTACATGCTAAAAGTGAAGCACTACACATGTTTAGGATACTTAAGAATGAATATGAGTTGCATTGTGAAACCCTTATTAAAAGACTAAGATCGGATAAGGGTGGTGAATATTATAATCTAAGTTATTCCCAATCAACTGGTATAATCCATGAGGTCATAGCACCTTATACACCACAACAAAATGGTGTGGCAAAAAGGAAAAATATAACACTAACTGAAATGATCAATGTTATGCTTTCTATATCCGGTTTAAGTGAAGGCTTTTGGGGTGAAGCTAAATAGGGTTCCTAATACAAGGAATTCAATTACTCCTTATGAATTATGGAATAAGAAAAAGCCAAACCTGAGTTATTTCAGAGTTTGGGGGTATAGGGCTATTGTAAGAGTCCCGGAACCCAAGAAAAGAAAACTAGGGGAGAGAGAAATTGAGTGCATCTTTATAGGCTATGCTAAACGTAGCAAAGCCTATGGGTTCTTGGTTATAGAATCAAATACTTTTATTATTGTTAACACTGTGATAGAATCAATTGATGCTATTTTTGATGAAACTAGATTCTCTTCAATTCCTAAATCAAATGATCTTATTCCAACCACTATGACTCCAAGTAATGATCAAGAACAAGGAGACATAGTGGAAGTAAGGAGAAGTAAACGGATTAGAAAGGAGAAATCCTTTGGTTTTGATTTCTTTGTCTATTTGATAAAGGGAACAAGGGATTCCATTGAAAATGAAATACCCTATATTTATAGCATTGATTTAGATTCTAACTCTTTTAAAGAGGCTATGGAATCTCAAGATGCTTCCATTGGGAAAGAAGCAGTCTAAGATGAAATGGACTCAATCATGGAAAATAACACATGGGCCTTAGTTGATTTACCCCCGGGATGTAAGCCTATCACATCAAAGTGGATCTTTAAAAGAAAAATAAAAGTAGATGGTACCAGAGAAAGGTTCAAAGCCCTGTTGGTCATAAAGGGCTTTAACGAAAGACATGTATTGACTACTTTGACACAAATGCACCGGTGGCAAGGATTGCAACCATAAAAGTTCTCATTACTCTTGCTGCAATTCAAAAGCTAGTAATTCACCAAGTGGATGTAAAAACAGCATTCTTAAATGGTGAATTAGAGAAACAGGTGTACATGAAACAACCAGAAGGTTTTGTTGTTCCAGGCCAAGAAAACAAAGTATGCAAACTTATAAGATCATTGTATGTCCTAAAACAAGCACCTAAACAATGGCATCAAAAGTTTGATGAAGTAGTGCTATCTTATGAGTTTAGTATCAATGAATTTGAAAAATGTGTATATTCTAAGTCTGAACATGAAAAAGGTGTGATTATATGCTTATGTGTTGATGACATGCTAATTTTTGGCACTGACTTAGAGGAAATAGAGAAAACCAAGTGTTTTCTATCTTCCAAGTTCTCCATAAAAGACATGGGAGAGGCCGATGTTATACTCGGTATTAAGATCATTAGAAATAATGATGGAATCCACTTGTCTCAATCTCATCATATTGAGAAAGTGCTTGGGAGGTTCAATTACAAAGATTGCTCCCAGTGGCCACTCCTTTCGATCCAACTTACAAGTTAACTCGTAACAGTAGGAGTCCTATTACACAAATTGAGTATGCAAAGGCCATAGGGTGCTTAATGTATGCCATGACAAGCACGAGGCCGAACATTGCATTTGTTGTTGGAAAGTTAAGTCGGTATGCTAGTAATCCTAGTAAATTTCATTGGCATGCAATACTTCGGTCTTGGAAGGATATTCAGATGCAAGTTGGATAACTGACAAAGAGGATTATGCCTCTACGTCAGGTTATATATACTTGCTTGGTGAATGGGTGTTGAGTTAAAAATATATCGCACGTGCTCGGCATAACTGTAACTAGCAACCGACAAGTACGGGTCGTGTCCACGAGGAACTTGGCTTCAACTACCAGAACTAATTAGACCACTCAAGCTAGGTAATCAAAATCGTGGTTGGAAGACCAAACTAGGTGAAACAATAACAACTAATAAGTGTAGTAAGCAGCAGAATAGGAAGCACTGAGGTTGGAATGAACAACACAAATATACTAGCGAATCAATTACTAGCCCTACCAAACATCTCACAGGCATGCATCACGAACGGATAAATTGTCAATTAAGCCCATCTCCTCCCTCTCTCAAGGGTCGAAGACTAATCCTAGAACTATAGTCGTCTATTTTCATGGGACTAAAGGTCGAAGGATTACAAGATTCACAATCTCATATCCCAATTAAAATCTTAACTATTTTCATGTTAAAACCCTAATCGTCTACTAAGACGCACTAGGTAAAGGTTTCGTCTCTCAACGCTCCCCTAAACCCCAATAAAAAGGATGAATGTTCTTTCAAGCATTTCATCGAGCATGTAGCGTGCATAGTAGAATTCATAATCGCAAAACAAAGGGGGAGCAGGGATTGGGCCAGTACAAGATTCAACTACACATATTCGGCATCAATCCCAACCTAAGTTGAATGATTTAGCCTACAATCATCTTTCCAACAACAAACACAACATTCAATTTAACAACCATGACAAACCTTAAAACAACCAAAAACAAGAGGGAAGAGAGAATCAAGAACCTGAAATTGATTGAATGAATTAAAGGTAGAAGAAGCTTCAATCCAAGAGCGTAATCCAAAGTACTAAAGTCGAACTCTCAAAACAAAACCTAAAAATCGCCTCAAGAACAGTCTAGGGAAAGAAAACTGAATAAAAATTGAATGTCCCTTCAAAACAGCCCCAAAGGAAATTCAAGTCGTGACGCGGAAACGGGGGTGGCACGGTCGTGCCTCGAAGCACGGTGGCACCGTGCCAAAATACTGCCCGAAACACCCCAAAACGGCACAAGTGGCACGGTCGTGCCACTTGGCTGCCCGGCCAAGTCTCCTGGTTCGGGTGGGTTGGTCGTGCTACGCGGGTCCGATTCTGTGGGACTTTCGTGCAACGCTTCTTCGCAGCTTTTCTTGCCTTCTTGGCACTCCTTTCTGCTAAATGTTGCTCATCTTTCCGTTTCTTCGATAAAATTCCTGAAAATATCGAAAGATGTTGTATGAGTAAAAAGTGCGCAGGAGGCCGATTTGACTCTTCCTTAACACGATCGAACGTGAAAATGCGGAAGAAATGAGTCAAATAGAGGCTAAAAATGGAACTAAATAGAGGTTCATCAATGGGCAGTGTCTTGGGCATCCAAGAAACAAACTTGCATTAGTGACTCCACCATGGCTGCTGAGTTTGTTGGTTTGGCTACAGCCAGTAAGGAGGCAGAGTGGTTGCGGAATTTACTATTGGAAGTGCCTACATGGCCAAAACCAATGTCACCACTCTCCATACTTTGTGACAGTAAGACCACGTTGTCCAAAGTTTATAGTCATGTCTATAATGGAAAATCAAGGTGCATTGGACTTAAACATGTCTATGTCTATCAGTTGATCAAAGATGGAGTGATCACAGTTAATTATGTGCAAACAAATGAAAATCTTGCAGATCCTTTAACTAAGGGTCTAGCAAGAGACTTGGTGTTGCGAACATCAAGGGGGATGGGACTTAAGCACATATCTACAATTACTAGCAAAGAAGCCTCAACTTAATTCGTGGTATGACATCACATTCTAAGTTCAATGAGTGACAACTTTGCATGGTGATTGGAAGCACTAACATGTTTTATCCCAAGGTAAGAGTGCTTGTGTACTGTAATGTTATAAGAGGGTGCGTTTTATACTCTTAATAGATCTTGAGTGAATGGTTTGTGTTACAGGAGCATATTTCTAAGGTCTCGCTAAGTGAGTGGATGTGGCCGCTTCAAAGAGTAATAGGGCTTGGCTTGATGCACTCATGATGGATATGGACACATGGTCGGATAAAAGACTTGTGTACTATTTACATTCAGATTAATTGAAACTATATTTCACTAAATGGAAGTTCAACTCGCGAGATACTTCTCTTATGCATAAATCTCCTTGTGTTCTCGATTGTGATTGTGTATTTACTGGAATAGCGAGGGTTTGTTCTATATCTTGTAAAAGGGGGGGATTGAATTTTCCAATAATAAAATAAAAGTGGCAGATTTTTCTAGTGCTTATCCGAAAAGGTGGATAAGTATGGTGCCTCTTCAAGTTTACCTACCTTAACCAATCCATTTCGTGAAAAGGTGGATAAGCAAGGTACCTCTTCAAGTTTTACCCACCCTATCCTGCCCTTTTTGGTGCCTCTACAGGCAGAATCACGAGGATTTTTTAATAATCAATGTGAGTGATTACAGTACCCTCATCGATTAACATTCAAAAGAACCTTGAAATACACACTTGTTCTTCCAAGTAGATTATCCCTAAGATTATTTGTAGTGCAACAAATAAGTCTTAAGGAAAGTATTCTATTTCACAATTTATTTGGCTTATTCAGTACCACATTCAATCCCAAATTCTTTAACACCAACTATAGAGTAACTACTAAGATCACTAGTAGCGTCACCAACATCAAGGTCGGTTTCCTCTTCTTGGAATTATTTGAACAAAGTGGGAAGCTTCTATCTGATGGTTGTATATATGCTATGACACACAGCCCTGGATTGCCCAGAAAGCTCTTTGCCACACTTTCTTTAAATAGTGGGAGGGGAATTGGACCCTGAAGATGATTATTTGACAAGTTTATAGTGCAGGGGAGTAGATCACATAGACTCTCAGGAATATTTCCAATGAACTGGTTGTTGGAAAGGTCGAGATAATTGAGGGATTTCAGCTGTGAGAGTGAGTCCGGGATGGATGATGTGAAACTGTTGTTTTTTAATAGCAGCAGATTTAGCTTCTTGAGGCCACCAAGCTTAGCAGGTATTGAGCCAGAGAGAAGATTGTTGCTTAGATCGATCTTGACTAGATTGTGTGCTTCAGAGATCTCATGAGGCAGGACTCCTGACAATCTGTTGTTCTGAGCAAAGAACTCTGACATGTTCTTGGCATTTCCGATTGCTGGGGATATTGGACCGGTCAATTCATTGAAAGCGAAATCAATGATGTTGGCATTAGGAAGGCCAAAAATCCCTTGGGGTACCTGGCCCGCCAAGTTGTTGTTGCTGATGCGAAAACGTATGAGTGAAGTGCATTTTGCATAGCTTTCTGGTATCTCTCCGGTGAACATGTTGGAAAGGGCACAAAAGTAGTTGAGCTTACCTCCTCTACAGATGTTCAGTGGCAGTTTACCGGAGAGGTGATTCTCTGATATATCTACCATAATCATGGTTGATGAATTCCCTAGGTTTTGGGGAACTTCACCTGTCAGGAAGTTTTCATAGAGGGATAAGAGGCCTAGAGTCTTTGAGTCCCCTAGAGCAGCTGGAATTTCGCCTGTGAGGCTGTTGTTGTAAATCTGCAAGACATATAATTTGGGAAGACGGCAAATTGAATCTGGTATTTTCCCTATCAATAGGTTCACTGACAAGTCAACATCTGAAAGCTCCGTTAGATTTCCTAACTCTTCAGGGATTTTGCCAGTGAGCCCCTGATTGTAGTAAAGCATAAGAGATTGGAGGTTTCTCAGCTTTCCTAGCTCTGGAGGAATCTCACCCTTCAGGTAGTTCCCACTCAGCTCAAGATCAACGAGGGATGTCATGTTTCCCAACACTGGCAAGATTCGACCTTGAAGCATGGTTGTTGACAGCAATAGTGTTTTCAGCCTTGTCAGCTGAACGATATTTTGCGGTAGTTCCCAGGGGTTGAAGTTTGCATTCTCGCTCATGACTAGTACCTCAAGATTAGTGAGGTTAATAAGTGACATAGGGAAGTCCCCTGTGAATAGATTGTCCTGTAAGTCCAGGAAACGAAGGGACTGCAGTCGGGAAAAGTTGGGCAGTGTCCCTTCTAGGGAGTTGAAACCCATGTTGAGGACTTCCAAGGAAGAGCAATTGAGGATGCCCTCTGGGAATTTGCCCTGGATTTTATTGTTGCTAATATCAAGAGCACGCAGGTCTGGCATATATGAGCAAACATTCGGTGGCAATGAGCCCTTCAACGAACAGCCTGAGATATTGACTCCCATGACTTGGCCTTGAATATTGCAGGTGATTCCAGTGTAGTTACAATAGGAGCTCTGCACCTTGGCATGCCAATCAGATAAGGTGCTTCCTGAGAGAGAGCTCTTCATGAGGGTGAAGTATTCAGACTGCTTATCACTAGTAGCTCCTAGAGGTGTAAGGAGCCATGACAGCAATACTATGAAAGACAATAGACATATAGATTGAAAAGCCATGGACGAAAGGACTGAGCAAGGACGAGTGGATGAATTACGTTAATATGTGCTGCTGTTGCAGGTGACGGGCAGAGTCCACCTATGCTATATACAAATTTGCTCAAAAGGGGAGGGGGCGGACAAAGACAGAATATTGCATAAAGGAGAACTATGCTATACCCATTAGGACATGTGAGATATTGCATAAAGGAGAACTATGCTATACCAATGAGGACATGTGGGACTAATTCCTTTTGTTATAATATTCAAATGCGTGGAATTGGATGTCCCCTAGCATTATCAATGAAAAGAAAACCACTGGAAAGCTCGACATTCAGTGGCATTAAATTATTGGCAGATCCTTGTTGAAAATTTGAGAACCATAAAATGCAAAAAAGGCGGGATTCTCAGCTATCTAGATGATATTAGAAGGTTTTGACAAGACATTTAAGAGCACTTACAATAGTGAACCATATTTTTGGATCACAAGTAGGGACATACACCTTCCACATCATTCTACAACCCAATTTTTTCTCTCCCTTCTACATCAAATGGATCACCAACTTGAATCAGTAAGTAAAATATTACTTATAGACCCACATTTAAACATATTTAATTAGTTTTAGCCTTTTATTTTGTAGTATTCATTAATGTGCTTGCCAAAAAACAGGGAAAAGAAAGTTGTAAGTGGATCACCGCAAGGAGCCGGATTATGGACGAGCCGTGTGGATCACTGATGCAGACGATATTTTAGATCGTGAGCCTGCCTTTTGGACCATGATCTAAGCAACGCATGTGCTCTAAATATCATATAAAGGAAGAGGGAATGGTTTGAGGCATGTGCAAGATGTCATGATTTTTATAATCTCCAGATATGGTCATAGCAAACATACTAGGCCTTAGCATTTCTTTATTTATATCTATCTAGCTGGGTGTTCATTTTAAATTTTCTGAGGTGGACGTGACCTGATTATAAGGTGTTAGCTAGAACAACTCTTGTATTGTGGGGCGCCCAATGTAATGTTGTTTGCCATATATATGTTCAAAAAAGGATAAGAAAAAAAGATAAAGAGTTTTCAAAAATTCTTTATTTGCAAAATGATAAATGTCTTACTGTAACACACTTCATAAGTGTCTTGTTTTGACTAAAAAATCATACTATTATATTTTGAAATTGAAAAAAATGGTAGGATCGAATCATGAAAGCATATTTCAACTTATAAATTGTATAAAATCATCTTTTTATGCATAATTTGTCATATTTTAAAAATAAACGTATCATATGCACTCGTAGATGGTGTTAGTGCAATTAGGGTATCATTTAATACTTTGTCGACATATAGCAGACGAATATTTAAGTTTAGCAATCCATAATTGAGTATAATCATTGAAAAATTTGTGGTTTTAAATCATCAAACATGTTAATTTATGATAAGGTAAGACATTTAAAAGTGTCTTGCAGCAAGACATGTATCACTAGTCTTCTTTATTTATTTTAAAGTCTCATGCACTGCATGCTTTGGCGACATTAGTGCATTGGAACTGGAAGCTTGCATTAGTGAAAGTCATTATATTGCACTTGTATGATTGCATAATTATTGTTTTTGACACTTATGGTTGGTAGGTAATTCACTTGAACGTTCATATTTGGGCACCTGATTATCTATGCCAAGCCAAAGAAATATTTATACCTAGTATGTTAATAGTGGCTGCTAATGAACCAACTATTCATGGTTTGCTAGGTGAACGTTCATAACCAGACACCCCCTGTTGGGGGGGGGGGGGGGGGCGTGTTAAAAAAAATTCCGTGCTTTAAGTAATTTACAT
The DNA here is from genome assembly GCA_017589665.1 of Selenicereus undatus. Classification (NCBI taxonomy): domain Eukaryota; kingdom Viridiplantae; phylum Streptophyta; class Magnoliopsida; order Caryophyllales; family Cactaceae; genus Selenicereus; species Selenicereus undatus. The sequence goes on along the minus strand of JACYFF010019584.1, from coordinate 113,078,786 downwards.
TACATGACGTGTTGAGTTTCTGTTGAACACCATCGACCTTTTCTTCCCATCTTTCCAAATTCTTGATCTCCACCTGTATTTGTTTTCGTTTTTCTCATGGATTTTCCCCACTACTTTGTAGCCTATTAATGGCTGTGAATTTTATGCATCATTGCAGGTGATGTTAACAGGAGACCGTGGTCATTTGGAGAATGTTAAATGTCAATTGCTATCGAGGCTCCCTGTTGATTTGAATCTTTCCTTTCTGCGTGACTGTGTCATACAGGTGCATACACTTACTCTATTTCATTTCCATGTTCATCGTTAAAGTATCTTGCAGAGCTACTCGTCCTGCAAATGGTTATTTGGATGGCGTCAAAATAGTTTGAGAAATACCCAAATCAGATGGATTGAATTAGGATTATTTCAAGTTCGGTTCTGCTATTTGTTTGCTCAATTAGCTTTGTCAAAAAATCAGAGTGATTATTAATGAAGGCAAGGGATTTGTTTTAATCGTTTGTATAGCCGTATAGGGTTATTGGTAGTGATCAACTTTAGACGGTTTATCAGATGATTTTGATGGTTAAGGTAATATATTCTTCATACACCTTCTGTTTTCTGAATACACCTAGGTGACTAGGGCAATAAGTCCAGGAGGGATTTGGAGACTGCTAAGATAACATCAGTCTTTATCTTTATGATCTTTCGACATAGGCTATCCACGGTTAGAGATTCTTCCCTTCCAAAAGATCTAATTGAAGGACATCTGGATGTGGAAATGGGAATAGATGTTTTCCTATTTACTATATTGGTGATGCCAAGGTCTGCAAACCAGTTCACCTATGGAAGTGTGTTTGGCACGGAAGAAGAGTCTTTTTCTATTAAATATTTTCCTTTGCGAAATGAGTTATAGAGAAAAATGATCTTGTTTAAATGCTGTCCAGAGTTTGGCATAGTATTTGAAAATCTTTCACAAAAAGAGAATATCAATCCAACCTCCCCAAAAAAAAAAAAAGAATAAAGAACAAAATGGTTTGGGTGAGGTTTTGATTCTGTAGGCAAACGAATCAAAGCCTCTTGCAGAGTAAGTGTTACCCTATGGAAGGTCAGCCTGCTAAGCTTCAGTCCCGCAGGCCATTCTGCTTTTGATCTTCATTGCAAACCGTGAAAATCCATCCTTTCCTGTTTGAAAATCACTGCATTCCTAAAGCTCCCTAAACTCCAAACCACGTCAAAGAACAAAGTAACAAAGATCATGTCTTTTTGCAACCTTCTTGTATGAAAGTATAGATTGCTCTGCCACTGATCAAAGAATTCAGGAATGGTGGTAGGAAAAGTCACATAGAATCCCCAACCCCTGCTTCAGCCACACAATGTTTCCCGTCTCTTATACTAACGAATGACCAATGTTCTAATCTAAATCCTCATTAGTGTTCTTGGCTAGGTGCAAACAATGAAATCAGGTTGCTGTAATCTTTTCTACGTGTATTGAGCTTATATCCAGCAAAGTCAAACACAGCATCTGATCCTCTTTGCTCTCCCTTCTTCCTCCCCCCCCCCCCCCCACCCCCCTCCTCTCTTCTCCTTACCTGAGCTGCTGCATCCTTATTTAATCTTGACAGGACCTATGTTCTGAAAAGTGTAGCATGCCAGCAGTTGTTGAAGCACTGAGAATTAATTAGCTGAAGATCTTTCAAAGAGAATGGCCAAGATCTCAATTTAGAGCTGTGACAAGACAAAACAAATCAATTTCTTTCATCATGAATTCAAAATGTCGCCTTCTGCGATGAAACTGAAGTTTGAATCCTTGCTTTCATCATGGCGATATAATTTAATCCATTGGGTTGTTATTTTCTGACGACGTATCATTTAGCCCACTTCATTTTTCCAAACATAGGAAAATAAAAAAAATTTAATGTCCCCACTAACTTCCCTAAATATTTACTCATTCTTATTCATAAACCAACTCAACAAGAAGTTAAGGCCGATAAGGTTCAAGAATAGACTTTTCACTCTTATATGCCCTAATTCACATGAATGACGTTTAGCCTTTTAGCATGGATGTGGCAAAGGCCCCTCCTTACCTTCCGTGATAACTCAATATAGGCGCTACTAGAATTTGAATCTAAGATTTCTTGCTTGAACATGGTTTGATACCATATCCAAGAACCAACTCTATCAAAAACTTAAACTGATAATTGAAGGCTTGAGAATAAGTTCTATACTTGGACAATTAATTATGTTTTTGTGTAATTTCTCCTGTGTCACCTGTCATTTGACATTCTAAGGACCCATTAACATATGCACCTCATTTGATGGATGTCCTTCAATGTTGTAGGGAGAGAAGTTAAAAAGAAAGATGCATATTCCATTCTGTTAGTACTGAAGCCAAGCTGAAGACTGTCAGAGGCTTTATTACGGCACAATTTAAAGCAGAGGTGTATGCTTATTATAAGCAATATGGGAGACCAATAGAAGAATCTTTGTTCAAACATTGATCAATGATTGGCAAAATCAAAAGCTTCTGGATAGGCTTGGTAGGCAGCATCTATTTAGAGCACTTTAGTTTATAGTGAAACGAATAAGATACAGTTATAGAATGCACTCTTTGAAAGGACTGGAGTCACATACAGTCAGAGACAAGGGGTGTCCAAGATTTTTTTTGTTTTTTATTTTAAATATCTAATACTATGATCATGTTTATAATAGATTGTTAACTATATTTAGTTGGACTATGAACTCCAAAATGATCACGGAAGTCACTATGCCCAAGGAAGAATCGGATTTTAAGGGGAGGGAGATAGTAATATAATAGATTGGTTGTACAAAAAAGGTCATTTTCAAAGTATGAATAATATTAGTCAAAAATTTCTTGAGTCAGTTCATTCTGGATCAAGATAGTCCGAGTTCGATGAAGATTGCATAGTCCTATTGTAGTTGGGTTGAGTCTGGTATACATCAGAGAAGTGAACCAGTTTGGTACTGCTTAGTTTCAATAGGTCTACCGTCTAATATATACACAGCCAAGGAATGGAAACTGATGTAGTATTAGAACTGGAAGATAGGAATGGTATTTCAGATTCCTTGTGGAACATTCCTTAGCAGTGAATGTGCGCTTCCATCAAATGAAGACCACTTTTTTGAAGGTATGCATACAATTCTACTTTTTGGAACCAACCCCCCTCCCCCCGGGCTAGATGTTGAGAATGGGACGGTGCTGATTCCTTTTTGTTATTTTGTAAGGAACTACTGCAACCTGCAACATGGGCTAAAACGTGGTGGATGAGGCGTGGTATTCTGAAGGATTTCTTTCGTCCCAACAGTAATTGATTGCTCAGTGCAAATTTAAGTGGAAACCGAGATCAAATCATACTGGCTCTCTGTTGATAGTGGATACAAGGCGTGCCTTTGTTCCAGCGAGGAAAACCATAAGAGCATTTGTTTTGTTTTGTTTTGTTCCTGCACCCTGTCAAAATTTGGCGGCAAGACTTCTGTACTGGTTAAAGCGACCAATTAAGCCTAAAGATTTTCTTAGAACAATTAGCAGAATCACAAAGAGGAGGATTATGAAGGCGAATCACAGAATGCTGGGTGTTGCACGCTGCACTGTAGGTTTGCACATGATTTGGTAGGAAAAGAACAGCAGAATTGTTTACCAGAAAGTAGTGTATGATCAGAGATTTGTATTTGACGTTTCTCCAGTTCCCCCATCAGCCAATATAGTTAATCGAACTAGGTTCATCAGGTGGATTTATGTTGTCTATGTTGGGCAACAAGACGAGCTTTATGCTGTTCCCCCAAGTTTGAGCTCAGTATCGATACTTCCTGTGACAATCTTCTGGAAAATGGTTGGGACAGAAATGCGTCTTCTTTGGCCCACGGATGAACGAGTTCGACTGATCATGATCTAACCCGATGTATGAGAGCGGCTATCCATTCCGGTTTGTAACAAACTAACAGTTGTTTGTCATGAAACTTTAAGGTCGTATCTCACTATTTTGTTATAGTAAATGTTTAGCTATTATGGCGTGGGCTTCGAGAAGTCGCTAGGCCAAATTATACTCAGCTTATGCATGCCTCTGTGGGGTTTTCCCGAATACCCTTTTCTTTTGGGCCCGTTGAAATGTTTGGATTGTTCATTCTCCTCTTTAGGCTTCAACCAATTGGGCACTAATGACTCATCTATTAGTAGCAGGCCCACTATAATAAGTCAACTAGAAAGGCTTAAAGTTCATATAAACATGCTACAAGAATGAACGCCACCTTTGGAAATTCCAGTCGGAATATTGGGTGTATTGTATATTGTTAGGTGGTGTCCCAAATTTCAAGTTCAAAAAGTTGTTAGCTCGAGTCTTGGCGTGACTTCTCGATTGCTTTGTCTCTTGGATTCCTTTGTCGGCTTTGGGAGTTGATGGTTCCTTCTTTGTGAGATATTATTGGGCAGATTTTGTGGTGATTTATGGGCTATTAAGAGTGAGAATTCATGAGGATTCATCCACCATTCATGCCCTCCCTATTATGGAAGTTTCGAACCGAGTTCATGGACTCTATAAATTGGGCATCTTTAGCATACATTTTCTCATGGGCGTTTTGTAGTGTTTTGGCATTTGGGAGTGCCTTTAGGCACGTCCCTCTCATGGTCATTTTTATGAGGCATTCGTAAGTCAAATGTAGTTCATTCTATTCTACATTTTCTAGAGTGATAGTTTGAAAGATTTTATTCTTTTGATCTTGTTGCAGGTTTAAGATCTTTCTCTCTTTTTGTATTGATCTCTTTTGACTCACCTTTGAGATCATTTTGTACTCATTCCTATCATAATGAATCTTTGTATCGTTTTTACCGCCCGTAATTTTCTCCCGATTTGTGTTTCCACGAGCAAAACGAATTTTTTTATTTTTTTATGATTTTAACTTTGGCCTCTCTAACCTACTTATGGATAATAGTATTTGGATTTTGCTGGTTGCTGCAATTTGTTCCGTAGATCTGAAACCATATAGCGATCTGCAAAGAAATGATCAACTATTGTACCTTTTCTATACCATATATATAATTAAGGTCAAAATCTTTGTTTTTCTCAACCAAAACGTATAAATAATTAAGTTTATTTCACGGGAGTAAAACGTACATAGTATGGAAATTTACAAAAATGTAATTATCAAATTATCTGAATAAAAGATGCATAGTATCAAAAATTTGCATAATGTAACCATTAAATTATCAGTTTTTAGAATTCTTCGTATAAAGAAGTTAGATTCATACGTCATAGAAGGGCTTCTTTTTAATTTGCATGACATGAATTTCCATCTAATTAATGATGTCTATTACTTGATAAGCGTCAAATATACACAACGAACATTGTCAACTTATATAATGAACGTTAACCTCCACCCTCCCCAGCCCCTAGGCAGCTTTGTATGTGGTCCATTGGGCCTCCTGGATAATAGTCTTTGGTACACACACACGGGCCTCCTGGATAATAGTCTGTGGTACACACACACACACACACACACACACATATATACATATATATATATATATATATATATATATA
>JACYFF010019584.1:113053171-113072855 GCA_017589665.1 Selenicereus undatus | reverse complement strand
ATATATATATATATATAAAGTTGGGTGCAAGTAATGTTGCAATATGTTGTGGCACAAATAATGACTTGGCAATTTGTAATTGATGGGTGTTAGTTGAGACATATTAATCAGCATAAATGTTATGGGTGATGACATATCTCTTGCGACAAGGCATTTTAAATATCTTACCTCGCCCTAATCTAACATATTTTATGATTTAAAATCACCAATTTTTAATAATTATGCTTAATTATGAATTTGGTACACTTTAATAATTATCGGCTACACCGATAAAATATTATATAACGTTAAAATCATATCAACCCTATCTGCGAAGGCACCTGATATACGTATTTTAGAAATATGGTAGACATTGAATAAAAAGTTGATTTTACACACTTTATAACTTGTAATGTGCTTCCACTATTCAATTATATCATTGTTTTCAATTTTAAAATATGATAATATGATTTTCAAGTGAAAACAAGACACTTAGAAAGTGTCGTATAGCAAGACACTTATCATTTTGCTAATGTTATTAACTAGGATTTATTATATACTATTAACATAATTATTTAATGCATTCTTTTCTACTCTGAACTTTTTATTTTTGGCTAAGTCATCACACACCTAACTTGGATTGCAATGATTGTCTTTCCATATTTCTAATTGATTAATTTGCTATTCAATATAAAAAAAAAACAAAATTAGATCAGATGATCAAATTTTTACCATTAATTATAGACGTTGTCTCTCTTTTTCTTCTTAGGTTGGATCTTGAAGTTTTTGTAAATGTGTAAGAGCCAACCTCCATATAACAACATCAATTCATCTTAATCACATAGGGCAACATATGATAACATGTAGAATAACACATAGAATAACTGTTTAGGATTAGTTTGCTACACCGATGTTGATCTAGCGTTGAATCAATGTAATACTATGTTGAATTAAAAAAAAGAGATCTTTTATATATTTTATGTGGCCAATGTATGATTGTAATATAATTTTTATGAAATTACATTGAAACAAAATAGAGTATATTTAACTACTTAATTAGGGATGTCTCACATGTTGAAGAATTTTGAACAAAAATAGTATATAGTAAATTATTATTATTATGATATGAAAATAATATAAATTCAAAATAATTTAAATGAAAAAAAATAAAGAAATAATTATATGTCACAAAATTGTTAATCTACATCAAAATTGATACATTTGTATTTGTTATTTACGCTAATACTATTTTAATTTTTCAAGAAGATGATTTGGCATTACGATAAAACTCATGAAATGATGATATGGACATTTAGATTATCCATATGGACAACAAAACAAGTTGAACCGAGAAAAAAAGCTTCAGAAAACAGTCAATAATATGGAGATTTTTACTGACCGTTTAATTCTGGTTACCAATCTAGACTACTTTAGCGTGAAAAAAGAAGAGTGATTGGGACTCGGGGTCAAAGGAGACATTATGAAACGTGTAGGAACAAGGGTTAGTATACGTTAGGTCTTTGTAGTTTGTCAGCAAATAAAAAGCCACATATCTTATTCATCTAGAAGGCCAGCATCTATAAACTAAGAAAAGAAGAAACATCTAAATTCGATTAAAATTACAGGTTATACCTAACAGTTTAGACCTACTAATTTCGGATGAAGACCTAATTAAGCCTTAGCCCTGTGTGACAATTGTTGTAGTGGCTGCTAGCTAGCAGGGTTTTTGAATTTTGAAACTCAAGGCTAAATGTTCCCAAACTGTGGTTTGAAAATGACAGACTTCTAGAATAATTTGTAAAGGATTCCTCTTAGTCTAACCCACTAATATCGCTTAGTAATGTGATTAATGACCCAACCTAATGAAATAATTTGATCCATCTTTCTGTCAATAGGAATAGCTAATGTTCCACCTAGGGACTCCTAGGGAGGAACGTTTTCTCTTCACGGTGCTTTTCCTTCAAACTCGATCCAACTCACAAGTCCTGTCCCATTAGTCCTATTAGTTAAGCGGTCCGTTTTTTATTAAAAAAAAAAAAAAAGGGAAGATACTATGTGCTAAAATTAATTAAATACTATATGGTTTGCAATTTATTTAAATAAATTTTGATGAAAAAGTTAGTCAAAACAACTTATTTGATATGAAAACATCTTATCTTAAAAAATTTACATCTGATACCCAGAAAAGGTGATTGGATATTTTAAGTGACTTTTGACATGAAAAGAAATTTTGCATTTGAAGTCACTAATTTTGCATTTGAAAGTACATATTTTATGTTTAACTTTTAGTTTTTGCATTGAATTGAATGTTTTACGTGACTTTTGACATGAAAAGAAATTTGGCAGAAAACAATTACAAATATGCTAAGTTTTTAGCCTCACAACTTTTTCAATCTTATGAAGAATTTTTGGAAAAAAAAATCAGAACTTTGGGAAGTAAAAACCAATGATTCGATCTTAAGAAATAAGTCCAAATATTTGTCATTTTCACTCTCAATAATATTCGAAAGTTTGGATTATTATATTCTAAAAGTTTTTTTGCATAAATAATTATATCCAATATGACATAGTAAATGATTTATGGTAGAATGTGAAGCCGATACTTACTACACCAATCGGCCAATATTTTAAATCTGTGATGGTGGCGGCGTCATTTTCACCATTCCGTTTTGTCTCCACAAGGGAAAAGACAGAAGAAATGGACTGCTTATTTCACTTCAATTTGTATGTTAATTACTCTTATCATTGCTAATACAAGGAAAGAATCTTAAGAAGGGGTGTCCTGCAAATTTATTTATTTTTTTGGTTTTGGGGGAAGGGTGTATTAATGGATGTCAACAAGAACATTTTCTTGATACTCGAATTCGAATTAGGAATGGCAAGTGGAGTTTAACGAGTCGATATAAATGGACACAACTAATATAGTTAAGTACGACTAATCAAATTAATACGATCAGGTAATCTCGACTACAAAAATATCGGATTAGTTTGGTCTAAAATACATTTGGACTAGTTAACACAAACAAAAACACATCACTAAAATATGAAACCCTCTTTTTTGGACAATTTTTTCTATGTTCTTCTATATTAATCGCCTTACACCTTCAAAACAAAGTAATTGTACCTTTTTGTTGTAAACTACATAAAATTTACACTTTGATTAATTTTATGTCTTTTTTATGGGAAATAATCATGCAATATATTAAGTCACCACATGGTACACATTGTTGGGAATGTAATTACTAACTACATGAAATAGGGCCAAGAAAAAAAGGAAAAAAGAAGCAAGGCCAAACCCAAAAAGTCATAGTAACCTAATCCTCAAAAATCGCATCTCTGCTAACCAAAACCATCAGCTCCCCTCGCCGCTTGTTGTTTAATATCAAAACTCGAAAATCACTTAGTCGCATTTTTAGCTTTCCTTCTTGTCATACTGTTACAATCTATTCCTTTTGGTCTTGAATGATTTTCCATTCTCTTTTTCCAATACTTACTTTAACATATTGAAATATCTAATACTAAATAGTGTTTCATGTTGCATTCGTACGTTAGTAGAAACATATTTGGAAAGAAAAAATTCTATAAATATTGAATGAAAATGTATAATCTTACCAGACCCGATTATATCCATGTCTACTTCAGATTGAATTTTTAAATCCAAATATTAATTGGATCAAATATATATAAACATTTACACATCCGATAAGAATCTGACCCGACCATTGACAATCCTAATCTCGACTCCTGTGTACATTTCTTATAACCTATTCCAAAAGTAAGGAAGAACAAATCTTTTCAAATGAAAACTGTAATTTTATTAATAAAACACCAACGAAGACTTTTGAAGTTTGAATCTCAAATAATTACTGCAAATTTTATTGGCATTGAGCTATGAAATTATAGGTCTTATCATAAATAATTGATGACTTTGTGCTATAGTAATACATGAGTTAGATTTCTTCCAATATTAACCATACTAATTAATCACAATTCTTTAAAAAAAAACAAAAAAAACTTAGCACTCTTATCAAAAGAGTAAATATTTTGAACCACCAGCACTAAGATTGATCTAAATGGGAGATACCATTGATAAAAAAAAATAAAAAAAAAAGTTCTCGTTGGTATAATACATTCTCATGGTGAGCTAAATGGGGGAATATAATAATTTTTGAAAATGTTAGCAAAATTAAATAATATTACCAAAAGGTGAAGGGTATAAAAAAATATTTACCATTATGTTGAGAGGATTAGATTAAGTTTACTTCTTTATTGTACCAAAATCAGTATATCTATGTCTTAAAGAATAAAATAAAGAAAAGTGAAAAAGAAATGATGCTTCTTAGATTGTAACTCAAAAAGCCAATTATGACAATCATCAAAGTACAAAAATCCATAGATCAAAACAAGAAGACATTCCCAATTATCCTAAATCCTAGATTAATTAAGACGATGATTATTACACAATATCATTCTTTTGTGATTGATGCTGTCTGTCCTTTTCTTTTCATTGAGAATATTAATTGCAATTGATCAATCAAGAATCTCTTTCTTTTCAGTTTCTGAATTGAATTCCAGCATCGAAGGAATGAATTAAAGGCAGAGATAAATGTCTGGAGCATCAAATTAGCAGGCTGCAATTCTACAAAGTTGAAACAAACCATGTGGGTGCTGACAACCAAAGCCATCCTTTAAATTGTGCACCAGCACCAGCACCAGCACAAGAACATGCACAAGCACAAGCACAAGCACACAGACAAGGTCAGGCATTTTAAGGTCTAATCACAGTCTTTTCTTTCTCCTCCCTCGCCATTCTTTTTTCCTGTGATCATAATATGAGTAGTTCTTCAATTCCCCTGGGCTTATTTGCTGCTGCTGGTAGTGATGGTGCCTCTTCCAACTCTGGAATAGTTGCTCATTGATGAATGATGCATGTCACTCTGGTCTACATTGCATGGCTAGCCACCCAGCTTGAATGAAAGTTTTGGTCTTGATTCCTTTGTTTTTTTTGTTTTGCTTTGGAAGGACATCAATTATTCAAAAAAAAAGGTGCTATAAAGCTTAGAAAATATCACGGGTATTGAGCAACTCAAGGAGTTAGGATGGTGACTTAGGTGTCAACTAATTACATCAAGGCAACAATAACTTTTACTGTTGGCCCGTTTTGATAAGTTTTGGGGAGATCAAATATAGATCATCTTACCCCTAATCAACACTCATGTAAGTAGAGAAATCAAAGCGATCCAAAATTTTCAGAAAACAATTTGTATAGTTGAAAATTTTGTTATTTAATTACATTAATAGCCAAAATATTTCTGTATGTTGTCATCAACATCTTAGATTGAAGACCGTTCAATTGATAATTTTTCTCCATTTGAAGAATAATAAAAAACAACTAAAATATAAGTAAGATGATTATAATGATAATTTTTCTCCAAACTTATTGCAATAGCACATAAGGCTTAATGTCAAACACGCAATTTCTCCAAAGTCTTGGGCTATTTAGTCATTTTAGCAAAAAGATATTTAAAAAAGACTAATTGAAATAATCTCATTAGAAAGAGCTGCTTCTTTCAAAATAACACTTTCAAACATTAACTATTTGACTAGTTAAAACAGTCAAAATTACTCTAAAAAGCTCTTTCATGTCCAAAAAAAAAAAAATCTTGTAACCAAACATTCCCAGTCTTATCATGATTTTTCATCATTGATCTTAATAATTTTAAAATAAACTAATTCGTCATTTAAAAGGGGATTGGTGTCAATGCACTAGACACTTAAAATGATTGCCTCTGTGGCCTGAGCAGTGTAAACCACTAGGGAGCATGCAGCAGCATTAGGTTGAAGTTAATTAATGACGTTCCATGTTGATATGGCCACCAAGGCAAATGGGTGCTCCAATATCATTATCACTACGTCAATATCCACCACTTACTAAACATTGAGCCCTAAAATTGGACTAGACACTCATTTTCGTGCAGGTGGGGTTTTGACCATTCTGAGCCAACCAAAATTGAGGGCCTTCTCATTGACTGTACCACTAAAACTAAAAGCACAGCATGACAAACAAACAACAAGGGAAGAAAAACTTGTTTTGAAATCTTCAAGCTAAGTGATTGGATGTGTCTCAATCTCTATTAACTATTGATAACGATTTCTTGTAAGATTTTCTTTTTTTTGGGGGATCTTTGGGTATTTGTTTTATTAGAGTTTAATTATTCTCAATTGATAAAAGGATAAAATCTACTATCACAATTTTTTTTCATTCATAAGACTCAAATCGAAGATTTTATTTAAGGAAAGTAAGTGTCAAACTACTTAAACCGATCTGTGTTGGTATAAGAACAATTTAAAATTGTGTTATGTAAAGCTTCAATTTTGTACTATATGTTACGTACCAAATTAATATATTTTTATAAAAAAATTAAATTCACTATAGAGCATGGGAAATATTATTTTCATCAGTTTAATTATAACACAAATTCTTATGTGAGATAACGGCATATAAGAGATTAAGAGTCATGATAAAGCATACTCTTTATCATGTGACTTTTTGAAGCTTTTGATATAATTAATAATGTATACTAGACAGACTTATTAATTCGAAGTTGACTAATAATTAATTTATCGAGTGATGATTTATAGTAGAATTACCCCTAAATAAATTATTCACATTTATTAAAATCATCATAAAAATATTTGTCTTACAAAAAATATTAATATGATAGTTTTTTTCGTAAGACGCACTACTAATTATGGTGAGCATGAGACTGCATTTGTTGACAGGAAACACCAGGGCCATTTTCCGGGTTAAAATGTTACCTCGCGAGCCGGAAATACTACAACAAAGCCTATTAATTTGTTTTGACTGGTGTAGTGTCTTGGGAGACACCCACCACCGGCCTCTTTTTTGGGGGGGGGGGGGGGGTTGCAAATGAGCGGTTAGGCCCCTATGAATTTACCCACCGGCCTTTTTGTTGATGTAGTATTTCCGCAAACAAAACAAGTTATTAGTTTAGCTTTTGTTTTTCAACTTTAGATAATAGCGACTCATGGAATTAAAATTTGCACTTTGGGAGCAAAAAGATTCATTAATTATTGCACACTTTTTTTAAAAAGTTCGAATAATATTGGATTGAGAAATATCCTTTATTAAAAAGTTTTGGTTGGCTTTGGTGATATGGTATATTCGATTAATTCGAAGAACACAAAATAAGCTCTGCTGCTTCTTTTCGCACACGATTTATGTAGAATATAATCTTGCGGCATCTCACGAACGCCACGTCCACCAGCGGCTTTGCGATACATCGTCAATTCCCACCAATTATTATGTGAAACCTTTGCAAAAAAAATGTACACTAATCGCTCTGAACGTTACAGATTACAAGATATCCCAGCACAATGCCCACTACCTTTAGCTGGGCCTTATTGATGCATAACTCCAAAAGGAGTGAAGCCCCACAAGAAGGCAAGAAAAGAGGCTTTATCTAGTTTCTATTCTACACTCCTAATATTGGTACAAGAACTGAGCTCCTTCTAGTAGCTAAAGATTGATCCTCTGAAATCATCATCTTTAATGTACATAAATATGTCACATTTCTCCGTTTTCCTCACTCGGAGATACGACAGTGATGAACCTGACTTCGAAAAGAATCGGACTTGTAAACGGTGCTGAGATAACTGCTTGACTTTGTGCAGCTTATAGGCGCTTATAATGGCTTCTCACTTTTTACTCCGAAATAAGACCAAATTGTAAAGCGGCCTTTTATAGTAAACATAACCCAGGTTATCCTACACTGGATTAAAGTTGCCCCTTGTTTTCCTCAATCTTCTTTGCTCCGTCTTTGGTGACAATGATGCCTACCAATTTGCATGGTTCAGCATCCTCGAGCATTTGAACAACACTTCTCATAGTCGGCCTAAGCTCGGGCAGTATTGCAGTGCATAGGATGGCAATCTTCAACACCTTAATAGCCTCTTCTTTTAGGGGTTCGTCAATGGTTGAGTCTATCATGCTCAGCACGCTCTCCTTGTTTTTCAACTTGCTTGATACCCAACTCACTATGTCCTTGTTGTCCCCAAATTCCGGCTCAATTGGCCTTTTTCCAGTGACCAATTCCATTAGAACTACTCCAAAACTGTAAACATCGCTCTTCTCGTTCACTTTGTATGTGTATCCGTATTCTGCACAATGAATAGAACTAAAAAGGTGAGTAATTAGGTGCAATGATATATATTTGAGGTTGAAGATTTAATAGGATATCGGCCTCATGAGTAACCCAAATTAATTTTTATCTAGTCAAATTTGGTTAAAAATGTTCATTGATGCCTTACCATAATGGACCAATGCTAGAGATTTACAAACATTAGAGATTGGGTACATATAGAACTAATTTGCACCCAATTATTTAACAGAACGACGAAAATCAAAACCAAAGCCTAGACCATGAATCAGAGTACTAGACTACTTGATATTATTACCTACACTTAAGATGATTTCAAATCAAGCCAACATAAAACTAGTCTATAATTAAGTAATATTTGATCATATTTCCCCCCAAAAGCGTTTTAATTATAAACTAATCTAAACATAACTTGAAATGAATTATTCAAATAAAATTTAAGCCTCATCCAATCCGAATATTCCATGCATCAACCGATTGAAATGTCTCATTTACTAGACTCACGCCTAAAAATAATGCCCTCGTGGATCAACGAGGTCATAGATGAACTAGAGCAATCATAAAAATTTATGTTACCGAGGCTGATCTCCTAGGTCAATTTAAAAACTCCACCCCCCCCCCCCACCCCCCCCCCCCCCCCCAAAAAAAAAAAACAAAAAAACAGGTCATCTTTTTTTAAAACTTCAAATTGTAAATAGCAATTTGCACAATAATTTATGTGGCATACCAGGAGCAATGTAACCGTGTGTTCCAGCAACCACATGAGTTGAGTCAATTCCACCATTAGCTTGAACAATCTTGGCAAGCCCAAAATCAGCAATCCTTGGCTTTAAAAACTCATCCAACAAGATGTTGCTAGACTTGACATCCCTATGGATGACTGGCCTGTCATACCCATGATGGAGGTACTCTAGTCCTCTTGCTGCCCCCAGAGCAATCTCATGCCTCGTTTGCCAATCAAGTGACAACTTTTTCCCACCATGTAGCCTATCCCACAAACTCCCATTTGGCAAGTACTCATACACCAACAAGCTTGAGTCCTCACTTGTTACGCTACAATACAACTTTACCACATTTACATGCCTAATTGAGCTCAATGTCCTTACTTCCATGTCAAACTCCTTAGCCTTCCTACTCCTCCCCCCTTGCCTATCCAACATGGGGGTCGTCGCCCGAGTCCTTTTCTTCTCATCGGAGAAATCGAAGTTCCATATATGTTTCACTGCTAGTTCTTTCCCGTCTTTCAGGTTAACCTTGTAGACGCTTCCACATCCTCCTTTTCCTATCAAGTTCTCGGGCGTGATGGCATCGAGGACCTCCTCTTCGGTGAAACTGAGGACGTGATAGGACTTCATGTCCCAGGAGTAGTCATCCTTCAACGAGAGTGATCTCTCTTGATCTTTTCCGACACTGCCTAACTTCAGGTACACATAGTAAGCGCTAAGCACAACTAGGACAACTAGCCCCCCCGTTAAGCATATAACAAAAGTGTGATTATCATGTGATCTCGATGAACATGGCCTAAAATGCTTAATGTCTGAGCTACAAAGGCCAGCGTTACCAACAAAACTCTCATTGTACGCCTCAATGGAGAGCGAATCAGGGATCGGACCACTTAACTCATTGTAGGACAAATCAAGGAGGCTTAGCTTCAACGAGGAGAGGGTATTCGGGATTAGACCCGATAACCCATTATACGACAAATTTAAGGAGTTCAAAGTGGGCAAAGATCCTAATGAGGTCGGAATTTGACCCGAAAGCTTGTTCTGAGCCAAACTAAGATCACTAAGATGAAGGCATTCTCCAATGGAGGCAGGGATATCACCACTAAGCTGGTTACCCTCCAAATGGAGGCTGTTCAAGAGCTTCAGTTCGCCGATACTTTCAGGTATTTCTCCGGTGAGATGGTTCCCGCTCAAATCGACGCCCCCCAGTGATGAAGCGCCGGAGATTTCCGCCGGCAAACTCCCGGATAATTTGTTGTTCCGGGCATTGATTGTTCCCAACTTTTTTGCCTTGGAAATATCAGGACTAATTGAGCCCTCAAGTTGGTTATCAGCAATATCGATGATGTTCAAATTGGGCAGTCCCCAAATTCCGGCGGGAACGGACCCGGTTAGCGAGTTTTGATTTACTCGGAACCGAGTCAACGTTGTGCAGTTAGCATAATTCGCCGGAATCTGGCCGGACAGCTTGTTCTCCAGCACCAGCAGCTTAGTCATCGTTCCTTTTTTGCACATATCCGGCGGAATTGGGCCAGTGAGCGAATTCGTCGAGACGTCGATGAAATCGAAGTCGGCCCACGATCCCAGCTTCGCCGGAAGCTCGCCGGTGAGATTGTTGGTGTATAGAGATAAATTAACCAGGTTCTTAAACTCGCCGAACTCCGCCGGAATCTCGCCGGAGAATTGGTTCTCAAACAGTTGAAGCCAAACGAGCTGAGTTAAGAATCTCAGCACAGATAAGTCCCCTTCCAACTTGTTATGCGAAGCATCGAACCGGCGCAAACTGATCAAATTCCCAAACCCAGCTGGCAATGTTCCAGTGAGAGAATTATCATAGAGCTCGAGCTGCCGTAGCTTGTCGAGCTTAGAAATCTCAGGCGGGATCGACCCAGATAAGTTATTATCAGCCAATTCGAGATCAGTAAGCTCCGCTAAATTCCCAATCTCAGGCGGAATCGAACCCGAGATGCTGCAGTTAGATAAATACAGCAAGTTCAAGCCCCTAAGGCTGGTGATTTCCTTGGGAAACGGGGTTATTTCAAATGGGTTATCACCAAGGCTGAGCTCAACAAGGCCCGTCATATTGGACAGAGAATTCCAAGGGAAAACCCCAGAAAATCCGCTCATATTCAGGTACAGATATTTGAGCTGATTTAAGGGCGAAATATCAGGAAAAGAGCCAGAAAACTTATTATTACCCAAGTCCAAGTACTCAAGCTGGGTACAATTTCTAAGGTCAGGGGTGATTTCTCCGGAGAGAGAATTGAACCCAAAAGCGAGTTTTTGGAGAGAAGGAAGAGAGCAGATATCAGCAAGAGGAAGCGTTCCGACAAGGCCCCGTTTGGAGAGGTCGATTCCGATAACTTCTCCGGCGGAATTGCAGGAAATTCCGACGAAGGAGCAAATGGGTTTTGACCCGACCCATGAGGAGAAGAGGGTGGGGTTGGATGATTGGAGGGAGGATTTGAGGGATAGGAGAGCGTCGAGCTCGGAGGAGGTGGCGGAAGAGAGAGGAGAACAGAGGAGGAGGATGAGGCAGAGGAGGAGAGAGAAAATGGGCGGCATAATGGGCGGCGGAGAGGAGAGGAGAGAGAAAGAGAGGTGGTTGGGAGTCTGTGATTGCTGTGAGGGAGTAAGCAAGAGGGATGAAGCTGTATAATGTATGTAATGTGATGACAAACAACTGAATTTTGAAGAGGGGAGGAAAAAAACAGAGGAAACTGGCGCGAGTGTTCACACTTCGCACTCCTCACCTCCCCACCACTGCCATATATCTCGTTATTAAATCAATTTTTTTTTATCTAGTATTATTAAAAAGTTAAAAACTTTTTTTGGGGGGGGGGGGGGTGTGCGGTTGAACGCTCTTAATCTTTGTCATAATAATGTGAGCATTAATGATCTTCTAAAATTGGAGATTTAAGCGGTGGGAGTGGGTGCGGACTGTGGATGTTCTGCGAAACTGGTTGGTGTGTCAACATTTTGATCTTTTGTTGCATAATGTGAGTAGTATTAAATAGGTTTCAGAAAGACTCACTACCAAGTTTTGAGTTGGTTTTATTTTTTTTAAGAAATTCTTGATTTAATAATGAAAGTTTTAAATCATAAGTGATTAGACCTTACGTTACAAATAATGTAATATTTAGTTGGATATAAACAAGTTGTAATGCAAAGAAATTTATAATTATATTTCAATTATCTTGTTTGATTTTGAGTGAATATTGCAAATAATCTACCCCTTATTTCTCATGATTTTCCTTCAAGTCCTACTATGTATGGTCTCCTCTCTAAGGACGATGTAATGATTGTCTAGTCTCGTTACATTTGTAATTAATAAAACTATTTAGGAATTTTGCTACGTATTCCATAGCACGTTTGAGATATTTTTTAAAATAACATGTTTTATTAAGAGAAAATTTTTATTTAGTATGAATTAATAGAAATATATAAGGTAATAAAAAATAAATATTTCAGGCAATTTTTCAAAAATTTTCAATAAAAGATTGTTGTAGTTTGTAGTATGTAAATCATTCCATAGTAGGTTTCATGACCCATATTAAAAATTTCAGGCATTCATTGATTGTTGACATCTTGCTTTTAACATGGATAGTTTTAATGGGCGAAAAGTGTAACATTATAAGTTTATACATTAATTTGTATTTTAATGCAAAACCAATCTATATATAACTACAAGAATTACCCAAGACAATGCATCAATTCTTTTATTTTAGATTGCTTTTTGTTTTTGAAAGAATAAGGGGGACCAAGGCACAAGGGAAGGATCGGATGATAGGTGGCAAACTATCTAAAAGACAAATCTGATCCATCAACCCTACAACTTTTTTACAAGAAAGCATATTTCTTCCTTGACGTTTGAACCTTGGTGGACAACATACGTGAAATATAGAGATGAGAACCAATTAAGCTACCACGTCTTCAAATTACTTTTAAGTTTTTATTTTTGGTAGTAAGTTTCCTTTTTGTTCGTTTCTTGGAGGGGGGAATGTATCAGAAGATAAGTGATAACGGAAACTATTGACTTTAGAGGACCTTTTCGTGCTGAGATTATTGTGGGTTTAGAAAAGTCACGACTCACGAACATGAAAATTTGCTCTTTGTGCAGCCTTGATGTCAATTAGCCCCTACGTAGCAGCTAAGTGTCAAGTGTATGCCTATCCCCCAGCATCTGCCTAAATTGTGATTAGTTTATCACATTGTCGATGTTAGTTCGGTTATTGGAAAAAGTTGGTATGACATATCCTCTGATGAGTTTAAGTGCTGCAAGTAACTACGTACTGAAAATTGAAACTATTTCTCTTTCTCCTACTTATAAAGTAGTCACTTGCTTCCTTGTGAAATGACATATGCCAAACTTGAAGCCTGTTTTTTTCATTGCTAAATTCTAATTTAATAACCTTAATCATCTTCAATCTACTTCATCAACTTTGATAAAAAAAAAATACTCAGTTTAACTAACTTTAATCTACTTTTTGATCACTATTTTAACAAACTTCTATCCATTATATAAAAAAATTACACCAACTTCAATCAAATTCAATCTATTTCAACCTACTTCAGTAAAAAAATATCTATTTTAACATATTTCAACCCACTTCTACAAATCTTAATCAATTGCATGATTTGCATCCATTGATTTACCTATATTTATCAACAAAAAGAACAGACCCTAAGGGCATGTTTTTTTTCGTAGGTAAATGAGAGTAGGTAAAAGGTTGAAGTGAGTTGAGTTTGGATGTAGTTGGTTTTTTTTTTTTTTTTAAGTTGGGTTGAAGTGGGTTAAAATAATGAGAATGTGTGAGAATTTATTAAGTTAATATAATTTTTAGTGCATTTTTTCACTGAATGGTAATTTCACAATATTAGAACTATTTTTCTGGAAGTTAAAGGCTTGTACAACTTATCAATTATTTTTAACGATTTCATAACTAATTTTTTTCGAATATGTTTTGTTGCTCGGAGAGTTTTACTTACCTTGTTTGAATAACAATTATTAACTGTTAATTATTAATAATTTATATTAACTATATTAGTCGTTAATTATTTGCATGAATTTTTTACATTAATTGTTTGAATTGGATATTTTTGAAAAAAATATTTAGTAAAATTAATATATGCCTTTATCTCTAACTTAATATTAATCAAATATAGTTTTCAATTTACTAGTCATCTAGTTTTCTTTTCAATAAAAAATATCATATGTACAAATTAACTTCATCTTGAAAACTTTAATTTCTTACTAATCCATGTGATTTATATTCAATATTTATCTTTTATTTTTCAATTCCAATTTACATTTAAGTGATGCGTACGTCTCATGATCGTTCTTATAGACATAAATTTTTAAATTATGATTTAAAACTTATATTGTCAACATCAATTTTAACATATTGAATCAATAATAATCTAATTACATATATAAATTCACCACTTGTAGCATGCCCATCCATTTAATCCTTTAAATAAATTCATTATTTATGGCTACCAACATCAAGAAAAATTAAGAAAATTTAAAAATAGAAATCCATCCCTCATGCACCATGCGTAGCCCTCCATAGCTCTAATAATGAAACAAGCAGTAGCTAGAAATTAGAGAATTCGAAGAATATATTAAATGTCACATCTCGCTAATACCATCAACTTCCATCATCAATTGCCTCACAAACTCAAGAGAACATAATAATTTTTTTTAACATTAACAAAAAAAAAAGGAAGAGATGGCCAGCAACTGTGGCCTCTGGGTCTGGGTGGGGAGATATAGGGGCAGCTTAAAGATGGCGCTGCGTAGTCATGAGGCAGAATAGAAGAAAATAGTGGTTTTTGTTAAAGAGCCGCATGTCATGTAATCTCTGGAAGTCCTACAAAATTTTATCATTTTAAAAACAGATATTTATAAAAAGCTATGCATTTTAGTTATTTACAAATTAGCTGTTTGAACTTTGAACCAAGACAGCTATAAGAAAACTTGTTTACCAAACACTAAATTGATCATTCTGACTAAGAGCGTGTTCGGTCAAATTAACTATTTTAGTAATAATTAGCTGTTTTACTAGCTGTTAGTGATTTTACTAGCGATTAGCAGTGACCCACTGGTGTTTAGTGCTCAGCAATTCAACTAGCGATTTAAAATAAATACGTTTGATAAATGTAACTATTGAAGTAGCAGATTTATATAAAATGACTAAAAAGGGTACAATAAATAAAGGTTTTCAATGAATAAAAATAAGAATTTTGTAATTTACTATGCAACCACTAGGTAGAGGTTCTTAAAAGTTACTTTCAGTAGCACGCTTTTGAAAAACACTACATAAACCTCTAGCCACTACCTTATTCACTACTTTGTCGAATACTTTTAAGTAGTAGTCTGTAACATTTTGACCTCTACAAACCACTAACATCTACTTCAACCTCTATTACCGCATATACCCTAAAGCCCTGTTTGGTAAACAACTATTAGCTGTTATCTGTTTGTGTTAGCTGTTAACTGTTTGAATTAACTGTTTATATTAACTGTTTGAATTAACTATTTTTAGAAAAGGTGTTTAGTAAAACTTAGCTGTTTCTAAAAAATATGTTAGTAAAATTTCATTTATGCCCTTATTTATGAATTAGTTTTTAATGAGATGTGTGTAATTTTTTCAAAACTTATGAACAATTATATCATTTTCACAAAAAACTCTTCTCAAAAGGCTAATGGGAATAGCTTTTTCAAAAAGAGATTTTTGGAGCCAAACAACTATTGTAAATAGCTCTTTACCAAACACTCTTTAGCTGTTTGACATGGTCAAAATAACTAAAATCCTTCTAAACAGCTATTTTTTTTCAAACAGCTGTTGTTACCGAATATCCCCTAAATTAAACAACCAGAATACTCCAAACAGTCATTTTGTACCAAATGTTCAAATGACAAAGCCATAGGTTTTGAATAATAATTAGTCAATGGAAAATGACCATTCTTTCCTCATAAAAAGAGAGGTTAACTTGCAACTAATATATTTCACCATTTAGAAATCCATGAGTTATTTTTCTATAGAAAAACTCTCGTGAAAATTTGACTATTATGCATCTCACCCATCCACAGCCATGGTATTCCCGATCTGCTTGTTTTTAGATGGGTAAAATTCGCGAATACACATAGCTTAGAGAGAATTAAAGCTTCAAATTTTGTGTGAAAATCAAGCATATTATTACTAAATAATCGGTGTTGAAAATTGCTAAATGTTAATTATAAGTATTTATAATAAGTTAAGAAGAACATAACCTAAACATGTATAAATATTTATTAACCATCCATGCATCGTTAACAGATTCTAATATGCAAAATATGCATTTTAAACATTGTTATTTTCAAATAGAACAAGAAGGTAATTCAACTAATATTGATGTAACCAATCAAACATACTATTACGAGTCTACAAACAACATGTATTTTTATTTGCATGGTTTAAGTAATGCATATTTCAGGTATATCTAAGTTCATCAATTAATTTTCATATGATTGTTTTCTCAGTGTATCACTATTATTATTATTATTATTATTATTATTATTATTAAAGGACAAATCTTGTGATGGAGTATTTTATGATTTGCCAATTTTATAACTAAAATGGTGAGGAAGTATGGGCAATAATGTTGAGATAGCACCAAAAAGGAAAAGTAAAAAAATAAAAAAAAAGACGTGGGATAAGAATAGTTTGCGATAGAAAGTTTGTCCGTATGGTGAAGCAGTGGGCGTTGCTGCCCACCTTACAATAATAAAAAAAGCCGCCGAGGTTGACCTGGAACCGCCCAACAAAGCGCTGTCGCTATCACCTGTATTGTCCTTATCACCTCCCTTCCTCTACTTTATGCCCACGCGCCATTCGCGGTCGTGCGGGCTAAGTGCCTTTTTAACGCCTGGGATTAGTAGCTAATGGCTTTTAGTTTTCATTAAAAAAATTCAGTTCAGTTGGGAAACAGGGCGGGCTGATTTTGGTCGTGTTCTCTTTAACTTATTTTTTTTATAATAAATTCAGTTCAGTTTTTAAAAAATAAATTTAGTTCAATTTGATTCAGTTGAATTCATTAGTGATATAAATTTAGTTTTGCCAAAAATTAGTAGTGTTTTGTCAAAAATAAGTTCAATTTATTACTTAAAAGATTTTTTAATATTTTTGGATATTTTACAACTTTTTAAAAAATACATTTTTTATTTTTTAAAAACAGTTCTAGTAAAAAAAATTCATAAAGAATTATATTGTGGAATAAAAAGGATATTACTGTAAAGAATTAAAATAAAATTGTATACAGTTAATGACTTGGGACGATCTAGGGACGTGTTGTAGTGATTATATGGTCATTGATTATGGCCTGATTCGTTTAATGAATTAGATTTCACCTTCATGCATCCTGCATCGCAAAGCAAGCAAGATAGAGTAATTTTCAACTACATGTTGTATTTATCGGATCGGTTCTAAACCGATTCAATTCACTTCTCACTATACCTTTATTTTATGAGCATGTGCTCTCAATTTTAAATTATACATTTTGTACTGAGTATTGATTTCATTTACATGCAATTAGTGAAATGCAATTGGGTTAAGTTTTGTTCTTTTTAATTTATCACAAATACTTATCATCAATATTTATTAATGATCAATATATATCAATAAGACAACAAACAGTAATCAACATTGAATCACTCATCAGTACTTATTATCATTCATCGATATTGATAAATGCTCATCAATAGTGATCAATATTAATTAATTAACAATAAGTTATCTGTGACAAGTTAAAAAAAATAACATGGCCATAATCAACCCAAAAAGTTGGGAATCAAAATTCAGTTAAAAGTAGATTTTCAAAGAGGAAAAACTTATTGTTCAGAGTTGAAGAAAATGAATAAAATTATATTTTCCATCCTATATAATAGAAGTAAACAAAGAGAAATGAGGTGTGGAAGGTGGAAAAAGGTGAATACAATATCGTACAAGTTTTTACATTCGTAAATATCGTACAGGTATTTAATTAATTGTTTCCAAATAAAAAAAGAGTTGACAACTAAAACTTTGATTCCTAGAGAGTGACACCAATTAATCTTTTTTGACGTGTCAAGTAAACGGTAGTGGTTAGTATTTTATTTTATTTGGGATATCAAGTAAAATATTAATATTAACTGAGAAATTTGGATCATTGACAATGATATGGTTTTTTGGTGACTTACTGTGAGACTTCCTGTGTAGTAAATTTTTTTGATGAATGTATATCGATCTTCCGAAAAATCACTACAGGATGATCTCACATAAGAGTTAATAAATAGTTTATGAAAATTTATATTTTTTTTCTGATCAATCCTAATAAAAATTTTACTTCAATAAACACATTATGAAAATGTACATTTTTTTTTCCCGATCAATCCTGATAAAAATTTATGTAAGCAAGAAACCCTAATAAAAATGTTTGCCAGTCATTTGTCACTTTGTGGTACCAAAATATGCACAAAGCATGATTACCGATGTTATAGGACTATAAAATTGTAGCTTAGTTCACATGAAAAGGATCTAGATGTACCGATTAGCTACACGCGCTGTGAAGGGGCCAGTTTGGTTAGTTCAGGTGGGAGAAAATTTTTCCAGAAATGATTGATGAGAGTAAGAGCTAATTCAATTCCGTGATGAAACGTGTGGCCCCGTCTGTTTTGGGTGTCTCTAGAAGGTCGCCAAATAATTATCGCACTGTTTTGAGTCCAAATCTTGAGGGGACATGAAGTGGGGTGCTAGTGACCAGTGGGCTCGAGGTGGGTTACTCATCATTGACCACTAACGAGTCCTCTTCTGGCCCTTTCCTTGTCAATGAACTGCCTCTTTCCACGTTCCTTCTAGACTGTCGATCTTATATGATCCCTTGTTTGACTTCTTTGGCGCAAGTTGTGCTCTACATATCCAGCGATGATCCATCATCATAATGGAGTAAATTAAAACTGCGTCTTCTCTTTTTCTTCTTGGACTAGAAACCTGAGTTCTTTTGGAAAGGTAGTGCTTTCCTCATTTCAGAAATAATTGAACTGCTTCGTTTCTTTGAAAATTATTGCTTGGCACTCAAATTATATTATTTTCATATTTTGGGTTGAAAATATTTTTCTTTTCGAAGAGACATTGCATGTTATATATTTCTGACTAGGGTTACTTCTTGATATTAACTCTAAGTCTCAAAATTCTATATTAACTATAAGGGCCTATTATTTTCGTTGGTAAATTAAGGTGGATAAAGTGTTGATGTGGGTTGAAGTTGGTTGAGGTGAGTTGAAGTTGATATTTTTTTTTTGAAGTGAGTTAAAGTGGGTTGAAATAATAAGAATGTAATTATAAAGGAGTGGGTTGAAATTAATTGAGGTGAATTGAGGTAAGTTAAAGTGAGTTAAAATGAATTAAAATGAATATTTTTTTAAGATAGAATAAAATTGATTAAAATAGAGTAAAATAAATTAAAGTGAATTAAAATTAATAAATTTAAAATAACCCAAAAAAAAGGATCTAAATCTCAAAAAATCAAGGAGAGCAGTACTGAAACAAACTTGGGTAATTAATTGCCCCACCAGCCGTAAAGATCCATGAAGTGGCAAGTTGGTTTTGTTTTTGTTTTTTTCTTTTTTCTGACTATATCCTTGACTGATACACATCAGATGCTTCCCCTCTTCCCAGGGCATGTCCCATTCTCATGCCCAATACCACGAGTACAATTAATCTTCGGTAGGCGTGATACAATCAGTCCGCTCGATTACAAATTTGTCTTATTTTATTAGAG